>OU342742.1:131482947-132067021 GCA_910589775.1 Avena eriantha
GTGATTTAGCGTGCTATTTTGAAATTAGCGGCATAGCATCTAAAATAGATTAAACGTAGCGTCAACGCTCCAAATTTGCTATAGCGTGTTATAACGTGTGTTATAGCGCGCTATTTTTTCCCTTGCTTAAAATGAGGCAAGATAATGATTACCCTCCACGTGGGATGTGGGGAAGCGTACGAGAGAAGGAAGGATAACCCGGACAACTAAAGGGAGACCTGACCAGCGAGTGAAAACTTGGAATGTGCCAAGGGAAAGCTAGCTTATGAAATCCAGGCTATGAGGTAACTCGGAGAAGGGAGCAAAAGGCTCGGTAAATTGAACCTGCCGTGGCCTTAGCAGGTGGAGCTGCTAAGACCGCACCAGCTTCGGGGACTAATGTTGGGGGGATACCCCCGGGTAGGGTCACACCGGGGTATAAAGGCCGAGTTAGCCAAGGTACGGCAAGGTCAAAGCAAATGTTGGCCGAGTCACTTCAAGGCTGGCCGACTTACGGAGTAACCCAGACCGGAGGATGTCCACCTAACTGAGTCTCGGCCGACGTATGTCGTTTGCCGACAGGATTTCTGTAACTTGTATGTAGGTACCCGCGTGGCCGGATTTGTTAGGCCACGTAGAGATAAGCAAAACTTTTCCTTACACGGTGATCCCAAGATCTAGCTCAGGTAGAAGGCCACGAGGATTACCACTAGACGCGCAGTTGCGGAATTGATGAAGCACGTCGCTTGATGCAGTGCAGTCCTCGCGATCCATTCCGGTTCCACGGTCCACGATCCATTCTTTCTTCACGATCGTCGAAGTGTTGAACGTACAACACCTCCACCGGTATCCACACGTACAAGGAGGAGCGCGGGCGATGGACTGCTAGGTCCGGTACGGTGACGACAGGACAGACTGGGGCTAGGGTTTCCAACACATGGAGTGACATAACCTTGTGCTCTAAGCACCTGCGCCCCAGCTTATATAGGGAGTGAAAGTGGGCTCCACTCACTTGTGGTCCATTCACTAAAAAGGCCTATATTGGCCACTGCAAGTCTCACTTGCTGACTAAGTCCATGTCTCTATTTGGGTCCAACCCAAATAGGTTTCCTGTTTGGGTCTAACCCAAACTTGCTCCCGCTCTTAAGTGTGTGACCCGATAGGCTCATGGTAACCCGGACACGAGTCTGAGTCTCACTCGTGATCGATCAGTTGGTAGCGGCTCCTAGCAAAACGTGCCAACTCCCAAGTACCAATAAGTCATGACGACATACCTTCCAATGCGACTTTCGTCTGAGTCCCTTTTGCCTCACGATATACCTTGTCGGACTATAGGCGAATGATCGTCATCCCTTAAATAGTCCGACTCTCTTTCTCGATCCGAGATAAGTGATTCATCCGACTAACTCTTAGTCAGTTGCCTCGGTTAACACTTAATCCGAGACGCGCATGGCCATGCTTTCCGAATCATATCTTCCGAGAGGGCCCAGAGAATATCTCTCCAGATGGAGGGGCAAAATCCCGTCTTGGTTATTCACATCACGCAGCTTGATTCTCAGTCGACCCGAACTCCGCCTTTATAACTGCCCAGTCACGGAACATCGTTTGACAGAACCTAAGTCGGAGATCCTCAACTCGGATTGTGCAATAACCTCAGGTCTAAGGATTACATTGATTGAGACATGCAAATGACGACTTGTTTGTTGCATCTCAACATGGGTCAGTCCGACTCGCTAAACTCTTTAGTTGAATCCGTGTAAGTCGGAATAGCATCTCCATGCCCATGACAAGTGGAACCTAGTCATCTGCCGAGTTTCACATTGGTCCAAGTTGTGTGTCCGGCACAACCTCAATGACCAAGGACAATTAGTATGAACAGCATGAATATGTAGTTCCACAATCAAATCACATATTCGATGATACATATCAGCAGTTCATACATGGACCATAACCTTATGAATACACAGGAATACTATCATACATGATTGCCTCTAGGGCATATTCCCAACAGGATTAACCAAGCATGATCCGGGTTATATCAGGCTTGCAAGAAAAGGAAGGTATCTCGCTGATCAAAAGGTGGTCACTGTACGCTGGGGCATGAGCGAAGCAGACAGAGGGAAGGACCACCGAGGCGTGGCCGACAAGGGTGACGCGGCATGTGTCGGATGACGCTGGCGCCGCAGAGGCTCACGTAGCCTCTGCATGGCTTACGATGGCGAAAAGTGACCCGGCCGGTTTGCTATTTTTGGAAGAGGCATATTCCTTGGAATTGCCTCCACGTATGCCCTAATTGGAGACCTAGCCACCCCTTTATAAGGAGGGCTAGGGCATCTGTAGAAGGGGTTGATTTTTGGTGGGTTGGCATTGGAGTAGTTGGTTCCTTGGAGATAGGTAGTGGTGAGAGTAAGAGAGCTTCTTCTTCCTCCTCTCCCCAATACAGCTCAAGGAGCATCTCTAACCTTGAAAACTTGGTGAATACAAAGCATCTGTGTGTGGAATCACCACACTATCCCTCCCTGGATTCCTCTAGTGCATATTGGCCCCACCTTTAGCCTATCCATGGCATCTGCCGTGACACCACCATGACAATATGAACTTGTGAAAATCATGTGTTTCCGTGTCGCCTCTCATAATGCAAGTCCTGACATGCGCTTGGTAGCTTGGTGGCAACGACCGCAGCACAACGCCATTTGAAAAAGAGCTCGTCATCCAGTTATCTAGGAAGTATTCTGGCCTCATGTACGCATCATGCATGCGCTCCAAGTGGTCGTCAAGTGAAGAATTACCCTCCATCTTAATGGAGAGGAAGTCTCCCATCAGCTCATGCTCCCATATGCGTGCTTGTTCCACGAAATGTGTCCTAACCTGTATCATTGTCGCACAAGGGTCAAGATTACCCACGACTGGCCACAGCTCATCCACCATCCCGTAGCACATTGTAACTGATATGAAGGTGGACATGTCATGATGATAATAGCAGTCCTCCCGCTATTCTAGGGTCTCATAGAAACAAGGCTGCTCCAGATCCATCTTGTTGAGTATATAGTCAACTACGTTATTCTCGCTAAGGAGAACGTGGAGACGCGCAACCTATATAGAGAAGTTTGATCCGTTTAACCTGAGCTTCTCTCCTTCTAACCAATCATCAACAGGAAAGGTAGCATCAGGAAGAACCATTTTCTACATTTATAATTGAAAGAAAGAATTTAGACTAAGTTTATAATTAAATTAGTTAATAATAACTCCACTCAGAAACGCTGATGGCTCGAGATATGTAGAGATCGTTGGGAACCGCAAGATGAAGGTATGATGAGCACAACAACAAGTTTCCCTCAGTTATGAAACCAAGGTTATCGAACCAGTAGGAGTAAGGAAACAACTCCAAGGTGTTGCCAGCAACTTGGAATCCTGCACAACACAACCACAGAACTTTGCCCCAACTTACAGTGAGGTTGTCAATCACACTGTTTTTGCTGAAACCAAAGCATTAAACGTATAGTGTGGAAGATAGTAATTGCTTGCAGAAAGTAAACAGTAAACGGTAGACAGTAGATGATATATTAATGGTAAAGGAATGGACTGGGGTCTACAGTTCACTAGAGGTGTTTCTCCTTAATATAAATAGCATGTTGGGTGAACAAATTACAGCGGTGCAATTGACAGATTGAGAAAGCATAACAATGCATATACTAGACATCTTGACTCCTACGAGATTTGATTGGGCATTATTACATAATACATAGACCATAATCCAACTGCATCTATGACTAATAATCTACCTTCAGGTTATCATCCGAACTCCTTCCAGTATTAAGTTGCAAGCAACAGATTATTGCATTAAGCAAAGTGTGTAAAGTAAACAATACAATTGCCCCATGGACAAAGGATTGTTGTTTTCTCCCTAGTAGCAACAACACATCTACAACCTTAGAGATTTCTGTCACTTCCCCAGATTACTAGAGGCATGAACCTACTATCGAGCATAAATACTCCCTTGTGGAGTTGCAAGCATCTACTTGGCCAAGATAGCTACTAGCAACGAAGAGCATGCAAGATCACTAATAACATAGACATGATAGAATCAATAATCAATCTAACATAGTATCTCAATATCCATCGGATCCTCGCAAACACAACATATAGGATTACAAATAGATGATCTTGATCATGAACGGAGCTCACAAGATCTATACATGATAGCACAAAGGAGGAGAACCAACCATCTAGCTATTGTATGGACCCATAGTCCAAGGGTGAACTACTCACGTATCACTCCGGAGGCTAGCATGGTGATGAAGAAGGCCTCCGGGATGATCTTTCCCCTCTAGCAGGATGCTGGGAAGAGCTTCAGATCCCCCCGATCTAGGGATGGAGATGGCGGTGGCTATAGACTTTTTCGTGGATTTTTTATCGGGTACTTAGGGTTTCTGCATCAGGGTACTTTTATAGGCAAAGGGACAATGTCTGTGTGTGCTCGAGGGGCCCACACCATGGGGCGGCGTGCCCTAGGGGGTGGCCGCGCCAGCCCTAGGTGTGGCCACTTCGTGGCCTCACTTCGGCTGCCCTTCGGACTCCGTGTTCCATCTGGTAAAATATTGACTTTGGATTTTGTCCCGTCCAATTCTGAGAATATTTCTGTTGTGGATATACCAAATGGATATACCTACATCATAGTCTCATACCGGCAAGCCTGGGTGGCCCACAGTTGGTGGTTAGGCCTATGGTCTAACCGGACGGCCCAGTTGCTGATAGACAAGACGGAGGTCCAGCCAGGAGATGGAAGGCGACGTGCCACCGCCTATGATGGAAGCCGGCGCCTTGGAGGACATGAAGACTAGTTAGTGTTAGTCTAGAACTCTATAACCGTATCCGGCTGGGACTCGATGTAACCCTAGGTCTTGGCGTCTTTATAAGACAAATGCATAGCACAACTCGCACACAGCGAACCCCTCAATCTCTGTAACTCGATGTATCGCTATTATAGTGATTTATAGCAGGAGTAGAATCTCGCCACCGTTGTGAGATCTGAACCTGGGTAAACTATGTCAGGCCGCCCCGGATGCTCTCCGTCTTCCCCCACGTCTCTAAACTCGCCGTTGGGATACTCCCAAAGCGTACGTGTCGACAAAACCACGACAGTTGGCGCCCACCGTGGGGCAAGAGGCGCTTACAGCACGGATCCAGGAGGGATCCTTTGCTGTCTTCGAAGATGGACAAATCACATCTCCGGCGACGCTTAGGCTTCATCATCACTCTTGAGAGTATGAAGCTCTTGAGCGTGTGGCCAAGTCGGCGGTGTCCTGGGATCTCTCATCATTATGTTCGTCGGCCGGACTGTTTTGCAGTTTGGATCCGACGCAACCACCAGCGATGTTTTTGTCGGCATCTCTTATCAAGCTTCTTGGTGGATCTGACAAACTTAGCGTAAGCAGACCGAAGCGGCATATCCGAAGTAGCTACCTATTCTGGCTGTGCTGCTCGGGGCTCGGCGTTCCGGCCATCGTGATTTTTTGTTTACTTTGGATCTGTAACCGCCAGGCTCAAACTAAGGCGAAGGTATATGCCGGCACTGACTGGTCCACTTTCCGTCTTGCCTTGTGTCGCCGGGTTGGATTACAAAAGCACACCAAGCACGTTAGCTTCAGCGCTGCGTGGTTGATTTTGCCCAAATTCCAAGGAGTCAAATAGCAAACGTCACTCACCACGCATGTGAGGATCAAAACATGAAGCCATATTTCCGATCAGACATAAATTGAACCAATGCTCCTGTGTCTCGATACAGACAATTCGGTTGAAAGACGGCTACACGTTGGTTTTTACCCGTGGCCGGCAACACTTCCGTATTCATTACGGCCGGCATCGATTTCAAGCGCGGATGAATTCATGGTTTGCTAGGTCTTCACGTCCGCTGTGTCCGGCTTCGCTGCTACCGCGGACAGTTTTTTATGTATGGTGGACTGTTCAATCGTTGCCACGAACAACACCGACTCTGCTCAGACAGCTAAGCTAAGTTCCTATTTATAATTATTATTTTAATTGTTGATTAAGATTGATTCACTCGTATTCTGAGTCTTTTACCGCTTTCGATTTTGATCGTACCTTTTTCCACGATTTGCCTTGCGCTCGTGAGTATAATTTTACTGGTTTTGACCGTTTAAGGCCAGTACCATGCAAAAAACCCGCCTTCGGGTGTTAGCTTAAGTTTTCTGTTGTTTTATATGTGGATTCCAGAGTAGTGACATTTCAGCACTTAAAGCCAGCGTTTGTTTCTGAGGTCTGGATGTCTCGCTATTAAGCGCTATCGCCTCAGCATTTTGTGCTTAAAGTTTTGCCATCTCACGAAAAGTGAAGCGTATAAAACCGGAAAAACGGATATTCCAGCACTTGCTTAAACAAAATTTTACATAAACAGTTCAAATTAGTTGAGTTTTTTTCCTCCTAAACAATTTTATGTTGTCCAATTGCTGCATTGTTTTAGCTTAAAGCACTTGTTCAAAGGCCTCTGTTGTTCCGCCTTACATTTGTTTATTGGACATAATTAAAGGAACAATTTAATACAATTGTGTGTCTCAGGTACATGACACTTGGACGTTCCAGCAGTCCTCGGATTAAGGTGTTTTTGAGCCGGCTTTGCACTTGGCTCGACACCCCGGGGTTGCAATCGCAGTTGTTGACCAAGATTTGAGCCGCCTTTGAGGAAACCGACTTGACGCTCGGGGGCTTCACATCTCTAACTTAAGAGTTTTGTCCCGCCTTGCATCCAAGACGGAACAATCCTCGGGGGCTACAGTGCGTTGATCTCCAAGATATGGTGAAGTTCTCTTTGAGCATCAAGCCGAAGAATTCAAGTGAATTCCACCTTGACACTCAGGGGCTACACTGATGCTGAATTTTTGTGAAGTTCTCTCTGGAGCACCAAGCCGACATAATTTCCGACTTGACGCTTGGGGGCTACGCTATTCACATTTTCTCTAAAGCTACTCTAAGAGCACCAAAGATGAATTTCTTTTGAAACTCTGACTTGGCGCTCGGGGGCTACAATCATTTGATATATACTGATGCACGTCCTTTTGAGCATCAAGCCGCCTTCGACGAAGCCAACTCAATGCTCGGGGGCTACATATGGTTATGTCAAAGAAACTTTCAAGACGGTGAGAAATCCGGCTAGTGATACTCGGAGGCTTGTCATCAACTTTGCCTTCGCGGAAATTTCCTGGGCTTCACAGATTGTCAGCCCACACACGTCTGTGACATGAGATGCTCTAAGACCTTAATTTGGCAAGATCCTACGTTCGTGACTTTGCAGGCTCTAAGTCAGCAATTTCACAGTGTTTACGACCGTGGCCCAGTAGCCATGATTTTTTCCAGCTTACATACCATCCCGAGAGGATGATGATACTAAAATGTTCCTAGAGCTTGGAAGAACCACTAACGATTCATTAGAGAGTTCTACGCCTTGAATTCATTTGCAGAAGCATACAACAAACAACTACCTGGCTAGGCTTAGCCCGATGGGAATATGATTTGGGAGCTCTCCAAGATTCTTCACGAAGCACGCCTACAAGTTGAAGACGATGTGATACTTGCACTCAAAGGCAAGACGGAGGAAAGTGAGGATCTTGAAGAACTCCCGGGGCTACTGTTGTGGATATACCAAATGGGTATACCTACGGCATAGTCTCATACCGGTAAGCCCAGGTGGCCCACAGTTGGTGGTTAGGCCTATGGTCTAACCGGGCGGCCCAGTTGCTGATAGAAAAGACGGAGGTCCAGCCAGGAGATGGAAGGCGACGTGCCACCGCCTATGATGGAAGCTGGCGCCTTGGAGGACATGAAGACTAGTTAGTGTTAGTCTAGGACTCTGTAACCGTATCCGGCTGGGACTCTCCATGTAACCCTAGGTCTTGGCGCATTTATAAGCCGACCTACGGGAGCCTTTAGGGCATAAGACAAGTGCATAGCACAACTCGCACACAACGAACACCTCAATCTCTGTAACTCGGCGTATCGCAATTATAGTGATTTATAGCAGGAGTATGATCTCGCCACTGTTGTGAGATCTGAACCTGGGTAAACTGTGTCAGGCCGTGCCGGATGCTCTCCATCTTCCCCCATGTCTCAAACTTTCCGTTGGGATACCCCTATGGCATACGTGTCGGCAAAACCACGACAATTTCCTTACTAGCTTTTCTGAAACCAAAAACAACAGAAAACAGGCAATTGGCACTGTGACCTCTTATTAATAGGTTAGTTCCAGAAAATGTATAAAAAATACCTCAAAGTGTAAACAAAACATAAGAAAGTTGATATAAAATAAGCATGGAGCATAAAAAATTATAGATACGTTTATGACATATCAAACGCCTATCCCTTAAGGGTTCTAGTGATAACACGACCCCTTTTCCCCACATCTCCCCCGATCATCACAACCATCAATGTGGGTTCTAGGGTGGACGCTAAACGTCTGTCACATCATTCATGCGACTCGTGCTCGATCTTTTGACCATCCATGTTTCGAGGCCATGTCTATCACATGTTAGGCTCGCCAACTCAACCTTGGTGTATTCGCTATGCAACATGGCTTACACCCACTATATGCGAATGTAGATATGTCTGACACCCGATCATCATGGCATGCCTCTTACCGAAGAACTTTCTTGGTGGTGCACACTAAGGGGGAACACAATCATTGGTTATTTTTAACAGGGGTCATCTTATTAGGCTACCGTCGAGTATCTAATACTAGCACACAATAAGATATACAAACAATAACATTGAATGTAAATGCGATGTGATATGGTCCTTCACGTCGTGATCTCCATCCGGTGTCACCGGATTCCGGTGCCAGGGTTCCGGCGCCGTACACACTAGGGTACCAGTGTCTTTCCGGCGTGGTCGTCCATCACCTCCGTGACTATATACTACTACTTCGTAACATAAGGTAATAACATTACCTTTTCCACAACCATATCACAAAGCAACGCCCTCTGCAAAATAAAGTTAGACGCCTCTACTTTATCTTTGCATGTTTTAGGTGGCTGAATGGGCTTTCGCACAAGAACCGTTCTTACCTACAAACTTTGACCACAACACTGATCAAGTAGTTGTCTATACTATACCCCTTTCGGGGCCCTCCATTGCAAATGGCATACCAACTAATGCGAGAGAGACATACACCCCCCCCCCCCAAAGCCACTTTATACGGTACAATCCGTATGTCAAGCGTGGACCAGTCTCGCGAAAGAACGCGTAAATTTGGTTGGGGCCGCATCATCAAGCATTACTGCGGTATACACAAGTACACGTGGGAGGGTAACAACTAAAATATCGACACCCACATGCTACATCTCGTGTGTTCTACCAGTACTAGCATTACTACACATAGATCTAGCTCTAATACCATTGTAGGGGTTCTCGTATGAAAACAATAAAAATTTACCCTACGCCCCTGAACCCCTAATGCTGCCAGGACCTATCTATTAGTAATGCAGTAACGGGAGGAGATTTTCGTGAACTTAACCTTGAAGACCGAAAAGCGTTGTCAATGCTCAACAGAGCGTGGTTGATGTAGACGAGCCGAAGCCGACCTCAAGGTCGTGATGAAGTCCTTGCGCTCATGTGGTCCAACGACTTGAGTGCCATGCTGACTCGTGTATTAACGAGCTCGTTGGGGAACCCCAAGAGGAAGGTATGATGAGCACAACAGTAAGTTTTCCCTCAGTTATGAAACCAAGGTTATCAATCCAGTAGGAGCAAGGAAACACCCCAAAGGTGTAGCTAGCTGAACTTTGGCAGGGCGCACTACCGGTGCCAGCAGCAACGTGGAGACATGCACAACACAACCACAGAACTCTGTCCCCAACTTGCGACGAGGTTGTCAATCTCACCGGTTTTGCTGAAAACAAAGGATTAAACGTATCGAGTGGAAGAAAGTAATAGTTTGCAGAAAACTAAACACAAAGCAGTAAACAGTTGATTGTAGATTGATAGTAAAAGAAAGGACTGGGGTCCATAGTTCACTAGAGGTGGCTCTCCTTAAGATAGATAACATGTTGGGTGAACAAATTACAGCGGGGCAATTGACAAACATCGAGAAAGCATACAAGCATATACTACTCATCTTGACTCCTTTGAGACTTAATTGGGCATTACAATATTATTCATAGACCACCATCCAACTGCATCTATGACTAATAATCCACCTTCAGGTTATCATCCAAACCCCCTCCATTATTAAGTTGCAAGCAACAGATAATTGCATTACGAATTGCGTGTAAAGTAAACAATACGATTGTTCTATGAACAAAGGATTGTTGTTTTCTCCCTAGTAGCAACAGCACATCTAGTACCTTAGAGATTTCTGTCACTTCCCCAATTTACTAGAGGCATGGACCCATTATCGAGCATAAATACTAACTCTTGGATTTGCTAGCATCTAGTGGGCCAAGATAGCTATTAACAATGGAAAGCATGCAAGATCACAAATAACAAAGACATGATAGAATCAATAATCAATCTGAAATAGCATCTCAATATCAATCGGATCCCCGCAAACACAACATGCAGAATTACAAAATAGATGATCTTGATCATGAACGAAGCTCACAAGATATAAACATGATAGCACAAAGGAGGAGAACCATCCATCTAGCTACTACATGGACCCGTAGTCCAGAGATGAACTACTCACGCATCACACCGGAGGCTTGCATGATGATGAAGAAGGCCTCCAGGGTGAAATCCCCTCTCTGGCAGGGTGCCGGGAAGAGCTTCAGATCCCTCCCGATCTAGGGATGGAGATGACGGCGGCTACAGACTCTTTCGTGCAATTTTGATCGGGTACTTAGGGTTTCTGTATCGTTGGCATCTTATAGTCGGAAGGGGAGGCCGAGGGGGTGCCGGAGGCGGCCACACCACACCCTGGCGCGCGCCAGGTGGTGTGGTGGCCCATGGCCCCTCTCCGCCTCGTATTATGGCTCCTTGTGTCCCTCGATGAAAAACTGACTTTGGCTTTTGTCCCGTCCAATTCTGAGAATATTCATTTTCTGACTTCATGGGACCAAAAACAGCAGAAAACAGGCAGCTGGCACTGTGGCTCTTGTTAATAGTTTAGTCAAAGAAATCATATGAAAAGTATTCCAAAGTGTGGACAAAACATAAAAAAGTAGATAAAACCAAGCATGGAACATCAAAAATTATGGATACGTTTGCAACGTATCAACATCCCCAAGCTTAACTCATGCTCGTCCTCGAGTAGGTAAGTGATAAAAAGAAAGAATAATTTTTGAGGTGACATGCACCATCATAAACTTGATCAAAGTATTTGCAAAACATTCAAAGCTGGGATCATAGTACTTCAATCATAACATGAAAGACAAAGTTCTAGCAATAAGACAAAGCAACTATGTTGCAACATGAAAAGGCATAAACAAAAGATTAATGAATAACAATGTTTTGCAGGACGTTTGTTTGTCTCACATAAAGAAAACATAGCATAGTAGCATTCAACTTGTCCCTCATAGAGTAGCAAATATAAATGCATAGGACACCTTCAAAGTTCATAAGAGTGACTAGATACAAAAAGTTTAAAACAAGCAATATCAAAGTTATGCATCAATCAACAAGTCTTGGGACAATGCACATAGAACTAAGAATGGCCACTATGCTCTCAAAGTAGGTGCGTAAAGATAGAAGGTGGAGACTCAACATAAAAGTAAAAGAAAGGCCTTCATAGAAGGAAGCAGAGATTCAAGTTTCATAAAGAGCTTCCAAAAATTATGGTACTAAATAGCTTTTAGCTCTCATTGCCCCTATCGTAAGCATCTTGAAGTGATTAAGGTTGAAGTGAACAAACTATGGTGTATATGCTTGATGAAGTATACGTTGGAAATCTCATGTCCCTTAAATATGAGGGCCACTCCTCATGTTACTCAAGTTTAGTCACCGGTAAGTTCTTGTCATTGTAATTACATGTGTATCATAGAGAACCGCCAATGGGGTACCCCTTCCCCGATGATACGGAAGAATCCCCATATCAAAATGACAAGGAAAGCAGACAATGATCATCTCAGCAATCTTCTTATTTACAATGGGAATATGGTGTTTTTTCTCTCTTTCCTCTTTTCATATCTCTCTTTTTTCTCTTTTTTCTCAATATCTGACTGTTTTTATAAGAAGAATACTTCATAGACAGCTCATTATGGTTACGCTGCAGGTTTCCACCATGACAACATGGATTAGACCAGCGGCCCAGGCATTTCTCTAACACATATACATAACTCCATGGACTTACAAGCTCCCCTTTCATTTCACACCGACGACATCCATAGACAAAAGAGCATGATATCAACTAGGTACAAAGTACAAGTGCAGTGTTGAAAGCGTTCCCCATGACAGCATGGTTCTGCTAATCCCCAACAAATGAGTGCAAGCATATACGACATAGATGACACAATGGTTCAAGTTTATTAAGGGCAAGAAAAGTAAAGTGTGCCATCAAGTTCGTGAGAGCTTTAATCACTAGTTTTCTCATAAATGTTTAATTTGGAAGGTAGATAAAAACATGAATATACTTGGAATAGCATAAGCTAGTAGGTAGGTATGGTGGACTCTTTGGAATAACTTGGTTTAAGTAATTGGATGCATGAGTGGAACTCATACTTGGTTATGGAGGCTAGCAAAAGACTGGGAGCGACAAACTAAGAGAACAATAATAGCCATAATCATGCAGGGCGACTAAACATCATTGATCAAAGCATAAAGTGATACTACAAATTGAAAGCTAAAGGATCATAAAGGCTATGGTGACTTGGGATAGTCATAACATGGTGTGAGCATGCGCCAAGTCAACCCAAATAAAGCATCAAAGGAGAATACCACAATACTATGCTTTAATATGCTAAAACAACGCATGATCCTTCCAAGGCACATTAAGTAATCTCAATTGTTTATAACATGTCATGCTACAACAAATAATACTAAGCCTAAATCCAAAACAATATCAAGCATGGCATGACAAAGCATAGGCCATAGTCAAAAACAAGCTCTCTTTACCACTTAAGCATGAGCTTTCCTACTCTTTTCCAATCCAAACCAAACTATTTGAAAACCAATGCATGAAAGAGGGGGTACAACCAATTTATTCAACAAACTAAGCAAACCAAATGAAAAAACCAAAACGAAAACGAAAAAGAAGACACGCCAAGAACAACACAACTGTGCATGAAACAATGAAAATGAAGCGTTTGGAAAAAACCTGGGATTTTTATTGATGAAGAAGGAGATGCCCAAGGCATCCCCAAGCTTTAACGCTTGTACTTCTTGGATATTTCTTGGGGTGACACGCGTGGCATCCCCAAGATTGATCTTTAGTCCATCCTTCATCTCATTACTCATTCCTTCCATACACCTGAAATTTTTCCTTCATACAAAACTTCACACAATCTTTATTAGCAACATTAGTGCACTCAAGATAATAAGTCTTTGGGTTCAGTTTCAACACCAATAAAACTTCCATTAAAACACTAGCTACTGTAGCACTTCCCTCAAAAATCTCAATTCCCCAAAAGAACTCAAAAAGGAACCAACAAGAAGCAAATGCAAATAATGGCAGAAATCTGTCAAAACAGACCAGCAGGTAAAGACGAATTTTTTCGAAGACCTTATGTTTCTCAAATAGAAAAGTGTTGGACTAACGAAAGTTAGATAACAACCTGGGGCATAAGCACAAAAATTCACGCCTCAAAAGGACGTACAGAGATTTTACACAAATTTTTACGGTGAAACACAGAAACCTGTTGCGGGACAACAACTTTCCCAATTATTACTTCTCTCTCATTAGAGGTTACTCTTGGCACAAAAAGCAAATAAAAAGGATAAGGAGCGGTTATTACAGAAGTAATAACTTCTAAGACTCATCTAAAACTTTTGGGTTATCTCCCAATAAGTACTTTTCTTTAACGCCTTTAAGTTAGGCATAAGAAGTAAGAAAAAGAATCAAGTGTTCTCAAATGAAGAAGCATTAAGAGCAAATTTTGTTTTCATAGGAGAGGCAAAATAAATCTTCTCTATTTTCTTAGGGAAGTGTTCTATACCTTTCTTGAGTGGGAGTTGATATTTAATGGTGCCTTCTTTCATATCAATAATGGCACCAACAGTTCTAAGAAAAGGTCTTCCCAAAGTAATAGGACAAGAAGCATTGCATTCAACATCCAAAACACAGAAATCAACGGGGACACAGGCATTGTTAACCATAATAAGAACATCATTAATACTCCCCATGAGTTTCTTTTTAGCATTATCATCAAGCGGGACATTCAAATAGCAATCTTCAAGAGGTGGCAAATCAAGCATATCATAAATCTTTCTAGGCATAATAGAAACACTACTATCAAGATCACATAAAGCTTTGAAATCAAAGTCATTCACTTTCATATTAATGATGGTTTCCCAACCATCTTCTTGTTTTATAGGAATAGAAGCTTTATGTTTCATCTTTTCTTCTTTAATCTTTATGAGAGCATCAGTAATGTGTTTTGTAAAGGCCATATTCATAGCACTAGCATTAGGAATTTTAGCAAGCTTTTGTAGGAACTTAATAACTTCAAAGATATTGCAACCATCAAGATCAAAATCATAATTATCATATAAAGTAGTAGAGATATTACTAGCCTCAACACTAGTGGTAGTGATAGTAGAAACACTAATGTTTCTAGCAATTTCATCTTCTCTTTCCCACTTAGCATGCAATTCAACTAATAGTCTAATATTTTCATCAATTCTAACTTGTATGGCATTAGTAGAAGCAAAGTGATTCTCAATAGTTTCGGGTTTAGCAGCCATTTTATTAATCAAACAGGATTGTGCTTCAGACAAAGATGATATATTTCTTTCAGCATTAGAAAGTTTCAATTGCAAACTAGGAATTTCCCTATTCAAACTCTCAAGTTGATGACTAATATTCTTCAAAATGGTAGATTATTCTTCCATAGTTTTAGTAAATAATTTATTTTGTTCATATTGCATTTGCATGTAGTTTTTAGTGGCTCTTTCAACTTCTAAAGTTCTTCCTTCACTAGGTATTCCAGGTTTGCCATTATAACCGTAAGTATTATTAGGAGGGGAAGGCCTATAATTGTTATTACCATAAGCATTGTTACCAAAATTATTATTTCTTATAAAGTTCACATCAACTTGCTCTTCTTGAGCAACCAAAGAGGCTAGGGGAACATTATTTGGATCAATATGGGCTTTCCCATTAACAAGCATAGACATAATAACATCAATTTTATCACTCAAAGAAGAGGTCTCCTCAACAGAATTTACCTTCTTACCTTGTGGAGCTCTTTCAGTATGTCATTCAGAATAGTTAACCATCATATTATCCAGAAGCTTTGTTGCAGCACCCAAAGTAATGGTCATAAAAGTACCTCCAGCAGCAGAATCCAATAGGTTTCTTGAAGAATAGTTCAATCGTGCATAAAAGGTTTGGATAATCATCTAAGCAGTTAGTCCATGAGTGGGACAATTCTTTACCAAATATTTCATTCTTTCCCAAGCTTGAGCAACATGTTCATTATCAGATTATTTAAACTTCATTATTTCACTTCTCATAGATATAATCTTAGCAGGAGGATAGTATTTTCCAATGAAAGCATCTTTGCATTTAGTCCAAGAATCAATACTATTCCTAGTTGAGGAATTCAACCATTCTTTAGCTTTTCCTCTCAAAGTTCAACAAAGTTATTTAGATGAGCAGCAGCATCTTCATTACCAATACCAGAAAATTGTTCTCTCATAACAAGATTGAGTAAAGCAGGTTTTATTTCAAAGAAAGTAGCTTCAGGAACAGGTGGAGCAACGGGTGTGCTCATGAAATCATTGTTGTTGGTGCTAGTGAAGTTACACAACTTAGTATTTTCTAGAGTAGTCATTTTTTTGTGTCTTTTTAATAAAGAAAGCAAACTTTGTCAAACTAATATTTGTGTGTTTTTGATAAAGAAAGAAGCAAACAAAACAGAAAGTAAACTAAGCAAAACAAAAACAACAAATTAAAGAGATTGGTTATGAGGGACTCCCCTTGTGAAGATGTCCTTGACTCCCTGGCAATGGCGCCAGAAAAAGTACTTGCTGACTCGCGTATTAATGAGCTTGTTGGGGAACCCCAAGAGGAAGGTATGATGAGCACAACAGTAGGTTTTCCCTCAGTTATGAAACCAAGGTTATCAATCCAGTAGGAGCAAGGAAACACCCCAAAGGTGTAGCTAGCTGAACTTTGGCAGGGCACACTACCGGTGCCAGCAGCAACGTGGAGACCTGCACAACACAACCACAGAACTCTGTCCCCAACTTGCGATGAGTTTGTCAATCTCACCGCTTTTGCTGAAAACAAAGGATTAAACGTATCGAGTGGAAGAAAGTAATAGTTTGCAAAAAAGTAAACACAAAGCAGTAAACAGTTTATTGTAGATTGATAGTAAAAGAAAGGACCGGGGTCCATAGTTCACTAGAGGTGTCTCTCCTTAAGATAGATAACATGTTTGGTGAACAAATTATAGCGGGGAAATTGACAAACATCGAGAAAGCATACAAGCATATACTACTCATCTTGACTCTTTTGAGACTTGATTGGGAATTCCAACATTATACATAGACCGCCATCCAACTGCATCTATGACTAATAATCCACCTTCAAGTTATCATCCGAACCCCCTCCAGTATTAAGTTGCAAGCAACAGATAATTGCATTATGAATTGCGTGTAAAGTAAACAATACGATTGTTCTATGAACAAAGGATTGTTGTTTTCTCCCTAGTAGCAACAGCACATCTAATACCTTAGAGATTTCTGTCACTTCCCCAGATTACCAGAGGCATGAACCCACTATCGAGCATAAATACTATCTCTTGGAGTTGCTAGCATCTACTTGGCCAAGATAGCTACTAACAACGGAAAGCATGCAAGGTCACAAATAACAAAAGACATGATAGAATCAATAATCAATCTGAAATAGCATCTCAATATCCATCGGATCCCCGCAAACACAACATGCAGAATTACAAATAGATGATCTTGATCATGAACGGAGCTCACAAGATCTAAACATGATAGCACAAAGGAGGAGAACCAGCCATATACCTACTACATGGACCCGTAGTCCAGAGATGAACTACTCACGCATCACACCGGAGGCTTGCATGATGATGAAGAAGGCCTCCAGGGTGAAATCCCCTCTCCGACAGGGTGCTGGGAACAGCTTCAGATCCCTCCCGATCTAGGGATGGAGATGATGGCGGCTACAGACTCTTTCATGGAATTTTGATCGGGTACTTAGGGTTTCTATATCAAAGGTATCTTATAGTCGGAAGGGGAGGTCGAGGGGGTGCCAGAGGCAGCCACACCACCCCTCGCGCGGGCCAGGCTAGGCCGCACGGCCAGGTGGTGTGGTGGCCCCTGGCCCCTCTCTGGCTCCTTGTGTCCCTCGGTGAAAAACTAACTTTGGCTTTTGTCCCGTCCAATTCCGAGAATATTCATTTTCTGACTTGCTGGAACTAAAAACTGTAGAAAACATGCAACTGGCATTGTGGCTGTTGTTAATAGGTTAGTCCAAGAAATAATATGAAAAGTACTCCAAAGTGTGAACAAAACATAAGAAAGTAGATAAAACCAAGCATGGAACATCAAAATTTATGGATACGTTTGCAACGTATCATGCCTCAAGTGTGACATCTCGCGGGGAGTTACATGCATCTGGTGCCTGACGATGACTCCCGCTTCCCCGATCCAGCAGCAGTTGCGGAAGTAGAGCTCTTGGATCCGAATCCCGCAGCGCGACGGCGCTCCACGATGAACATGTATCTCCATTCGCGCAGTCCGAACTTAGGACCACGGTCACGGTAGAGAGAGAATATCAATTGGAGGTCTCCCCAAAAATGAGGAAACTTTTATTGAATATTGTGTGTATTTATCTGGCCAAATACCCCCACTATATATAGGGGGAGGGGAGGTACTACCTCCCTCAAAGTCCCAGGATGGGACTAAAGGAGGGCGGTGTGGAGGCGCGCCGGCCAACTCCCACCATGGGCCCCACATGGGGTAGGCCCACTAGGGACGCCGACCACCCCCTAGGCCTCTCCTAGGGGTGTGGTCCCCTCTTGGGCCCATTCCACTCCGGGAATTGGCCCATTAAGCCCTTTAACCATTTAATTGATTTTCTCTTTTATTAAATAATTATGAATAAATGATTAAATCAACATTTAACATTCATTCACATATTATTCAATGTCTGTGGCTATGGAACTCCTTCCACCTCCACTCCGGACATCCTCCGGACTTACCGAAACCCTTCTGGTTTTCTCTCTACTCTTCTTCGGTGATTCAACTGATCCTGTAAACACTCTCTAAGCATCATCAAGCCCTTAAGCATGATATCCCACGGTTCGGGAACACTCCAGACATGGTCGGGACACTCCCGGACCAATGATCGATAGAGGGACCTAGATGGTGATGGCTATGATATACAACACTTTTTAGCAATATAAATTGTGTCATTTGCCTACCATATCATGCTCCATCTAACTATTGCTTTGCTTAATATGCATGATTAGTTGTTTTTGTTAAATTCAATATGAGCCTTGCACATTTAGAAGTTTAGGTAGAATTTTATCCATATTCCTTGTCTTTGACATGTGTGTAGGTGTTGATGATGATTATGGACAAAACAAAGGCAAAAGGAACAATGAGAGCATAGTATGGAGGAGCTGCAAGGACCAGACTTAGCCATTTGAGAGGTTGAAAAAGTGTTTTTTCCAACTTCTCAAAATATAAATCCAAGACCACAGGGTTGTATCCCTCGATGGTACAAACTCAACGAGCCCAAGACCACCCAAAACAGAGTTCATATGAAGAAATGGCGGCAAAAATACTAAAAGCATCTTCAAGTTTAACGAGCAACTATACGGCCGGAGCCATATTTTTGGTCATA
Organism: Avena eriantha; assembly: GCA_910589775.1. Lineage (NCBI taxonomy): Eukaryota > Viridiplantae > Streptophyta > Magnoliopsida > Poales > Poaceae > Avena > Avena eriantha. The sequence goes on from OU342742.1 coordinate 131,501,912, forward strand.
TAGCTCCGCCTATATAGTTGCCAAAAAGGTCAAAAACGACGGGATTTTGCCCCAGAAAAGTTCCCGAACCTTCCCTAAGTCATATGACGGTATTTGGGAACCCTAGGGCACCCCTAAGGCCTATATAAAGCAGGGAGGACCCAAGAGAGAGCCACCAAGCCATAGCCCCTCAGGGGCGGAGCCCTGCCACCACCGCCACCATCCGATCTCCATTGCGGCGGAGGTCTGCCTCAACCACACCTCCGAGATCTAGATCTCCCTCAACACCATAACCATGAGGCATCCAAGCAAGAAGAAGGGCAGGAGAAGGAAGACATTGATGCGCTAAACTTTCGATGTAGAGCTCGTTGGGAACCCCAAGAGGAAGGTATGATGAGCATAGCAGTAAGTTTTCCCTCAGTTATGAAACCAAGGTTTAATCGAACCAGTAGGAGCAAGGAAACACGCCAAAGGTGTTACTAGCTGAGCTTTGGCAGGGCGCACTACCGGTGCTAGTAGCAACGTGGAGACCTGCACAACACAACCATAGAACTTTGTCCCCAACTTGCAATGAGGTTGTCAATCTAACCGTGTTTTGCAGAAAACAAAGGATTAAACGTATCGAATGGAAAGAAGTACAAGTTTGCAGAAAGTAAACACAAAGCAGAAACAGTTTATAGATTGTATGTAAAGAAAAGGACCGGGATCCATAGTTCACTAGAGGTGGCTCTCCTTGGATAGATAACATGCTGGGTGAACAAATTACAGCGGGGCAATTGACAAACACCGAGAAAACAATACATGCATATACTAATCATCTTGACTCCTCTGAGACTTGATTGGGCATTACAACATAATACACAGACCGCCATCCAACTGCATCTATGACTAATAATCCACCTTCAGGTTATCATCCGAACCCCCTCCAGTATTAAGTTGCAAGCAACAGATTATTGCTTTACGAACTACGTGTAAAGTAAACAATACAATTGTTCTATGAACAAAGGATTGTTGTTTTCTCCCTAGTAGCAACAACACATCTAGTACCTTAGAGATTTCTGTCACTTCCCCAGATTACCAGAGGCATGAACCCACTATCGAGCATAAATACTAACTCTTGGAGTTGCTAGCATCTACTTGGCCAAGATAGCTACTAACAACGGAAAGCATGCAAGATCTCAAATAACAAAGACATGATAGAATCAATAATCAATCTGAAATAACATCTCAATATCCATCGGATCCCCGCAAACACAACATATATGAATTACAAATAGATGATCTTGATCATGAACAGAGCTCACAAGATCTAAACATGAAAGGCAAAGGAGGAGAACCATCCATCTAGCTACTACATGGATCCGTAGTCCAAGGATGAACTACTCACGCATCACAGCGGAGGCTTGCATGGTGATGAAGAAGGCCTCCAGGGTGAATTCCCCTCTCCGGCAGGGTGCCGGGAAGAGCTTCAGATCCCTCCCGATCTAGGGATGGAGATGACGGCGGCTACATACTCTTTCATGGATTTTTGATCGAGTACTTAGGGTTTTCGTCCCGAGGGTAATATATAGGAGGAAGGAGAGGCCGAGGGGGTGCCGGCAGCGGCCACACCACTCCCTGGCGTGGGCCAGGCCTGGCCGCGCGACCAGGTGGTGTGGTTGCTCCCTAGCCCTTCTCTGTCTCGTATTCTAGCACTTAATCACTTCCGGAAAAATAGGCACTTTGGCTTTTGTCCCGTCCAATTCCGAGAATATTCATTTTTTGACTTTCCTGGAACCAAAAACAGCAGAAAACAGGCAGCTGACAGTGTGGCTCTTGTTAATGGTTAGTCCAAGAAACCATATGAAAAGTATTCCAAAGTTGGAACAAAACACAAGAAAGTGGATAAAACCAAGCATGGAACATCAAAAATTATAGATACATTTGCAATGTATCAACATCCCCAAGCTTAACTCCTGCTCGTCCTCGAGTAGGTAAGTGATAAAAAGAAAGAATAATTTTTGAGGTGACATGCACCATCAAAGACTTGATCAAAGTATTTGCAAAACATTCAAAGTTGGGATCATAGTACTTCAATCATAACATGAAAGACAAAGTTCTAGCAATAAGCAAAGAAACTATGATGCAACATGAAAAGGCACAAACAAAAGATTCATGAATAACAATGCTTTGCAAGACGTTTGTTTGTTTCACATAAAGAAAATATAGCATAATAGTATTCAGCTTGTCCCCCAATAGAGTAGCAAATATAAATGCATAGGACACCTTCAAAGTTCATAAGAGTGACTAGATACAATAGTTTAAAACAAGCAATAACAAGTTATGCATCAATCAACTAGTCTTGGGACAATGCACATAGAACTAAGAATGGCCACTATGCTCTCAAAGTAGGTCCATAAAGATAGAAGGTGGAGACTCAATATAATGGTGGAAGAAAGGCCTTTTGTAAAAGGAAGTAGGGATTCAAGTCTCATAAAGAGCTTCCAAAAATTATGGTACTTGTAGTTTTCAGCTCTCATTGCCCCTATCATAAGCATCTTGAATGTGATTAAGGTTAAAGTGACACAACTAAGAGGATATGCTTGACAAGTTATAAACCGAAATCTCATGCCCCTTACTTACGAAGAACGATCCTCATGCTACTCAACTTCAGTCACGAGTAAGCTCTTGTCATTGTAAGTATATGTGTATCATTAAGAACCGCCAACAGGGTACCCATTGCACATGATACATGAGCTTTCCCATAATCAAAATGACAAGGCAAACAGACAATGAGCATCTCAGCGATCTTTTTATTTGCTATCTGCATAGGTTTTTATTGAGGATGCTTCATAGAGTGCTCATTATGGTGATGTTGCAAGTTTCCACCATGATTAGGCATGGCTTAGGCTAGCGGCCCAGGCATTTCTCTAACACACATACAAACTCCATGATCTTACAAGTTCCACTTTTATTTCACACCGCCGAGATCCGTAAGCAAAAGAACATGATACCAAAGAGGTACAAAGTACAAGTGCAATGTTGAAAGCGTTCCCCATGGTACATGGTTCTGCTAATTTCAACTTATAAAGCACAAGCATATACGGAACAAAGAAGGACCCAATGGTTCAAGTTTATTAGAGGCAAAAAGTAAAGTATGCCATCAAGTTCGTGAGAGCTTTAATCACTAGTTTTCTCATAACAAGTGGAAGGTAAACAAAAGCATGAATGTACTCGGAATAGCATAAGCTAGTAGGTAGGTATGGTGGACTTTTTGGAATAACTTGGTTTATGGAGTTGGATGCATGAGTGGAACTCATACTTTGTTGTGGAGGCTAGCAAAAGACTGGGAGCGACAAACTAAGAGAGCAATAATGGTCATAATCATGCAGAGCGACAAAACATCATTGATCAAAGCATAAAGTGATACTACAAGTTGAAAACTAAAGGATCATAAAGGCTATGGTGACTTGAGATAGTCATAACATGGTGTGAGCATGCGCCAAGTCAACCCAAATAAAGCATTAAAGGACAATACCACTATACTATGCTTTAATATGCTAAAACAACGCATGATTCATCCAAGGCACATTAAGCAATCTCAATTGTTTATAAAAAGTGATGCTACAGCAAAGAATACTAAGCATAAAGCCAAAACAACATCAAGCATGGCATGACAAAGCATAGGCCACAGTCAAAAACAAGCTCTTTTTACCACATAAGCATGAACTTTCCTACTCTTTTCCAAACCAAACCAAACTATTTGCAAACCAAATGTATGAAAGAGGGGGTCCAACCAATTTATTCAGAAAACTTAGCAAACCAAAGAAAACAAAAAACCAAAACAAAAACGAAAAAGAAGACGCTCCAAAAACAACACAACTGTGCATGAAACAATAAAAATGAAGGGTTTGGAAGAAACCTGGGATTTTTATTGATGAAGAAGGGGATGCCTTGGGCATCCCCAAGCTTTGACGCTTGTACTTCTTGGATATTTCTTGGGGTGACACGTGTGGAATCCCCCAGCTTGAGCTTTAGTCCATCCTTCATCTCATTACTCATTCCTTTCATACACCTGAAAATTTTTCTTCATACAAAACTTCACACAATCTCATTAGCAACATTAGTGCACTTAAGATAAATAAGTCTTAAGGTTCAGTTCTAACACCAAATAAACTTCCATTAGAACACTAGCTACTGTAGCAATTCCCTCAAAAATCTCTATTCCCCAAAAGAACTCAAGAAGGAACTAAGAAGAAGCAAATGCAGAAAATGGCAGAAATCTGTCAAAACAGACCAGCAGGTAAAGACGAATTTTTTCGAAGACCTTCTGTTGCTCAAATCAAAAAGTGTTGAACTAACCAAAGTTTGATAACAACCTAGGACAGAAGCACAAACAATTACAGCTCAATCCGACATACAGATCTCTCTCATGAATTTTTATGGTGAAGCACAGAAATCTGTTTCGGGACAACAACTTTCCCAATCATTACTTCTCTCTCATTAGAGGTTACTCTTGGCACAAAAATCAAATAAAAAGGATAAATAACGGTTATTACAGAGGTAATAACTTCCAAGACTCATCTAAAACTTTTGGCTTATCTCCCAATAAGTACTTTTCTTTAACGCCTTTAAGTTAGGCATAAGAAGCAAAGAAAGAATCAAGTGTTCTCAAATGAAGAAGCATTAAGACCAAATTTTGTTTTCATAGGATAAGCAAAAGAAATCTTTTCTCTCTTTTTAGGGAAGTGTTCTATACCTTTATTGAGTGGGAGTTGATATTTAATGGTGCCTTCTTTCATATCAATGATGGACCAACAGTTCTAAGAAAAGGTCTTCCCAAAGTAATAGGACAAGAAGCATTGTATTCAACATCCAAAACATAGAAATCAACGGGGACATAAGAATTGTTAACCATAATAAGAACATCATTAAGACTCCCCGTGAGTTTCTTTTTAGCATTAACATCAAGCGAGACATTCAAATAACAATCTTCAAGAGGAGGCAAATCAAGCATATCATAAATCCTTCTAGGCATAATAGAAACACTACTATCAAGATCACACAAAGCTTTGAAATCCAAGTCATTCACTTTCATATTAATGATGGGTTCCCAACCATCTTCTTGCTTTATAGGAATAGAAGCTTTATGTTTCATATTTTCTTCTTTAATCTTTATGAGAGCATCAGTAATGTGTTTTGTAAAAGCCATGTTCATAGCACTAGCATTAGGACATTTAGCAAGATTTTGTAGCAACTTAATAACTTCAGAGATATTGCAACCATCAAGATCAAAATGAACTTTATCATATAAAGTAGTAGAACTATTACTAGCCTCAACACTAGTGGTGGTAATAGTAGAAACACTAATGTTTCTAGCAATTTCATCTTCTCTTTCCCACTTAGCATGTAATTTAGCTAATAGTCTAACATTTTCATCAATTCTTACTTGTATGGCATTAGTAGCTGCAAAGGGATTATCATTAGTTTCAGGTTTAGCAGCCATTTTATTAATCAATGAAGATTGAGCTTCAGACAAAGATGATATATATTTTTCAGCATTAGAGAGTTTCAATTGTAAACTAGGAATTTCCCTATTTAGACTCTCAAGTTGATGGATAATGTTCTTCAAAATGATAGATTGTTCCTCCATAGTTTTAGTAAATAGTTTATTTTGCTCATATTGCATTTGCATGAAGTTTTTAGTGGCTCTTTCAACTTCTAGAATTCTTCCTTCACTAGGTAATTCAGGTTTACCATTATAGCCATAAGTATTACTAGGAGGGTATGGCTTATAATTGTTGTTGCTAAAATTGTTCCTACAAGCATTATTACCATAAGCATTTTTGCCAAAGTTGTTATTTCTTATGAAGTTCACATCAACTTGCTCTTCTTGAGCAACCAAAGAGGCTAAAGGAACATTATTTGGATCAATGTGGGCTTTCCCATTAACAAGCATGGACATAATAATATCAATTTTATCACTCAAGGAGGAGGTTTCCTCAACAGAATTTACCTTCTTACCTTGTGGAGCTCTCTCAGTATGCCATTCAGAATAATTAACCGTCATATTGTCCAGAAGTTTTGTTGCAGCACCCAAAGTGATGGTCATAAAGGTACCTCCAGCAGCTGAATCCAATAGGTTCCTTGAAGAATAGTTTAATCCTGCATAAAAAGTTTGGATGATCATCCAAGCAGTCAGTCCATGAGTGGGACAATTCTTTACCAAAGATTTCATTATTTCCCATGCTTGAGCAACATGCTCATTATCAAGTTGTTTAAACTTCATTATTTCACTTCTCATGGATATAATCTTAGCAGGAGGATAGTATTTTCCAATAAAAGCATATTTGCACTTAGTCCAAGAATCTATACTATTCCTAGTTAAGGAATTCAACCATTCTTTAGCTTTTCCTCTCAAAGAGAAAGGAAACAATTTCAGCTTAATAATATCACCATCTATATCCCTATGCTTTTGCATCTCATAAAGTTCAACAAAGTTATTTAGATGGGAAGCAGCATCTTCATTACCAATACCAGAAAATTGCTCTCTAATAACAAGATTGAGTAAAGCAGGTTTTATCTCAAAGAAAGTATTTTCAGCCACAGGTGGAGCAATAGGTGTGCTCATAAAATCATTGTTGTTGGTGCTAGTGAAGTCACACAACTTAGTGTTTTCAAGAGTAGTCATTTTTTTGGGTTTTCAAATAAGAAAGCAAACAAGTAAAACTAATTTTTTTTGTGTTTTTGAAGAACAAAACAAGCAAACAAAGCAAAAAGAAAACTAAGCAAAACAAAAACAACAAAGTAAAGAGATTGGTTATGAGGGACTCCCCTTGTGAAGATGTCCTTGACTCCCTGGCAACGACGCCAGAAAAGATCTTGATGCGCTCGACTTTTGACGTAGAGCTCGTTGGGAACCCCAAGAGGAAGGTATGATGAGCACAGCAGTAAGTTTTCCCACAGTTATGAAACCAAGGTTTAATCGAACCAGTAGGAGCAAGGAAACACCCCAAAGGTGTTACTAGCTGAGCTTTGGCAGGGCGCACTACCGGTGCTAGTAGCAACATGGAGACCTGCACAACACAACCATAGAACTTTGTCCCCAACTTGCGATGAGGTTGTCAATCTCGCCGTGTTTTGCGGAAAACAAAGGATTAAATGTATCGAATGGAAAGAAGTAAAAGTTTGCAGAAAGTAAACACAAAGCAGTAAACAGTTTATAGATTGTATGTAAAGAAAAGGACCGGGATCTATAGTTCACTAGAGGTGGCTCTCCTTAGATAGAAAACATGTTGGGTGAACAAATTACAGCGGGGCAATTGACAAACACCGAGAAAGCAATACATGCATATACTAATCATCTTGACTCCTCTGAGACTTGATTGGGCATTACAACATAATACATAGACCGCCATCCAACTGCATCTATGACTAATAATCCACCTTCAGGTTATCATCCGAACCCCCTCCAGTATTAAGTTGCAAGCAACAGATTATTACTTTACGAAGTGCGTGTAAAGTAAACAATACGATTGTTCTATGAACAAAGGATTGTTGTTTTCTTCCTAGTAGCAACAACACATCTAGTATCTTAGAGATTTCTGTCACTTCCCCAGATTACCAGAGGCATGAACCCACTATCGAGCATAAATACTAACTCTTGGAGTTGCTAGCATCTACTTGGCCAAGATAGCTACTAACAACGGAAAGCATGCAAGATCTCAAATAACAAAGACATGATAGAATCAATAATCAATCTGAAATAACATCTCAATATCCATCGGATCCCCGCAAACACAACATATATGAATTACAAATAGATGATCTTGATCATGAACAGAGCTCACAAGATCTAAACATGAAAGGCAAAGGAGGAGAACCATCCATCTAGCTACTACATGGATCCGTAGTCCAAGGATGAACTACTCACACATCACACCGGAGGCTTGCATGGTGATGAAGAAGGCCTCCAGGGTGAATTCCCCTCTCCGGCAGGGTGCCGGGAAGAGCTTCAGATCCCTCCCGATCTAGGGATGGAGATAACGGCGGCTACAGACTCTTTCGTTGATTTTTGATTGGGTACTTAGGGTTTTCGTCCCGAGAGTAATATATAGGCAGAAGGGGAGGCCGAGGGGGTGCCGGGAGTGGCCACACCACCCCCTGGTGTGGGCCAGGCCTGGCCACACGGCCAGGTGGTGTGGTGGCTCCCTGGCCCTTCTCCGTCTCGTATTCTGGCACTTGATCACTTTCGGAAAAATAGGCACTTTGGCTTTTCTCCCGTCCAATTCCGAGAATATTCATTTTCTGACTTTCCTGGAACCAAAAACAGCAGAAAACAGGCAGCTGGCACTGTGGCTCTTGTTTATAGGTTAGTCCAAGAAATCATATGAAAAGTATTCCAAAGTTGGAACAAAAAACAAGAAAGTGGATAAAACCAAGCATGGAACATCAAAAATTATAGATACATTTGCAATGTATCAGACATCACCACCACCACGCATCGATATCCATCTCCATCTCCCTCTCTCTCTTGTATTTAGTAATTGTAAGATTGAACATGGTTGTGATATCGTTATATATTTATATATGTTTTGTTGTTCATCCATGTGTGAGTGATTGATTCAACTCTAGGTTGAGGTATGATCTAGTGCGCTAAGTTAGAATTTATTGTGATCTAAGATGAGTTTATGTGATCCTTTGGTTTGGAAGTGCCTTTTGCCTTGCGGTGACGCGTGAGAACCATGCATAGTGCATACAGTGTGATAGCCCGGTAATCAATTGGGGATCGTTTATTTGTCTGATAAATCTCTTATAGATCACACATATATTTGCCCATCTAGTACTAGTGAGACCGTAACCTAGAAGCCCTCTCTCATTCCATTCAATCCTACAACTACAATCTCTTTAATTCAGTTCATATTCCTGTTTACTTTTCGTCATAGTTTATTTTTTTTCTTGTTAAAAGTTCTTTGTTATTAGATACTTTAAACCTCTCTCAATTATCGTTGTTCTACTAACTTATAGAATAGCCTATTTCCAAACCACGGTTTGGGTGCGAAACATGGCCGCATTGAAAACGTGGTTGCGGGGTCGTGTTGTTTCTGTTCAACGATCTCCCATCAGGACAAACTCTTAAATATTTGCTGCTACAAGTACTGCAATAACCTTGTTGGTGTAGGAATCTAGTCATGAGATGGCCATGTGAGCCCTGTGCATTCCACGAAGATCTTTCGTCGTTTGAATCGGGACAGTCGTGTCTTATTCATTTTGTCTCTTGACACTTGTATTCCCCGAGATCTGATCAATGACATCACCATGTCATGTTCAATCTCGTTACCAAATGATGCTACTTCACTTGTTCTGACAAGTGATATCCATGTGATCAAATCACACGCTGTGCATCTATTAGATATAACTTCTCCGAGTGGGCCCTTGAGTATCTTTCCATCACGCGGATGGACAAATCCTGCTCTTGACATATATTGCCTCTACGGTTCCTCTGAATACCTAAACACACCTTTATGATCACTATATTGCCAAGTGACGTTTGATGCTATCTAAGTACTCTCGGGAGACAGTGATTGATATAGCCTCACGGTCTAAGGAATAGTCTACAAGGGTCTATTCTAATCATCCTAAGTTGAACTTGGTGACATGATCGGGTCACGATGTTTAGGTTGTGTATTGGTTCATCATCTCATTCTCAGAATGAGTTGACTCCATTTCCAACTAGCATAAATGCCACATGATCAGGAAACCTTGATCATCTGTTGACCAATGAACTAGTGATTAGAGTTTCACCAGGAACCCCTGGTTGTTTATATATCACACGTGTATTGACGTTTCCTTTTAATACAGTTATAGCATGATATAAAACTTAATCATAAACTTTATAAATATGATAATAATCCTTATTATTATTTGTCTCTAGGGCATATTTCCAACAAGAGTACATGGTATGACACCGTGAAGATATATCTTGAGTTCATGACCAATACTCATCAATAAGCTCACATATCACAAAATGATATTAAGAGAAATGATTTTACTGGCTTTCGGCATTATGGGGGAGGGTTAGCCCAATCAATTAGGACAACACTCCCCTATATCCATGCACACACCTAAACCAAATAAGGAGGAGATATAAGAGTGTATGCATGGGTAATCAAGACAAACTCCTTGAATCAACAATATTTAGATCATTCCTCAAATAACAAAATCTTGCTTAATCAAGTGGCTTCATGAAAATATTAGCAAGTTGGTTCTTTGTGCTCACAAAAGATAGATCAATATCTCCACAAGCAACATGGTCCCGAATAAAATGATTCTGAATCTCAATATGTTTTGTCCTTTTATGCTACACCAGATTATACGCAATTTTGGTTGCACTTTCACTATCACATAAAAGAGGCACTTTGTCACAATTGACACCGTATTCCTTTAAAGTTTTCCTCATCCACAATAATTGAGTACAAGCACTTGCAGCAGCCACATATTCAACCTCAGCGGTGGAGAGAGATATAAAATTCTGCTTCTTAGAAGACCAACATACCAAAGACCTTCCCAAGAATTGACAAGATCCAGAAGTTGACTTCCTATCATCCTTGTCACTAGACCGATCTGAATTAGTATAACCACATAGAGAGAAATTGGAGCCCTTGGGATACCATAAACCAAAATTAGGGGAATGAACCAAATACCAGAAGATTCTCTTGACCGCCACCAAGTAGCTTTCTTTAGGAGCTACTTGATATCTTGCACACACACCTACACTCAACACAATATCGGGTCTAGATGCGCAAAGGTAAAGGAGAGAGAGCCGATCATGGACCGGTATACCTTTTGGTCCACATCTTTACCATTGGGATTAAGTTCAAGATGACATTTAGTTTGCATCAGTGTGGCGACGCCATTAAGATCCGTCATCTTGAACCTCTTGAGCATGTCTTGGATGTATTTTTCTTGATTTATGAAGGTTCCTTCTCTAAGTTGTTTGATCTCAAATCCTAGAAAGAACTGTAATTCCCCCATCATAGACAACTCAAACCTATCAGTCATAAGCTTTGAAAATTCATCATTAAAAGCTTTATTAGTAGAGCCAAAGATAATGTCGTCTACATATAGTTGGAATACGAAGAGCTCCCCCTTAACCTTGTTAGTAAAAAGAGTGGGATCGATTTTCCCAACTTCGAAACCACGGTCTAGCAAAAGCTCTTTAAGGTGCTCATACCACGCACGTGGGGCTTGTTTAAGGCCATAGTGTGCCTTATCGAGTTTGTAGACATGGTTCGGGAAGTTGGGATCCTCAAATCCCGGGGGTTGCTTTACATATACGAACTCATGTAGAGGACCATTAAGAAAAGCACTCTTAATGTCCATTTGTTGTAATTTAAAGTTATTATGAGCTGCATAAGCAAGAAGCATACGGATGGACTCAAGTCGAGCCACAGGAGCATAGGTCTCGCCGAAGTCGATGCCTTCCACTTGGGAATAGCCTTGTGCCACGAGTCTTGCCTTGTTCCTTACAACAATGCCATTCTCATCTTGCTTATTCTTGAAAATCCACTTTGTGTCGATAACATTGCGGCAATTCTTGGGCTTCTCTACTAATTTCTAGACCTTGTTGCGCTCAAAATTATTTAACTCTTCATGCATAGCAACAACATAGTCCGGATCTTCAAGAGCTTCAAACACTTTCTTGGGTTCCACCATGGAAATGTGAGCTTGATGCTCACCAAAGCTTGCTAGCTCCCTTCTTGTGGACACCCTCCATCTGAGATCACCTACAACTTTATCAAGAGTGTGACCTCTCAATTCAAGATTTCGGTCTACACGAGCTTTGCGGCGAAGTTCAATTAACTTGTTGTTTCTTGGAGGAATTTATTCATCATTTGAATCTTCATTGGGACTACTTGCTTGACCTTGATCTACAGCTTGATCATCATGAATAGGAGAAGAAGACCCTTGCCCTTGAAGTTGATGAGTAGCCATAACAGGAGGCTGCTGTAGTTCTGAAGTTTTAGGGCCGGATAATCCGGCCGAGGGAATTGTCGGATAATCCGGCCTAGGAGTAGTTGGTCCTTCCTGACTATCTTGGATGCTTCTTGCCCGAGTTGGAGATTGGCCGGATAATCCGGTGTCACCCGGAAAATCCGGCCTGGAGCTTGCATCAGTTCCTTTGTTGATATGTTCATTCTTGGCATTTGAGGTAGACTGCCTAGATAATCAGGTGTCAACCAGATAATCTGGCCTGGATCTTCCTAGAGCAGATGATGGATGATCTTCAGTAGGTGGCGGTGATGGTGTAGAAGTTTCTCCAGCTATTAGAGCATGTTGAGCCTGTGTTGATGAGGTTTCTACTTGAGTAGAGCATTATCCTTCCCGATCGCCACAAGGGGTTCCTTAATGGGGCGGAAAAATCCCACGCCCATTGTTCTTATGGCATCTTGGGGTATTTTAACATCTTCATCACAAACATCAACTTGCCCCACACGGGAGCCATCATTTTCCTCGAACACCACACTACAAGATTCTACAACAGTTCCGGAGAGCTTATTGTAGACTCTATAAGTGTGGGATTCGGCACCATAACCAACAAAAATACCTTCTAAAGCCTTAGACTTGAATTTAGATAAACGAACTCCTTTGATGAGAAAGAAACACTTACAACCAAATACCCGGAAGTAGGAGATGTTTGGCTTGTTATCGGTAAGTATTTCCTAAGGTATTTTGTCCAAGATTTTGCGGAGGTAGAGCCGGTTGGATGAGTGGCATGCGGTAGAAATTTCTTCAGCCCAGAAATTATATGGTGACTTGAATTCAGCCAACATAGATCTTCCCATATCCATTAAAGTCTGGTTCTTCCTCTCGGCTACACCATTTTGTTGAGGGGTGTACGCAGTGGAATATTGGTCTCTTACCCCTTCTTCACTTAGGAATTCATTCAGAGTGTAGTTCTTGAACTCGGAGCCACTATCGCTTCTAATTGCCAATATAGGAACATTGTGTTGACGTTGAACCTCGTTGGCGAAATCGATGACCGTTTTTTGAGTCTCGCTCTTCAACTTGAAGAAATAAACCCATGTATATCTTGAATAGTCATCAACGATTACGAGGCAATATTTTTTCCCACCAAGGCTTGCATGAGACGGGGGACCAAACAGGTCCACATGACGGAGCTCCAAAATCCTCTTTGATGAAATAATAGTCTTCCTTTGATGGGGAGAGTCATGCATTTTCCCTTCAACACAAGCCCTGCAAACACGCTCTTTGGCAAAGGAAACATTTTCTTTTAGTCCAAGGATGTGGCCACCCTTGTGGAGACTTTGCAAATTTCTCATATTGACATGGCTAGACGGTGATGCTAGAGCTAACCCGCGTCAGCCTTTCCGAAAATACACATAGGGCCCGTAATGGTTTTCCCTGAAAAGTCCACTACATACAGCTCATTTTCGACGTACCTAATGAAAGCGACCTTTAGAGACTTTGTCCACAAGAGTACCACCAAATCACTATCAATAAAAACTACAAAGCCCATCTTACAAAGGGCACGAACAGAAAGTAAATTGTAACCGAGGGTGTCAACAAGCATGACGTCCACGAGAGAGATATCATGGGCAACCACAACCTTGCCAAGACCCAATACCTTAGATTTTGACTTATCACCATAGGAGACAGTTATATGATCATGGTTTGGCTGCATCTCCGAGATGATTTCCTTGCTTTCGGTCATATGACTCGTGCACCCGCTATCGAGCACCCACTTTGACCCACCGGAAGCATAACCCTGCAAGAAAGTTACTTCTTGGTTTTAGGTACCCATTTTTCAATGGGTTCTCTCATGTTCGTAACAAGGGTCTTGCGAACCCAAATAGACCAAGAAATGTAACCATCAAATGGACCAACATAGATAGCATAAACATCACCATGGTAATCACAAAATAATTCATAATTAGGATTATTAGACCCTGTAAAACCAATGTAGTTAGTCGTACCATTTGTGATGGTTTTTGTCTTTGCTTAAGCAATTTTGCTTTTCTTCTTTTTCTTGGTCTTGGGGACATAGCCAAGTCACTATTTTCCATTGCTTGTCCTTTGCTTGCTAAGAATCTCATCTAGGACTTCCTTACCTTCGGGTTGGGATACCTTGACAAGTTCTTCTTTCAATCTAGCATTTTATTCAATAACATCTTCATGTCCACGAGATGGTGTGGAGGTGCTAGGCATATCATACTTGTCCAATTGAGTTTGGAGCTGATCATGAGACTCATTTAGAGTAGAGTGTTCAATCTCCAATGCCTTGTAGGCAATGTCAAGTTTCTCTAATTCCTTTGAGAGTCTAGCATGAGCAGCCCCAAAGTCAATTTTCTCCTTCTTTAATTTCTTTACCTTAGCAAGTGCATTATCCCGTTACTTTATGACCTGGGCAACAACCTCTTCAAGAGACTCCTCAATTGACTCAAGCTTCTCCTCTAGAGAAAATCAAGCATCCTCTTCTTCTTCTAGAGTGTTCTTCAAAGAAGCTATTTCCATGGCATGTTCTCTTTCAATTCTCCCCTTTTCTTTGAGGAGTTCTTCGGAGTGAGAAAGTTGGCTCATAAGAGCATCAAAATGAAGTTTGTGCTCACCTTGCAAGTTAGTGATAAAATGGTCCAAGTCAATAACTTCTTACTTTACTCTAAGACTTGTATGATCATCCAAATTAACATTCATAGTAGTCTTAGGAAAAGAAGAGATAGAAGATGATACCTCAGAACCTCTTCCCATAAGGCAAGTGACGTTGTTGTTGATGATGTTTTCATTGGGAGAGTCAAAGAGCGATATGGGGCTAGATGTGGTAGCTATAACAGCTACCTCTCGAGAGCTATCTGCTTCCTCTTCATCTTCACTTGCGGATGAATACTCTTCTTGTGCCACCAAGACAATCTTAGGTTGCTTCTTGTAGGGACCATTTTTCTTGACGAATGGCTTCTTTCAAGGTGCCTTAGACTTTTCTTTGAGGATGAGCCTGCCCCCATTGTCTTCTCTACTTTGTTAGGGACACTCAACCACAAAGTGCAAACGGTCTCCACAATTCTAGCAAGTTCTCAGTTTTGGGCCATTCTCCTTTCGCCCATTTGACCCATTCTTGAGCTCAAGTTCATATTTACCCTTAGCTGGGTCCTTCCAAAAGTTTCTTGGATAGAAGGCCATGTACTCACCATGAGTATGCTTGACCTCATCGGGACAGCTCATGGAGACAACATCGTACCCTCTATCATCCTTGTCTTGTTCAACAACATTGGCCTTTAGTGCAACATTAACGCCTTTTGCATCCCAATTGCTCGAGAGCGAGCATCTTCAGCGTTCTTAGCTACTACCTTGAAGGTTGCCATTTCTTGCATGACTTCATTGGAAGTCATTTGGTGGTAGTTGTGTCTACCTTGCAAACTCTTCAAGTCCGTGGGCTCAAATGGCATGAGGGCACTCACATATTTCCTTTTGATCCAAGCATCATCAATATGAGTGGCACCATGATTTCTAAATGTTGTTGCAATGCTCTTGAGCCTTCTATACATGTCTTCATGGTCCTCACCATCCAACATGTAGAATCCTTCAGCTTCATTGCTTAGAGCATCATACATATTTCTTCTCATGCTTTCATTGCCGATGAACAAGTCGATGAGAGCATCCCAAGCTTCTTTGGCGGTGTTAAAGTGTTCAATATGTGGCATGTCCTTGGGAACCACACCAAGTTGAATCATGTGAAGAGCCATTGCATTTAGTTGACTGTCCACAACTTCTCTTCTTGTCAAGTTAGTGGAGTCTCCAGTATCAAGGCCATCTTCAATGATCCTCCAAATCTCAATCGACGAACTGCACACATGAGATTTCATTAAGAATTTCCATTGATTAAATGAAGATGCAGTAAGCTTGGGTGGATCACCCCTATTGTTTATATGAGGGTGAGGGATAGGTGGGTTGGAAGAATATAGGTGAGAGACCTCACTATAGTCCTCCTTACCACTTCCCTTCTTGGAGGCGGAGCCATTATTTTTTCCACCCACCACCTCATCTTCGTTGGAGTTAGCATGAGCTTTATCCTTAGATAGTGGAGTGGTGGCCTCACAGGTCGATCAAGGTGGGGCTGTAGATGAAGTGAGACTAGCAATCATTTGCTGCATCTCTTCCATTTTGGCCTCAAAGGATTTCAACAAGGTTGTTTCCAACATATTGAGGTCATCCATTGTGACCTTCTCCATAGCCTCACTCCCATCTCCCTTAGCACCCATACTTCTCTTAGGATGTTAAGCCCGAAAAAAGAGTCAAGGCTCTGATACCAATTGAAATAGATCGTATGGGCACCTAGAGGGAGGGCGAATATGTGCTACTTCAAATTTTAATGCTTTTTCAATGTTATGCTTGACACAAAGGTAAATTCTCTAGATATGCAACTACGAAGAATTTCCCTATATGTAACTACTAGCGAGTAAATGCAAGTAAGAGTGGGGAGCGAGGAAACCATAGTGGAGCACGCGGAGAAACGAGATTTGTTTTACCGTAGTTCCTTCCTTGTTAAGGGAAGTACATCTGCATTGGAGGGGTGGGAAATACAAAGACCACCACGCCACAGTAGGCCTCACCCTATTCTCCGATGGATCTCGCCACCAAAGGCCTGATCCACCTTTCCACTATTGGTACCCTTCGAGGCGGGAACCAATGCCTTTACACAACTAGCAGGGCACACTCCACAATCGAATTGGAGGCTCCCGTACCGTAATGACAACAAGCTGCCACAAGAACAAATATTATCAAAACCGAAACACAAGATTTAGATACTAACAAGTAATACTAGATCGAGAAATCTCCAAGTGAATGGAGGTGAGTGATGCGCTTGATTCGAGATGTCGATGAATGAAGTCTCCTCCTATGATTCCCCACAGATCGGAGCCTTCGGGTGATTAAAGTGGGAGACCTTGAATGAGAGCTTTTTGCAACATACCAGAACTTTGTCGAATGAATCAAGAGATCTGACAGGAGGGGTGATTTGGGATTTTATACCCTTATCCAAACATGGCCGTTGGTGAAGTCTAGGGCCAGATTATCCGGCCCAAGTGAAGGTCAGATTATCCGGCCAGGGGTAAAACTCCGCCTCAACCTCGGATTATCCGAGGGATATTACGACCCCCACACAGAAGGTCACGCCGTGTCTCCCTTAGCAATCTTCTCTAGGGGCGGATTATCCGTCCCCCTTTTGGGGAGGATTATCCAGCCTAGGCAAAAACTCTGGCCCTGGCCGGACAATCCAAAGGAAAGTCTGCCCCCCTCTCTCAGCGACGCGCATTGCCACACTTTGAAACTTCTTGGGGTGAGGCGGATTATATGGCCCGGGCAAACTCTCCGGCCCTGGACGGACAATCCGAGAGATTATCCGCTCCCCTCCCCCACGGTGACTCACACCGCGTCCACCTTTGTCAAAGGAGTCAGGCCGGATTATCCAGCCCCCCAATAATAGGTTTTCCAGCTTTTCATGTGAACACTTATCTGCATCACTTAGCACACATGAGATACTCCATGGTATTGTCATCTAGCACACAAAACACTAGAGATCATGAAATGTTCTTTCAGTACGCTATTGTTGGGGTGGATGAAGTTATGAAGGGATTTGAGCACCTGAAGCTAGACTTCCCTCCAGGTGAAGGGGATCTGAATGAACTTGGAGAAACCAGGAAAGACACCGTTCTATGCCGAAAGGAAAACATCGTGCTTCCAAATTGGACACCAAGGCCACCGACTTCTCCCAGTTGAATTCCAGCTCAATCTCTGTCGCCTCAGCCATCTCCGGCGCATCTACAGACTCCGCCTCATTAGTAGACTCCGCTGCCTCAGCCGTCTCAGCCATCTCTGGCGCGTCTGCAGACTCCGCCACATCAGCAGACTCTGTCGCCTCCGCTGCCTCAGTAGACTCCACCACCTCAGCCCCGGCTGCAAAAGCGGAAGAGCACCGCCGCTCCGGCGGCTAGTACTACAGCTGTAGCAAAATTCTCAACAGGTACAAGGAAGAAAGCCAAGCAGACTCCTACCAAGTTACCTTACGACATGACTGCTGAGAAACTCAAGAAGGTCGTGGCTGAAGATGAGTAACGCCAGCTTGCACCAAAACAGCCCCCGCCAAAGCACTATATAGCACCCTAAATAGTGAAACACTTTGTGGAATTTTTGAAAGACCAAGCACATCAGTTGATCTGTTATCAGACTATGGATGATCTATTATGAAGTCATATAAGGCAAATGTGGAGCGGTCGAGAAGTACTAGTAGAAGTGGGAAAACAATTCCCTGGCTCGAAGAACAAAAAAACCAATCGTGCCCCCTGCTGAACGTGTTTCCAATGCAGATCTGGAGGTTGCAGAACTAGTCGCACAAATGGCTAGGGATCTTGCTATGACTGTTGGTCAATACTTAGGCACGGAAACCGCACCCATGGTTAAAGTAGCATACAAATACGAGTACAGGAAGCCTCTCGTGAGACCTGAGGAGATCCCTCTTCTACATGCACAGTGTGAAACTTTTATGAGTGATATATGCGAGCCTTAGAGGAATGGAGGATCATGCTCACAGTGTCAGTTAGAGAGGAGCATTAGTTCCATGGAAACGACAAGATACACATTGACTTTATAGAATTATTTCAATTATTCAATCAAGGCGCCCTCGACAAATCTCTCATCAATTTATATTGTCTATAAGTGATTTATTTCTGTAATTAAGTCTCTATCTTAGCTTGTTTATTGCATGTATAATTATCCTCACTATTCTTTTGTGCGATATTATGCAGAATGAAGATTCTCGAATGCAAAAATACAAATCTATGACCTTCGGTTCATTGATCCAAATAACATTCATGAATATACGATAAAAATAACGCCAAAGAAATAGAGGATTACTTGCTAAAGTTTCTAGCGAAACAACAAAACAAAATGAAAATAATATTTCCTTACAACTTCGACTGAGTGTTACTATCTTGTACACATTCGATTTCATTACTCAATGTTAAGTGTAATTGATGAGTTATGCGTGCGCAAATTCCACTTTATTCTGCTAGTCATTCAACTTCACCAAGGAAAAACACTTGTCATGGACTCGAAACATAAAACCTTGACATATTGGCGGACCTGATTGAAATGCTTCGAAGTTATTTTAATCATTATCGCACTATATCAACATCTTTCTTTCATTTCCTGATATCAAGTAATTAATAACTCCTTCACTCATTTTCTTTACCGGGCAGGGTTTGGAAACAGTTCACCAAGGCTGTTAGGAATTAATGGAAAAATGAGCTTACATTTTGATAACTCAAAGTAAGTAATACTATATCTAGGTCCACACATCTTTTTAATTCTTGTTTACCATGATTGATTATTATTTTAATTGAACTCTATTCTCGTGAAATGTTTGAGGCAGGAAGCCGAGAATAATTTATATGCATACTATGTTTGCGAGTACATTCGCCAGTCGACCTGTGAGCTGGGCAGAACTTCACAACAACTTGCAGTACGTAAATAATGTTCACAATATTATTTTATTACCATCAATTATGTTGAGTTTCATTCATATATATTGATCCCTTCTTTAAATTAGATCGAAAGGATACGACATGGTCTCTTATCAAAGAATCACGTATGAACAATTCAAAAGGAATTGGCGAGATTCTTAGTTAGGGAGGTCATAGATCCAACCAGAGAATACCATTAGGATTTTATATTTAGACAGTAGGGATCATAAGAGAATTTATATTGTATATGCGTGTACTATGTAATATGGTCGGCCAAGCATGAAGAAAGAGGTCACTCTTCGATCTCTATATTCATGATGATGTTCTGTAATGGTTCCTTCATTTCTATAGTTGTATATATATCATGTATCGGCACATCAATTACGTCAAACCTCTCCCTCCTATCGCGGTAGGAAACCGCTCCAAAACTCCGCCGCGGCAGAAAAATACCCAAAACTCTGCCGTGGCAAAACCTGCTGTCACACAGCCACCTGCTGCCGCGGCATTAGAAACCCCCAATTTGCTGTCGTGGCAGAGCTACTTTTGTCACGGTTCGTGGTAAGAACCGAGACTACAGGTCCTCCACCCCCCCTCTCCACCGCGGCCACGTTGAGTTCCTTTAGTCCCGGTTCGTAACACAACTGGGAGAAGGGGCTCTAGTCCCGATTTTCTAGTCCCTGTTGCGCAATTGCGACTAAAGGCAGTTACGAATCGAGACTAAAGCCTCATTTTCTACTAGTGACACCTCCATGTGGAGGGACATGGCCCTTATTCGACCAACACAAATATTCGGAGGAAAATAAGAGCAAAGACAAATACACACCCTACACATCAAATTAAGGAAAATGATTCCAATCCCCCGGGGGAAAACATCTTTCTATCGTCCAGGTCGGGAGCCATCTCACTTTCCTCCGTGTGGCCTCAGTACACCGCACGTGAGTAGGCCCCACCCCCCGCCTTCTTATCTTCTTGCCACACTTCAGGAAGCATGTGCTCTTGTTCAGCGCCGCCGTGACCTTCATCTCGCGCTGCCCACGTCTTCCGCAGCTCATACCGCCGCAACCTGCATCTCGCGTCGCCGCAACGTCCGCAGTTCGCATGGACGCGCCGCCGTGCCCTGCATCTCGTGCCGCGGCTTCCTTCCTCTCGCGTTGCCGCGCCGTGCGCAGTTCACACCGCCGCGCCCTACACCTCGCACGACTGCGCTGGTTGCACCTCCTGCTGCGGAGCTCCCACACCGGATCCTGCTATATGAGGTGGTCGTCCCTGCTACAGAGCCATGGCGACCCTGCTATATGAGGTGGCCATCCCTGCTACGTAGGCACGGCGACCCTGCTACAATGGGTGGCGTTGGAGCTACAGACTAAGGATGGCGGTGCTCGCCAGAGCTGCAAACTAAGGCGGGAGATGCTACAAAGGCTGGCTTCCGATTTTGCTACATTGATATATTTTTTCTGCTACTTCCTTTTTTTGGTTTTGCTACAATACTGTAAACCTTTTGCTACAAGTTCTCCAGCGAGGTTTTCCGGCTAAAGTCTCTAGTCATGTATCCGGCGAAGTCAGTTTTTCTATGTCAACTTTTTGCTACAAGGTCTCTGGGAGAGTCACCAGTGATTTTTTCCCGACGATGTCTCCGGCGAAGTCGTTTTTGCTACATTAGCACAATTTTTTCTGCATGGTCTCCGACGAGATCTCTGGCGAGGTCTCCGGCGAGACGTTCTATTTTCTGAAACAAACCGTTTTTTGCTTCGGAAGCGGGGACTTTTGTAACAAAAACGGGGTGTTTTGCAGCAAAAGCGGAATTTGGGGCGATTTATAGGACACGTGGCGTGCGGAGGAGTAGGACGATGGGAATCTCGAAAACTCGTTTCTACCGGCGTCGTTACATACCGGAGTCTAATCGACCGTCGAAGTGCTTATAGATTCGTGCGTCAGTCAACAACTTCCCACCCGGCGTTTGGTTGGTATTCTTACAGCCCAGTCCCTTTGTATCTCTGTTATTACAACTCATTCAACTTCTTTTTTCTCCATATGCATTCACTGATCTGGCGCGGTGGCGGCACTCGGCGGCTGCCTTCCGGCCTAGATGGCGGCGGCGCGCACTAGGTCGCGACGACCTTCCGGACGAGGTCGCGCCACCCTGCTCGAATCCACAATTCCGAGCTCCGAGGCAGCACGCTGGTAAGTTGGGCAGGGAAAATCTCCTCAGTCTCCCGACATGTCCTCCCGAAAAATCCCCTCCCCTTGGTCAGTCAACCCTAACTTCCCCACCGTTGCGCCTCCTCTCCCGCCGCCCCGCCCCGATCCCACGCCGTGCAGCCCCGCGCAGACCCCTGGCCCCGCATCTACGAGCAGCGAACGAAACTGTGACGCCGCCGTGCATTGATGGATGTGGGGTTCACCGACTTCGGTGGCCGTCCGCCGGCGCGGAGGCGGAAGGCGACCACGTGGGAGAGAACTGGTGGGCTTAGTCGTCAAGGATGGATGGATACACCGAGATGTAGAGCCTGCATTCTTTCTTTTTCCTCTCGTTATTCTTGATGCTGGTAAGGCTGATTGAGACATATGAGAAGCTCGTTCAAATTTTTTGGATAAAACTTTAGGTACATTTATGTAGCCTGTTATTATGCAGATTCTGGTACTCACTTTCAGGACAGATTAGGTGATTTAGATTTTTTTTACAACTACCTGAGAAGCTCCTTTTCCATGATGGTTAACACTGTCTCACAGCGTTGATGTTTAAAACAGGTTGAATCAGAACAAATACTGAAATTTATTTCATAGTTGTATACTGAATCTTGTTCCTGCTGGTATAAAACTAATGTTTATATTTGATTTTAGTTGACCATCTTTTTGGTAAAACCATAATCCTTTTATAGAGTATTTTTTGAGATTGGTACTGCGAGTAGCTTACCAATTAGGGCTCCTCAATTACTCATGGTTGTGTTCCTTATTAAAATCTTCATGAGTGATTTTGTGATCAGACCACCACCACAACACGTTCACATATTTTCTAAAGTTCCTATTCCATACTGACGCACTGTCTTCTTTCTCGTGTAACTGGTAGGGGCAGAAGTTATGTTATTTATATGTCAGCTAAATTGCATTTCATGTCGACAGAGCTGAACCATAAGAAGCAGCATAAGACAAGGAGTCATCTTTCCTTATGCTTGAGGTGGGTTACATTATGTGTTATTTCTCTTCTCTTGCTCGTTTTTGGTACTGCATTTGTGTCTAATTTGGGAAGTGTGGTGAATTCAGTATTTGAAAAACAGAGTTGTGTTTTCTTGGACCTCAGTCCAGTGGTACTAGTGCTGGAAGTGGAAGTCCCGTTCACGCACACTAGTATATCCAACCAAAGAGTGGCCATGAATCCAATACCAACACTTTGAGCAATTGATCGCAACAATGATGCCAGCGATAGTAACAGTGGCACCCAGGTATGAGATTTACATCTCCTTTTTTACTTTTTCAAAGCTACATTACTAGCTGTAATATTTCTAGACAAGATTAAACAGGGTAGTTGTTAGGGTAAGGAAGAATTAGAAGTTAGATAAAACTACAAGTTTCTCCGACTGCATATGCCGATTTGTGCACATAGCAAACTAATCAATTTGTAACTAGTACATGGATTAGAGAGTCTCGTTAATAACTTCAGGAGAGTCTCGTTAATAACTTCAGGACGGACGGGTCCGAATGTAATTCTAAAACTTTAGCAACTCGATTTTAGAATACCTATGTTTTAGAAGTACTGTGCCCGCACCTATACGGTGTTCTATATTTTGGCTAACTGAAATGGCAAATGATTGTAACACCTTGCATTCTGAAAATACAGAGAAAATGACGCAGAACTACCACATTTGGGGCAGAGGTATCACAAAACTACCAACATTGGGCGAGTTGACACATAAAGAGGGTTTTTGGGGCATGGTCGTGACAGAAAGCACTGATTCTGTGTTTGCCCGCTCCTAACCCGTGTTATGACAGCTCTGGCCCACATGTCAGGTCCACGTGGCAACGTGGTTGACGGACGGAGGGGACGGCCGTTAGGTTTGCGTTGGCTGAATCGATTGGTTCCCAGTCCACTCCTCACGAGCTCAAGACAGAAATGGCGACGGGAAGTGGCGGCGGACGGACGCGCTGCCGTCTTGGCGTCGACGGGAGCGAGGCTGACGATGAAGGGCGCGGGGATCTTGACTGGGAATCAGGCTAGCAGGTGGCGCGCTTGTCGCCGGAGAAAGGCTGGACATCGACTGGCAACTCCTCTTGCGCTGACCCGATGAGCCACTACCAGTCGACATGCGGGTAAGTTTTCGTTTCTCTGTGAGATTAGACTAGGTATTCGATTATAGGTAACCTTTTGACCCCGTAGATTTAGATACAAAGTTGAAATATTTGTTCTTTCGAATTTAGGGAAGAAACAGAGACCTGGGACCTTTATTTCCAGTTTGATGGAGCTAAATTTGTGCACAAAAGAATGTGCAGAGCAGACATAAGATATCAAAATTTGCTAGTTGATGGAGTCAGAGGGGTATGGATTGAGTGACTCTTTGTACTATGTTAAACATGAAGGGGAAGGGTTGAATGGGCTAGATCTTATTGACAGCAATCTAAAGGTGGAAGAAATGGTTAGGAAGTATGATTTAGCAAGGAAAGTGCTTTTGACAGCGATGTAGGACAAAAGAGCACAAGCAATTGTGCTATCCCCATTCAAGAGGAAAAGTGGAGTTCACATTGTTCTTGATCCAGAGGAGGAGGAGCCTATTCCTTATATTCAAAATAGTGTGTACTGTCAGAATGTAAACACACAATATGATGAGCACATTCCAGTCCAGTATCTGACTCAAGAGAGTGTGCAGTGTGACAACCAGCATAGTGAATTTCATAGGGCAGAAGAGGAGGCATCATCTGATGATGACTGGGCTTATCCATGCCAATATAATAGAGAAGAAGCTGAAGAAAGAAGAAGGAAAGAAGATGAGGAGCTGAGGAAGGAAATAGCTGAGATGAGGAGGAGGAGGAATGATCCATTGACTCACTTTGAGGGTGAGACAGATGTAGAAGATATATTTGACATTGAAGAAGATCTAGTAGAGGTGGCACTAGAAATTCCTTTGAAGAAGAAAGTGAAAAGGCCAGGACCAACTATCAGATCACACTCACAGGTACATAAGGAAAAAATACCAAAGTGGGTTCCTTCTGATGATGAAGGAGAGCAAGGTTTTCTGAAGTCAGATGATGATGATGGCTATGAGCCAGCTCCATTCATACAGCCTAAAGGAAGGAAGAGCAGAGCCAAGAAAGCAAAAGAGAGAGTTTGGTATGAGGAGACTAGGGAGAATCCAGAGCAACATTCCTAGGCTTTGTTTCAGAGATGTGTACCAGTTCAGAGAAGCACTTGCCAGGCTGCACATAGTGCAGGTTAGGAACTACCATTTTCATAGGAACACTCCAAAGAGTATTATAGTTTGGTGCAAGGAGAAGGAAAAGTTTGGTTGTGAGTTTTACATGACTGCATCACAAATTGATAATGAGGAAACCTTTTGCATCAAGAAAATGGTGTTGGAACACACATGTCCAACTGAGCCATCAAGCAGTAGGGTTAACTCTAAGTGGTTGAGCAAAGCATATGTGGATGATTTCAGATCAGACATCAATACTTGCATCACTACATTACAAGATAGAGCCAAGAAAGATTTTGGAGTTGAGGTACCCAAGAGGATGGCCTATAGGGCTAGGACAAAGGCTAGAAACATAGTACTTGGAGATCACAAGAAGCAGTATTACAGGCTTAGGGATTACCTGCAGACTGTCATAGACATAAATCCAGGATCCAGGTGCATTGTCACAACTGTCACTGGACCAACCGATGAGCAAAAGGAGGCAATGAAGAAAGGACAGGTGGTAGAAATCAGCTGGACCCCAAGATTCCATGGCCTTTTTTCTGTGTGAATGCTGCAAGAGAAGGATTTCTAGAAGGTTGTAGGCCATTCATTGTCTTGGATGGATGCTTCATCAAACTAACAACAGGAGCTCAAATACTTGCAGCTACAGCTAGAGATGGGAACAATAACATCTATCCTCTAGCATGGGCAGTGGTGGCTAAAGAAGATACAGAGAATTGGCAGTGGTTTCTAGAACAACTGAAGGAAGCACTTGGTGGAGAGCAAGGGAAATTTGGGTATTACACAATAATGTCAGACAGATAGAAAGGTTTAATCAAAGCTATGACCACTGTTTTCCCAAATAGTCCACAGAGATTCTGTCTAAGGCATATCTATGCCAATTTCCAAACTGCAGGCTTTAGAGGGGAGGATTTGAAGAAGTGTATGGATACTGCTGCTTATTCCTACACAAAATATGGATTTGATAGAGGCATGGATGAGATGAAGAAGCAATGTGATCTAGCTTGGGCTTGGTTATCAAAGATTCCACCACACACCTGGGCTAGGTGGGCTTTTGATACCAACTGCAAAACAGATTTGGTTAACAACAACTTGAGTGAATGCTTCAACAAGTACATCTTGGATGTTAGAAATAAACCTATCGCAACTATGTTGGTTGGCATATATGACAAAAGCATGGTCAGACATGACAATAAGAGGGAAGGAGCAAGAAAATCCAGCTAGGAAATAACTCCACACTATGTAGAGCAATTGGAGATGATGAAGAGATATTCAAGGAACTGCATCCCAAAGAGATCAGATTTGGGCTTGTGGCAAGTCAAAAGTGGACCAGCTACTCATAGTGTGAATATGGACACTAGGAGCTGTTCTTGCAGAAAATGGCAACTGACGGGTTTGCCTTGCAATCATGCAGTGGCTGCTATCTACAAAGCCTCACAACATCCTGAAGACTATGTTAATGATTTCTTCAAAAGGACATTCTATCTGAAGAGCTACAATCCTGTGTTCTATCCTATGCCAGCACAACATGGGTGGACCAAAACAAATACTCCTGACATAATGCCTCTAGCTTTCAGAGACAACTTGAAAGGAAGAAGACAGGAGAAGAGAAGAAACGGGAAATTTGAAGTTCCTAAACCTTAGGAGACATCTAGGATGGCTACAATTAGTTGTAGTAACTTCAAGCTGCAAGGGCATAAATACACTAGCTGCTCTGTCCCTTTGAGACCAGACCTACAAATGAGGGAAAATAACCATAAAGTGAGCACTAAATTAATAGCCAAACTTGTATTTTTCATCACAGACTAACATTTTCAATTTTATATCTTGCAGGCAAATAGGGCAATGCCAGATGGAGCTAGGCCAAGTGCTTCTTCATCACAGCCTACACCAACACCACCACATGCATCTCCACAAGCTGCTGCAAGGGCACCTCCAGATGCTGAGCCACCTAATAGGGGTATATGGACATACCTGACAGTTGGGGCAAATGCGAGTGCTGGGAGAGATCGAAATGTAGGTCCTCTAGATGGTAGAGAGACATGATGTTGGTCCTCTAGATGGTAGAGACCTGATGTTGGTCCTCTAGAATAGAACTTCTATCATTTTGTGGTGTAAACTGTAGTTTGTGACCACTGTAAACTCTATCATTTTGTGGTGTAAACTCTAGTATGTTGCATGTTGGTATTGGATCTTATTAACATACTACATTTGGCTGGTTGTTGAAATTTGGTACTGGATCTTCTTAACATACTACATGTGAATCTATGGCATAACATATGAAACTATGGCCTCACATATGAAACAATAATCAATTGTTTCAATATAACGAACAAAGAATTAACAATATGCCAATATATCTCACAAATAAAATTCTAAATAAAAAGTGCTTCTTCATCACAACCAATTATAGATCTCAGAATATTATCCATTACATCTCACAAATATTATCCATTACATCTCACAAATATTATCCATTACATCTCACAAATATCATCCATTACATCTCACAAACAGACTTCAGAATTAAACAATAGATCCAAATGTTACAATTTAGTACTAGTTCTGGCTAACAAATAACAGGCAGTGCAACAGTACTTCATTACACAAATATTGCAACACTAGATGAAACAAATGATTCAGAGATAAACTTCATCACAGAAATCCTTGATCTTCCTGATCTTGGCCTTGGCTTTTTCCTTCTGGCTCAGAAGATCTGCAATCATGTGCTCAAGTTTTCTCTTCTCATCCTTAAGCTTCTCCTTGTCCTTCTCTGCCTTCAGCCTCATGCACCTGTGCATGTTACTACTTGATGCATCTAGCTTCTTCTTTTCCTCCAATTCAGCCTTTGCCTCTATCATAGCTTGCTCTGCTTTTGCCTTCAGAGCTAGTGTCACCTGCTTTTCTTCAACCACAACCTTAAGCTCATCTTGGGCCTTCTTCAGGTCGGTCTGGAGCTTCCTAATCTCACCCTCAAATTCAAACTTTTCTTCAACACGGTTTAGTGCATCTCTAACTCTACCATCTTTAGCTTCAGAATACATGTCCCATAGCTTTGACAGTGATTTACAAAGTGAGTCAGGCCACGCATCATCAACCCAATGCACAAAGCCACAAGATTCACCATCCTGCAGTTTTTTTGACAAATTGTACATCAACATTTACATTAATATATATATAAATAGGTCACAAATTACACACACACCTCCCCTGGGCAGGACAAAAATCTCCTGCCGGTCCAACATCCCTCAAAGGCCACATTTTTGACAGCCACAGCATTGCATCTGCAACGGATAGGATTTGGTCCCTCCTTGGCTACACCGCAGTAATCAGAGTCATACATGGTTGTTGGACCCTAACATTTTGATTTGCCACAGTCACTAAACGAAATCCGTGCACAGATTAAAAATCCCCAAATATCTATGAACCCTAACCCTAGCTATCGGAGGGGAATGGAATACTTACCTCCGAGTCACCGCTCAGATCAGTGGAGGACTCCTCTCCATCGCCCCAGGAAACCATGGCGCTGGCGAGCGGCGACGAAAGATCGACAGCGGCGGGCGGCGACGGGAGGCGACGAGCTAGAGCAGGGGGAGAGCTCGTGAGAAAAACCGTGGACTGGAGTGGACTATGACCTAGATCGATTGAATCGATTCAGCCAACGCAAACCTAACGGTCGTCCCCTCCGTCCGTCAACCACGTTGCCACGTGGACCTGACATGTGGGTCAGAGCTGTCATAACACGGGTTAGGAGCAGGAAAACACATAATCAGTGCTTTCTGTCACGACCATGCCCCAAAAACCCTCTTTATGTGTCAACTCGCCCAATGTTGGTAGTTTTCTGACACCTCTACCCCAAATGTGGTAGTTCTGCGTCATTTTCTCGAAAATACACCATGTTGCATGTTGTACATTGTACATGTCTATATTTTTGTATAATAGCAGTCCCTTTTTGTTGAACACCTAATTCATTTTGAAACACATAGTTGTTTTGCTAAAACTTGAAAAAATAGAATAATTTACAAAGTCTCACAGCGTAAGTTACTCTCTATTGTGTAACTTCCTTTCATATCCCTCTGTTTGATACTTCTCCTAAAACCGAATTATTTGCTTGGAACTCAGTACACTGGTACTAGAAGTGGTAGTCACGTTTGGGCACTCAAGTAACATCAAACCAAAGAGCGGTCGTTAATCCTCTGGGCTGGGCGAGGATGGCGACACCCGCGACGACTCTTCCTTGATTTAGATGGTATATTTTTCTATTTGCTTTATACTCATGTTGTTATATTCTTCTCGGATTGGTTTGATTGAGAGATCTATTTCTCAATCTATGTTCTTGATTGCAGCCAAAAGAGTATTACCGGATGTTCACAAGAAAATATTTAATTGTTTCTTACTCAAATGCAGGGAGTTGTCATCTAAAAAACTTTTATCTGGCTCAAGTTCATGGAGAGCCATCAACTTTTATGTCCAGGCTAGAATTTACTCTCGGTTCATCTTCTAGATGCTGGTCTCTGCCTGAGCTTTCACGCCGGATCCGAGTGACGGCGACTTAAATCTCCACCTCGTCATTCCGTTTTTCTGTAAAAAGTACAATATATGATGCTTGATATTACCACATGTTGAGTTTCTGTGAAATAATTGTGTAATATACTGACAAGCTTTTGGAACTAGAAATGTTCAAATTGTACATTGGGAGAACTATGCTCATCATTTGTGTGCATTTTTTCTACTACGAACATTTCCTACAAATGGATCCATAAAAAGTTGTTTGAAACAATCGAAACCACCACACAATATTTTATGAATATTTTTGGTACCCCAAGGAACTTGTTTGAATCAATTGAAACCACAAATAGCATCTTTTAATAATTTGAAACCACCTCGCAACTATTTATCATTTTTTTAAACCCAATTGAACCTTATTAAAAACACTGAAACCATATTGAACCATGCTAAAACTTATTTGAACCAATCGAAACCTTACAAGCATGTTTCACAACAATTGTAACCGCAAACAAATGAAACCACAAACCTTAGAAGCATGTTTGAAACCACAACACCAAGTTTTATTTAATTAAAACCACAAAATCATGTAGGAAACAATTGAAACCCTAACTTCAAACATTTGAAACCACTAAAAGATGGTTCAAACATTTGAAACCACCACCTAACAACAACTGCAACCATAAGACCAAGTTTCATTAAATTGAAACCACCACCCAAAAATACTGGAACCTCAAGACCAAGTTTCATTTAATTAAAACCACAAAACCATATTTGAAAGAGCTGAAATCACCACTTCAAACATTTAAACCACTAAAATATGTTTGAAACATCTAAAACCACTAATACAAATTTGAAACATATGAAACCACCACATAAGAAGAACCAGAATTTAAAGAACAAGTTTCATTTAATTGAAACCACCACCCCAAAACCACTGGAACCTCAAGACCAAGTTTCATTTATCTAAAACCACAAAACCATGTTTGAAATAATTGAAACAACTACTCCATACATTTGAAACCACTAAAACATGTTTCAAACATGTGAAACCACTAATACATGTTCGAACCCATTGAAACCGCCACATAAGAAGAACCGGAACCACAGGAACAAGTTCCATTTAATTGAAACCATAAAAACCATGTTTAAAACAATTGAAATCGCTAGTTCGAATATTTCAAACCACTAAAACATGTTTGAAATATTTGAAACCACTAATACATGTTTGAAACAATTGAAACCAAGTTTCATTTAATTGAAACCACCACCCAAAAACCATTGGAACCTCACAACCAAGTTTCGTTTATCTAAAATCATAAAACCATGTTTAAAACAATTGAAACCACCACTTCAAACATTCGAAACCACTCAAACATGTTTGAAACATTTGAAAGCACTAATGCATGTTAGAAACAATTAAAACCACCACATAAGAAGAACCAGAACCACAAGACCAAGTTTCATTTAATTAAAACCACAAAACCATGTTTAAAACAATTGAAACCACCACTACAAATATTTGAAAACACCAAAACATATTTGAAACAATTGAAGCCACTAATACATGTTTGAAACAAATGAAACCACCACGCGAAAACCACTGGAACCTCAAGACCAAGTTTCATTTAATTCAAATCACAAAACCATGTTTGAAACATCTGAAACCACTAATACATGTTTGAAACTATTGAAACAACCACATAAGAAGAACCGGAACCACCAGACCAAGTTTCATTTAATTGAAACCAGAAAACCATGTTTGCAACAATTGAAACCACCACTTCAAACATTTAAAAAACCACTAAAACATGTTTCAAACATGTGAAACCACTAATACATGTTTGAAATAATTGAAACCACTACATAAAAAGAATTAGAACCACAAGACCAAGTTTAATTTAATTGAAACCACAAAACTATGTTTGAAACAATTGAAACCAACACTTCAAACATTTGAAACCACTAAAATATGTTTGAAACATCTGAAACCACCACCTAACAACAGCTTCAACCACAAGATCAAGTTTCATTAAATTGAAAGCACCATCCAAAAACCACTGGAACCTCAAGACCAAGATTCATTTAATTGTAACCACAAAACCATGTTTGAAATAATTGAAACCGCTACTTCAAACATTTGAAACCGCTAAAAAATGTTTAAAACATTTGAAACCACTAAAAATGTTTAAAACATTTGAAACCACTAATACATGTTTCAAACAATTGAAACCAAGTTTCATTTAATTTAAACCACCGCCCAAAAATCACTGGAACCTCAAGACCAAGTTTCATTTAATTGAAACCACAAAACCATGTCTGAAACAATTGAAACTACCACTTCAAATATTTGAAACCACTAAAACATGTTTGAAACATTTGAAACCACTAATACATGTTTGAAAATTTTGAAACCCCCACATAAGAAGAACCGGAACCACAAGACCAAGTATCATTTAATTGAAACCACAAACCATGTTTGAAACAATTGAAACCACCACTTCAAACATTTGAAACCACTAAATCATGTTTGAAACATTTGAAACCACCAATACATGTTTGAAATAATTGAAACCACCCCATAAGAAGAACTGGAGCCACAAGACCATGTTTAATTTAATTGGAACCACAAAACCATGTTTTAAACAATTGAAACCAACACCTCAAACATTTGAAACCACTAAAACATGTTTCAAACATCTGACACCAGTAATATATGTTTGAAACAATTGAAACAACTAATACATGTTTGAAACAATTGAAACCACCACATAAAAAGAACTGAAACCACAAGACAGAGTTTCATTTAATTGAAATCACAAAACCATGTTTAAAACAATTGAAACCATCACTTCAAACATTTGAAACCACTAAAACTTGTTTAAAACATTTGAAACCACTAATATATGTTTGAAACAATTGAAACCACCACATAATAAAAATCCGAACCATAAGACAAAGTTTCATTAAATTGAAACCACCACCTAAAGACCACTTTAACCTCAAGACCAAGTTTCATTTAATTAAAACCACAAAACAATGTTTGAAATGATTGAAACCACCACTTCAAATATTTGAAACCACTAAAACATATTTCAAACATCTGAAACCACTAATACATGTTTGAAACAATTGAAACCAAGTTTCATTTAATTTAAACCACCACCCCAAAAACACTGGAACCTCAATACCAAGTTTCATTTATCTGAAACCACAAAACCATGTTTGAAACAATTGAAACCACCACTTCAAACATTTGAAACCACTAAAACATGTTTGAAACATTTGAAACCACTAATACATATTTGAAACAATTAAAACCACCACATAGGAAGAACCAGATCCACAATACCAAGTTTCATTTAAGTGTAACCACAAAACCATGTTTGAAACAATTGAAACCACCACTTCAGACATTTGAAACCAATAAAACATGTTTCAAACATTTGAAACCACTAATACATGTTTGAAATAATTGAAACGAAGTTTCATTTAATTGAAACCACCACACAAAAACCACTAGAACCTCAAGACCAAGTTTCATTTAATTGAAACCACAAAACCACGTTTGAAATAATTGAAACCACCACTTCAAACATTTGAAACCACTAAGACATGTTTGAAACATCAGAAACCGCTAATACATGTTTGAAACAATTGCAACAACCACATAAGAAGAACTGGAACCATAATACCAAGTTGCATTTAATTGAAACCACAAAACCATGTTTGAAACAATTGAAACCACCACTTCAACCATTTGAAACCACTAAAACATGTTTGAAACATGTGAAACCACTAATACATGTTTGAAACCATTGAAACCACCACATAAGAAGAACCGGAACCACAAGACCAAGTTTAATTTAATTAAAACCACAAAACCATGTTTGAAACAATTAAAACCACCACTTCAATCATTTGAAACCACTAAAACATGTTTTAAACATTAGAAACCACTAATACATGTTTGAAACAATTGAAATAACAACATAAGAATTACCGGAACCACAAGACAAAGTATCATTTAATTGAAACCATAAAACCATGTTTGAAACATGGTTTAGTGGTTTCAATTTATGAAACATGGTTTAGTGGTTTCAATTTATGAAACATGGTTTAGTGGTTTTATATGTGTGTGGTTTCAATTGTTTTGAAACATGGTAGTGGGGTTTCACTTTTTTTGAAAAGGTTTCAGCATGGCACGCTATGATTTTACTGGTTTAAATCATGTTGTTATAGTTTCAATTGTTTGTGTTTGTGGTTTCAAATGTTCGTAAAACCTTGGGTGGTGGTTTAAATTGTTTGAAACATGCTTGTGTGGGTTCAATTTATTGAAACATGGTTTTCTGGTTCCATTCGTGCGTCGTTTCAATTGATTTGAAACATGATTGTGGGGTTTCGATTGGTTCAAATAGGTTTCAGCATGGTTCAATATGGTTTAAGAGGTTTCAAAAAGGATCAATTCGGTTTTGAAATATTGATAAAAACTTGTCAGGTAGTTTTAATTGATTAAAATATAACATTTGTGCCTTCAATTGTTTTAGATAGGTTCGTTGGGTTGCCAAATATGATCATAAAATCTAGGGTGGTGGTTTCAATTGATTCAAACCTATTATTTTGGTTTCAACTGTTTCAAACATGTGTTTCTGGTTTCAATTGTTTAAGAAATGCTTCTGTGGTTTCAATTTATTGAAACATGGTTTTGTGGTTTCATTTGTTTGTGGTTTCAATTGTTTGTGGTTTCAATTGTTTGTGGTTTCAAATGTTCATAAAACCTTGGGTTGTGTTTTCAATTTTTGGAACATGTTTGTGTGGGTTTGATTTACTGAAACATGATTTTCTGGTTCCATTCGTGTATGGTTTCAGTTGATCTGAAACATGCTCGTGAGGTTTTGCTTGCTTCTAATAGGTTTTAGCATGGTTCAATATGGTTTAAGAGGTTTCAAATTAGGATCAATTCAGTTTCAAAATATTTATAAAAGGTTGCTAGGTGGTTTCGATTGATTAGACTATAACTTTTGTGGTTTCAATTGTTTCAAACATGTTTTTCCGGTTTCAGTTGTTTGAGAAATGCTTGTGTGGTTTCAATTTATTGAAACATGGTTTTGTAGTTTCATTTGTTTGTGGTTTCGATTGTTTTGAAACATGCGTGTGAGGTTTCGCTTTGTTCGAATAGGTTTTAGCAAGGTTCGATATTGTTTCAGTGTTTTCGGTCATTCCAAACATATTTTTGTGGTTTCAATTGTTTCAAACATGCTTGTGTGGTTTCAATTTAATGAAACATGGTATTGTGGTTGCATTTGTTCTTGGGTGGTGGTTCCAAATGTTTTAAACATGTATTTTTAGTTTCATATGTTTGTAACATGCTTGTGTGGTTACAATTTATTGAAACATGGTATTGTGGTTTCATTTGTGTGTGGTATCATTTTGTTGGGTTCCATATGGTTTGAATGGTTTTAAAAAAATTTGTGTCGTTTAAATTTAATGAAACATGGTTTTGTGGTTGCATTTGTTCTTGGGTGGTGGTTTCAATTGTTTCATACATGTTTTTGTGGTTTCAAACATGGTGGTGCGGTTTTAATTTATTGAAACATGATTTTTTTTGTTCCATTAGTGTGTGGTTTCAATTGATTTGAAACATGCTTCCGGGGTTTCGATTGGTTCAAATGGGTTTCAGAATGGTTCATTATGGTTTCCGAGGTTTGAAAAAAGGATCAATCCGGTTTCAATTGATTAAAATAAAACATTTGTGGTTTCAATTGTTTTAAACATGTTTTTCTGGTTTCAATTTTTTGAGAAATGCTTGTGCTTTCAATTTATTGAAACATGGTTTTTTTGTTTCATTTGTTTATGGTTTTGATTGTTTCTAACATGGTTGTGTGGTTTCAATTTATTGAAACATGGTTTTGTTATTTGATTTGTTAGTGGTTTCAATTGTTTTGAAATATGGCTGTGAGATTTCGCTCTAAAGAAATATGGTTCTGTGATTGCATTTGTTCTTGGCTGGTGGTCTCAATTGTTTTAAACATGTTTTTGTGGTTTTAATTGTTTCAAACATTCTTGTGTGGTATCAATTTAACAAAACTTGGCTTTGTGGTTGGATTGGTTCTTGAATGGTGGTTTCAATTGTTTCAAACATGTGTTAGTGGTTTCAAATGTTTTAAACATGCTTGTGTGGTTTCAATTTATGGAAACTTAGTTTAGTGGTTTCATTTGAGTGTGGTTTCAATTGTTTTGAAACATGGTAGTGAGATTTCGCTTTGTTTGAAAAGGTTTCGGCATGATTCGATATGATTTTAGTGCTTTCAATCATGTTTTTATGGTTTCAATTGTTTGTGGTTGTGGTGTCAAATGTTAATAAACCTTGTGTGGTGGTTTCAATTTGTTAAACATGTTTGTGTGGGTTGAGTTTATTTAAACATGTTTTTATGCTTCCATTCGTGTGTGGTTTCAATTGATTTGAAACATGGTTGTGGGGTTTCGATTGCTTCAAATGAAATCACAAAACCATATTTCAATAAATTGAAACCAGACAAGCATGTCTTAAACAATTGAAACCATAAAAACATGTTCATAACAATTGATATCACCACCCATTAACAAATGAAACCACAAAACCATGTTTCAATAAATAGAAACCACGCAAAGCATGTTTGAAATAATTGAAACCACAAAAAGTTGTTTGAAACCACCTGAAACCTTTATGAAACAGGTGGAACCACCAAACCTTAATGAAACAATTAAAACCATGATTTTGTTGTCAACCACATCAAACCTTTATGAAACAACTGAAACCACATTTTTCATTTTAAAGGTTTCAATTGTTGTTTCAACTGAATCACAAAGGATTGATGTGGTTTCAATTATTTCAAAATGGTTTGGCGGTTTCACCTGATTCAAAAGCAAAATCGTGCTTTCAGCTGTTTCACAGAGGTTTAACGCACTTCAATTATTTCATAAATGTTCTATGTGGTTTTAATTGTTTCGTGAAGGTTTGTGAAGTGTTTCAAAATAGTTTGAAAATGGGCATAGTGTTTCTCTTGCTTTGAGATATTTCAAAACCGTTTAAAAATTTGTGAACCATATGTCATAAAGGTTTCATATATTTGGGTGGTTCCATTGTTTCAACCAAGTTAGATTTGTTACATCAAGTTTTCATTAGAGCATTTTTTTAATTTCATCTATGTTACAATTATTTTATAAAGGTTCCGTTTGTTCCATAAAAGTGACATAAATGGATTATCTAAGATATCTTTGTCATGAATGTTCTAATTGTTTCAAAACCAAATTATGGTTTCAAGTTTTTCATATGGTAAAGATTCACTTTTTACCTGGTTAAGGATGAAATTGTGTTGAGTAATTGGCAGTAGCATTTCGTAAAGTTTCCGTTCAAGCAATTTAAGAAAATGGGTGGTAGTGTTACACATGGTCTACACTTTCTTTCTAGAGAAAAGGTTTCACCTTTCCCCCCTCAATAGTTGCAATAGTTTTATATTATAGAAATAGTTCATTCGTACAATGGTTGAAGTAGGCTGTGCAGATCCGAATCCCAGGTCCTTGCCTGCGGCATGATGCCCTACTCTCACCATGTCGTGTTGCCTAATTCTCAACATGCACGCCTCTCGCGTCGCCATTAGCACAACCGTGTAGAAAAATATATCTCTTGTCCTGCCACAATCAGTTCGTCGTGTCCATATGAAAGCTTCCGATTACGAACCATAATATATGCAATAAACTGTACCAGCCACCACAAAGAAGCATAATCAACACAAATCCCACACGTTAGCTTAGCAGAAATATAGATCCATTCAAAATAAGAATCTCGCTCGAATAAAACTTCAAACATTACAAGCTTTAAGTATTTAAATACACGAATTCCAAAAATGTACCATTGCTAATGTTAATTCCATGCACCACCTTCAATCACATCCATACATTATTAACCACTTCAAAACCATGACTCAACATTTGTTTAAGAATAAGCCAGCTTTTGCTTCTGCGCACATCTTCCATATGCAAGCTCAAAGAACTCAAATATTGACTCTTCTACATTCTAGGGAGATGACACAACAATGATTACAGATATTTTAATGATGTGCCAAAGAGTCATATATGTCTCCAGAAGCCACAAAATTCTCTTGGTCATGGTAACAAACTTAGATTGATCCTACAAAATTAGATATTTCATTAATTCCGAAGAATTTCCTTATGAAGCAAGACACAATTGATTAACACGGAAAAGATATGAATCGGGCATGTATGTATCTGACTTACTCAATGAGATTTCATAATCTGTTCAAACTGAAAATCTTGGTTCAACAACACTGATTTGGTGACATATCAACCCCCATTAGTCAAGAATTGTGAAGAACGGTATATTTGAGAAGATAATTATGAAGACTTCAATTGTTTTTTCTTAGTCCGATTGTATTTAATTTGCAAATGTAATTTAAGTACATTGTTTCATGGCCTGTTCCCACACGCAAGAAGGAAGGTACAATGTAAACACACCCTGCTCACCCGAGATCCTACCAAAGTTAACCAGACCAAGAGCAAGCCCATTGCAGGTTCTGGGGACTTTTCTAAATTCCACTCCATCAGTATGTTCTATAGCTGATCTAATCTCCTACATAATTAAAGCAATCTGCGACCATGATTTATTGTGAGAACGTAACTCACTGATCAGATTTAAGCAGTTTGACTCAACCAGCAAAGACCCTGTACTTAAACTTGAAGCCGAATTCAGACCTTACAGGCACGCAGTGGCCTGAGAAAATTTAGCATTGGAGCATGCATCGATTAAGCCCCAGGATGAAAAATTACCTTGTCGTTCAAATCACCAAGCACCTCAACCCAGCTTCCATTGTTTAGACAGTCACAGAACCTTGTTTGGCCTCAACAGATTCCAGCAGACTTCGATTCTTGTTTGGTGTCTAAATTCATCTGATAAACCAGCCTACTACAGTTTCGAAAAATAAACTCAGTCATAAATCTAATCATGCAATTCATCTCATGTGCCAAATTCCAATTTCTAGTTGCATCAATACAAACTAGATAACTTTCGCAAAAAAAATACAAACTAGATACTAATAGCCAGGCATTACCTAAGTTGTATGAACTCCTGGCTGCTCGCTTGCTAGCCGACCCGTCAACCGTCGATCTGCAGGAGCGGCGGCGGTGGAACAAGGCCGACGGCGCTGAGTTTAGGTGGCGGGGGGAGGCTCTCTCTGGTCAGATCATAAAGCGAGCGGGAGAGACGGACCAGCAGACGCGGTGCGGGGACTCTGGAGGCTGGCTGGCCGTCGCCGCCGCATGTCTAAGATTTGTCCATGGCTAGATGGAGAGAGTGAGTTGGGGAGGAGAGAGAGGATATGTGTGAGTTCTATTCGGGTGTTTTTGCAAATTGTCTGGACGGTATCCCTGCACGGTTTGACCAAGCGCAAATCACAAAACGCAACGCACGGCAGATCAGACGCCGGCACATACCAGCGTGATAGAATCGCCGCTTCGATCGTAAGCTCCCATGGTCTGGGGAACGGCTAGCGCGCGCCTAAAAATTAATGCAAACTTCTTGCCATATAGTGCATCCATCGCATTCAAATTTGTCAAATAAGGGGGAAATGATCTGAAAAGCACCAATGTTCGTTCATCAACTGATATTATCAAAACAACCGCAATGCAGAATTCAGAACGAGCATCTACAGTATGCTCATGCACACAAAACATAGACGACGCACGCACCATGCACATGTCCAATTGTTCATGCAGTAGAGAGTGAGTATCGATATG
Organism: Avena eriantha; assembly: GCA_910589775.1. Classification (NCBI taxonomy): domain Eukaryota; kingdom Viridiplantae; phylum Streptophyta; class Magnoliopsida; order Poales; family Poaceae; genus Avena; species Avena eriantha. Next base: position 131,541,105 of record OU342742.1, read on the forward strand.
ATGATAGGAGATGCATAGTAGTTAGTCCATCTTGACATAGGTGCCTATCGCGTTGAGGAATTGGCCGGAACGCGCGTGAAACCCGAGTATCTTGCCGCCGGGGCCGGCCGGCAGCGTGAACGGCGCCCCGATCTCCTTCCCATACGGCCCATAGGTGTGAATGTTGCTGACGAACTTCAGCGACCTTACGACGTCTATGCCATTGAATAGGCCGTAGTGGCCATGGACGCTTGTTAAGTACTCGTCCGCCTCCAGAAAGAACTGCACATGAGAAAAGCACTCAGAGAGACCGATCCATGCTAGCTAGTGTCGAGATCCCGGAAATGGCGAGATAATAGACCTACCCCAAAGTGATCGCCGCCTCTTCCTCCCCACAGCCTGTCGCACTCCGGCTTCCCCTTCCGCTCGTAAAGTACGAGAATGGCGTCCACGGCGTTGCAGTGGCGGCCGTACATCCCGGCGACGCGGTTGACACCGACCATGTCCATGTCCCTGGCTTCGCCGCCGCTGCCACCGCAAGGACCCAGCATCAAAACTTCTCCCTCTTTCTGAAAGAAACACAAGAATCATATGGAGTATATACGCTCATGCTGGGAGATCAAATTCTTGTTGCCCATTCCTAACCTTTGTGCTGCTGCTTCCGGCGACTTTTACCTCGCTGCGCTGGTCGCCGATGCTGATGGTGATTGTCGCGGGCGCGCGCGAGATATCCGGCAGAACAAGCGCGAGGCGGTTCGCTGGTAACCACGCACCGTGCTGGACCTGGAGCACGTCGGCCGATCCTCCTCCTCCCGGCCTGGCGTACGTGAGCGCACTGCTTCTCGTGCTCCTCCCGCTCGTGGAATAGCATCTGGACGCCGCATCCATGCACTTCATTGGAGCAAGGGACGCGGACGGAACGCAGGATGCGCTCGACGGCGTAGCAGCGGCCGTACCCCGTGGTGACGGCGCAGACCTGGCACTTGCTGCTGTCGTGGAGCCTGTCGCGGCAGGCCGAGCAGATCACATGCCCGACCGCGCACTGGAACACTGGCGGCGCGAGAGGGTGGTAGCAGATGGGGCAGTCGAGCGCGTCCGGGTCGACGGTGACGGTGATCGCCGCATCGGCAACGCCGGCGGCAGAACTGCTCCCTCCGTGACGCTCCTGCTGCTGCCGCCCCGCTGTGGCCAGCATCTTGCGCTTCTCCATCTCGGAGTCTAGTTAGGAGTGTAGGATTAGGGTACGAAGCGATCGATGAGGGGGAGGCGGGCCTCATATAGGTGAGGTGAGCCATGGAGAGGCTCTTGCTGTTTCGTCTTCCAATGCGCATATGCATCAATGCATGGGCAGAGTATTTGATGTTTATTCACTTTGTTCCGTCCCGAGGAAGACCGGAGTTATGTGCGCCTTCCAATGGCGTACACGATGGGAGGAAGTCAATAGGGAAAACTTGTCCCTGTTAGGCTTTGCCATGTGCCTATTGGTCCAGGACACCGCAAACGCTTACACTGCCATGTGGGTCTCAGTAAGCACACGGCAGAATTCTAAAAAAGAACACGGCAATGAGCCAAGAAGGGAACACGGCAAAGTCTACAAGCAGGGCACATTGCATAGGTTTTTTCACAACAACAAGGTGGGACCCGCGGCCCCACAGGTGCACCCGACGGGGAGGAGCTAACGGCGGCAGACAGTAGGCACTTTGCCGTGGGCCCTCCCGTTAGCCACACGACAAAGATCAGCCTTTTCTCTTTTATCTTTAATTAATTAGCAAAGCTTATATTACATATATGTTAGGTGGTGTTATTTCATAGGATCATGAGCACACACATATGAATAGGTTGTTGTAGTCTGACATCCTCCCACTTGCATGGCCGCCTTATGAAATGGTTCTTGTTGCGTGGCCCCAAATCGTCGATCTACGCTGTAGATATTTTTTAGATAAGGGTACACTAGTAGGGAAAACCTTATCTCGGGCGCACCCAAATGGCCTACTGCCGGCGAGTACGGACTCGCCGGTGGTAATGCCATACTGTCGGCGCATGTTATTATTCGCCGGGGGGGTAATTTTCGGTTATCGTCGGCGAACATACTTATTCGCCGGAGGTAGTGCCCCTACCATAGGCGAAGCCCTACTCGCCTGGGGTACTGCATCTGTTCGCCGGTAGTATTATTAACAGGAGTAAAAAAATACTTGAAATACATAGTATATACAAGAGAATGTACAAGTAATATGCATAGAAATACCAAAATGACATCAAAATATACACATCAGTGACACAACATATACAGGTCCTTGAGCAACATTGGTTCAACATTAGTTTATAGCATTATCTAGAGTTCACTCATCTTCACCCTCGTCGGAAGAGTCGGGTGGAAAGCAAGTGAAACAGATGATATCATAATGATGACTGAGCAAAAACTTGAACTCTCGTTCCTTTTGCATGTCGCCGTTCAAGATGAAGAGTCTTGTCCATCCAAGAGCACTAAAATATGTTCGGACCTCCTTGTTGGTGACCCTAACCTGGTACACCCTATCGGGATGATTATGATACGTCAAAGCGACAGTACGCACGACAACCTCATTCATGCTTCTATGGAGATGGTCCATGAAGCCATGTCGTGCATCGTAAGGGATAGATTGAATAAGTAAAATCATAGGACAGAACAATTAGTCGTGATTTTCATTGAACATATATATATTTACCTTCTCCATGTATGAATTTTAGAGAACATATCGTCCTAACACCAAAGTTCGCATGGAGCGATATGGTAATCTTCCTGTCCATGCAATGCCAACTATCTTGACCACAATTGTCGTATGCTTCTTTTTTATAATTCACTTTACCTATATTGAGAAGAAACTCGCATAAAAAAGAATGCATGTATAGAGTAAACGGCATATAATACGATGGTCAACTACATAGCCACCTTACTGTTGGATATCAGCATTAGGAGGCGTGTGCATTAGTAGATTACGGCTACTTGATGAATGTGAAAGATATTTATCTTGTCTCCGTATTGCATGTCATACTCATTCAAAAAGTTTATCCAGCCAGGTCCACCGAAAGATGTCCTGATCGCTATGTTGGTGACTATAACCACGTAACTCCTATCGAGATCAGCACCGACATCAAAGTGATCTCAAACATGACATCATCAATGGTGTTTCTATGAAAATGGTCCATGAAGTCACGTCGCCAAGCGCAGGGGATTGACTAAGTAAAACAATAACAATACAACAAAGTTTATGGTTTATTTTTGATTCTATATAGACATCCTTGGTACTGTGTATTTTAGAATACATACCGTCCTAGCCTCAAACCCGACAAGAAACACTATGAGGAACTTCTTGTCCAGGCACCTCCACAATGGTTGAGCACAGTTCTTGCCCCCTTGATCCATTCTGTATTTATCAAGAAAAAATATGCATAGTAAACATAGTTATAAAGTAAGTAGCACAAATAAATTCTAGCATAATAATTGAACATAAAACATCACAAAGTTTAGTGGGATAAGTAATATATGACAAGTAGCTAATCCATGCCTTTGTCCTAGCTAGATCAAACGCGTCGTCGTTATCGGACAAACCTAAGGAAGACAGTTCATCAGACAATGTGGGAGCGATGGTAAACTCGTCGGGGCTGAACCCGTAGTATGGGTCCTGAGGGCGCTGATGACTACAAGTGCACAAATCGTTTGTAGATAGTTTTGAAATAAAGATATCGATCCCACAGGGAACAGGAGTCTGAAGTCTAATACTTCTTGAAATAATTATTGCAATAGAAATGCTAGATAAAGTTCTAAGTAACAAGATAAAATGCGAGTATTGTGTAAAAAGGTGTTTTGAGGTTTTTGGTATAAGAGCAATAATAAAGTAAAACAAAATAACTTAATACAGAAAGTAAGTATCGTGTATGTAAGAGAGATTGGAACTGTAGTAGGGAAAAGGCGTTCTCAGGGAGTAGCGGATACACCACTAGTATTGTAAAGATTTAAGATAAAGATTATCATCATGAACATTCTCAACTATGTATGTGTGGGAGGAACTCTGTATTTGGACGAATAGGAAGCAACCGCTGCTCACAACATCCTCATAACCACAGCAGTCAGCAATCGATATCAATCGAATTACTGCGCTATTAAGAGACGTAATCCCATAGGACGTATCCCATGGCATGGATAGTGTTCCATGAGTTTCCTCGATTTCCCAAGTTGATATGTAAGGGGTGCCAACAGCTTTATAGTCAATGTAAGTGCTAGCACGCCTCCGTCTACCAACAAGTAGTTTCCTCCATCAAGTCCCCACAAGAGGCAAATATTAATAGGTCGACTTCTCTCAACATCAAGATATGTAAGGGGTGCCAACAGCTTTATAGTCAATGTAAGTGCTAGCACGTCTCCGTCTACCAATAAGTAGTTTCCTCCATCAAGTCCCCACAAGAGGCAAATATTGATAGGTCGACTTCTCTCAACATCAAGATGTAGAAAATCTAACACATGGTCACAGCGATAAATATCATAATAGACTTTATCTTATTTCAATCTCATACTAGGGTTTCTCCATCTCTCCAAGAACTAATGATCTACTCAGACATGGAGGAAATCAACACCATGGCAATGGTAATGGAAATAATCTTATATGAATAGTACTTGAATAAATGCACAACGAGTATAGGAATTACAACAAGATCTAGACAAGATGTAGATGGGATGGATGGAGATGGTGGTGATGCAGTGGTGGATGATGAAGATCGATGCCTTAGCCTCCCGGATCTGCGCAGGGCGAAGATGGATCCCTTGTGGATGAGTTCCCCCTCCAGATGCCTTCCGGTGATGAGGTTTCTGTGATTTAAGGATGTTATGTATGTCGTCTTTTCGAACCAATTGCACGGGGTGAAACTATTTGACGAGGCGGAGGCGGCGCCAACTATACGGTCGGAGCTATACGGCCGGAAAAATTGCTTCGGTCGTATAGTTGGTTGTTGGACTCTCTGCCTCCCTTGTTCGCCTCTGGTTTTCTTCTGGTATTATTAATATTTCCCAAATAAGTGATTTACGTTGTTTTTGACTCGTTTTCTCCATAGTACAACTGCTCCAATAATTTTATCCATTGGATACATAATCTGTCCTGATCCTGGTGAGAATAGACATAAAATATGCGCGCGAGCGCCATAAAATACCAAGATCCTACATCTACAATGCAAAATAATAATGTAAAACATGATGCAAATATGCACTAATCAACTCGTCCTCCATACGGTATTTTTTTGCTTGCACTTTCCCATGAAGAGAGGTCGATTCTTGCAGTGGATTCTCGGATGGTTTGATTCTTCTGCAAATTTGCTAATTGAGGATGAGTGGCCGCCTTTGATCAATTGGTAAATCAGGGATGGCAATGTATATGAGTTCTAAGTCTACGGAACAAATTCTAGTTTCAATATAGTTCTATACGTGGTAAGGACCTTAGCTAGATCATTAATCTAGGCACTTTTAATGGATACGTGATCCTTGTTCCTGTGTGAGATGAATTGAGGCTGCTAAACCATAGTTTCGGTCATTTTTCGTCTCTAGGTTTGTGCCTGCACCATGATGGACTATGATGGTGTTTTGTGGTTAGATTTGGTGGGGGTTTGGGGGCTGACTACTGTGGTTATGAGGATGATGTGAGCAGCGGTTGCTTCCTATTCGTCCAAATACGGAGTTCCTCCCACACATACATAGTTGAGAATGTTCATTATGATAATCTTTATCTTAAATCTTTACAATACTAGTGGTGTATCCACTACTCCCTGAGAACGCTTTTTCCCTACTGCAGTTCCAATCCTTCTTACATACGCGATACTTACTTTCTTTACTCAGTTATTTTACTTTACTTTATTATTGCTCTTATACCAAAAACCTAAAAACACATTTTTACACAATACTCGCATTTTACCTTGTCACTTAGAACTTTATCTAGCATTTTTATGGTAATATTTATTTCAAGAGTTATTAGACTTCAGACTCCTGCTCCCTGTGAGATCGATATCTTTATTTCAAAACTAGCTACAAACGATCTGTGCACTTGCAGTCATCAAGTTATTTTTTGGCGCCGTTGTCGGGTGATACGTTGTTAACGTATCTATAATTTTTGATGTTCCATGCTTGGTTTATATCTACTTTCTTATGTTTTGTCCACACTTCGGAGTATTTTATACACTTTCTTGTACTAACCTATCTACTGTAGTTTTCTTCTGTTTTTGGTTCCAGAAAAGCCAGAAAATGAATATTCTCGGAATTGGACCGGACAAAAGCCAAAGTCGATATTTTACCGAGGGGAACACGGAGCCAGAAGGCGAGACGGAGAGGGCCCTGGGGCCGACCAGACCATAGGGTGGCGCGGGTCCCCCTGGCCGCGCCACCAGGTGGTGTGGGCCCCTCTGGCCTCCACCGACCTTGCCCTTTCGCCTATAAGAAGCCCCCGATGCAAAAACCCTAAGTCGTCCAGCCTCCAGCCACGAAAAGTTCCGCAGCGCCGCCGCCACCGAAGAGGAGATTCGGGGGACAGAAAGTCTCTGTTCTGGCACCCTACCGGGACGGGGAAGTGCCCCTGGAGCCATCTCCATAGATCTCCACCACCATCTCCATCGTCGTTGCTGATTCCCATAATGATGAGGGAGTAGTTCTTCCTTGAGGCTAAGGGTTCTACCGGTAGCTATGTTTTCATCTCTCTCTATGCATGATCATATTGTGATCATGAGCTTGTAATCTATAGATCTACCTTTCTTCTCAAGTGCTTTAATAGATCTTTGATCTCCCCATGTGTGTGAAAGTGATAGCGTCCACACCATGGTGGCACTTAGGCTAGAGATTACAAATATTTGTTATAAGTTATATTTGGAGTTGGATGTTTCTATGAAATTATTGTGTTTGTTGGAACCATCTAGTGCTCAAGGTGACAGTGTGGGGTTATCTAGATGGGAAAGGCTTACTTTGAGGTGTGCTGTTATAGCCCTACCATGGATTAGAGTGTCCAACCGGAGAGTAGTTCAGAGTAGTATCATGAAGAGAATATATATTTATATGAGAGTGTTCAGTAGTGAAAGTATGATCCCTAGGCCTTGTTTCTAAACATTGAAACACCGTTTGCTACTAGATTTGTTACATGTTTGCTTGCTTCCATCTTTATGTCAGTTTGCCTTTAGTCTCTTCCACACCATCAAGCTACTTTCTGGCACCATTACCACTTATAATTATCCATACCACTTGTATTTCACTATCTCTTCGCCGAACTAGTGCACCTATACACCTGACAAGTACATTGGGTCTGTTGGGGACACAGGAGACTTCTTGTATCTTAATTGCAGGGTTGCTTGAGAGGGATACCTTTGACCACTTCCTCCCTGAGTTCAATAAACCTTGGGTGATCCACTTAAGGGAAAACTTGCTGCTGTTCTACAAACCTCTGCACTTGGAGGCCCAACAACTGTCTACAAGAATAGAAGTGCGTAGACATCAAGCTATTTTCTGGCGTCGTTGCCTAGGAGGTAAGGTAAAAGGTACTCACATCCTCCGGTGTGAGTGCTCGATATTTCCTTTAGGTTCTGCAATTTTTCCTTTTTGTTTCTTATTTTTATTTTCACTAGTTAGGCTTAATGGAAAACAATAACAAAATTAGAGAGCTTTAGAGTATTTATCTTGAGTTAGGACATGAAGTGTTTGAAGGGAAAATTAAAAAACCTATGGAACTTTATTTGCATGCTAATAGCAATGTTGTTAGTATGAATTCTTTAGACACCATTATTGCGAATGCTATGGAAAAGTCTAAGCTTGGGGAAGCTAGTTTTTATGAAAATGATCTTTTTAGTTCCCCAGCTTTAGAAGATAGCTATTCTATTGCTTATGATGATACAAAACCTCCAATATATGATGATTACAATGATGAGTATGATATTTTCAGTCCACCTACTATTGAGGAGAAAATTAATTATGATTACAATATGCCTCCTATATTTGATGATTATGGTGTTGAGAATAATAATGATAGCTATTTTGTTGAATTTGCTCCCACTACGATTAATAAGAATGACTATGTTTATGTGGAGAGTAATAATGATTATATGCATGTGCCTCATGATAAGAATGTTTTATGTGATAGTTATATTTTAAATTTTATTCATGATGCTACTGAAAGTTATTATGAGAGAGGGAAACATGGTTTTATGTATCTCAATAATATTAAGTTTCCCCTCTTTATGTTGAAAGTCTTGAAGTTGCACTTGTTTTGCTTTCCTATGTTTGTTGCTTTGTGCTTTCGTGACTTGTATCTTTACAAGTTTCCTATGCATAGGAAGTGGGTTAGACTTAAATGTGCTTTGAGTTTGCTTCATGATGCTCTCTTTTACTTCGATTCATATTTCTTATGTGAGCATCTTCTCAAACTATCATGCCTAACTTAAAGGCGTTAAAGAAAAGTACTTATTGGGAGATAACCCAAAAGTTTTAGATGAGTATTGGAAGTTATTACTTCTGTAATAACCGCTCCTTATCCCTTTTATTTGCTTTTTGTGCCAAGAGTAACCTCTAATGAGAGAGAAGTAATGCTTGGGAAAGTTGTTGTCCTGAAACAGATTTTTGTTCTTCACCGTAAACATTCGTGTAAAATCTTTGAACGTCTTTTTGAGGCGTGAATTTTTGTGCTTTTGCCCCAGGTTGTTATCTAACTTTCGTTAGTCCAACACTTTTTATTTGAGCAACAGAAGGTCTTCGAAAAAATTCGTCTTTACCTGCTGGTCTGTTTTGACAGATTTATGTTATTATTTGCATTTGCTTCTTGTTGGTTCCTTTTTTAGTTCTTTTGGGTAATTGAGCTTTTTGAGGGAAGTTCTACAGTAGCTTGTGTTTTAATGGAAGTTTTATTGGTGTTGAAACTGAACCTAAAGACTTATTATCTTGAGTGCACTAATGTTGGTAATAAAGATTGTGTGAAGTTTTGTATGAAGGAACAATTTCAGGTGTATGGAAGGAATGATGTAATGAGATGAAGAATGGACTAAAGCTCAAGCTTGGGGATGCCACGCGTCACCCCAAGAAATATCCAAGAAGTACAAGTGTCAAAGCTTGGGGATGCCCAAGGCATCCCCTTCTTCATCAATAAAAATCCCAGGTTTTTTCCAAACACTTCATTTTTATTGTTTCATGCATAATTGTGTTGTTCTTGGAGCGTCTTTGTTTTTGTATTTAGTTTTCTTTTGCTTGGTTTGCTTGAATAAGTTGGTTGGATCCCAACACACTTCTTTTGGAGAGAGACACACCCCATTATTTATTGCCTAGAACACTCTAGTTTTCATTCTTATTGTTTGTGAGTGTTCTCTTTTCCTAGCACCGTGTTTAGACTTAGTTTCTTGTGCTTTCAGCTTAGAACTTGTTAGTTCTTATTTGTGGATTTGTGAGAGAAGCTCACAGATCATTATTGATGATTATCTTTGTGAGTTGTTTCAAATAAGTTGATTGGTGTTGGAAGAGAGTAGAAAGCTTCATGCTTAAGTGGTAAAAAGAGCTTGATTTTGACTGTGACCTATGCTTTGTCATGCCATGCTTGATATTGTTTTGGCTTTATGCTTAGTTATTATTGATGTAGCATGACTTGTTATACACAGTTGAGATTGCTTAATGTGCCTTGAAAGAATCATGCGGTGTTTTAGCATATTAAAGCATAGTATTGTGGTATTCTCCTTTGATGCTTTATTTGGGTTGACTTGGCGCATGCTCACACCATGTTAAGACTATACCAAGTCACCATAGCCTCTATGATCATTTAGTTTTTGACTTGTGGTATCACTTTATGCTTTAATTAATGATGTTTTGTCGCTCTGCATGATTATGGCCATTATTGCTCTCTTAGTTGGTCGCTCCTAGTCTTTTGCTAGCCTCCGTAACCAAGTATGAGTTCTACTCATGCATCCAACTCCTAAAACCAAGTTATTCCAAAGAGTCCACCATACCTACCTATTAGCATTTGCTATTCCAAGTATATTCATGTTTTTATCTACCTTCCGAATTAAACTTGTTATGTGAAAATTAGTCATTAAAGCTCTCACGAACTTGATGGCACACTTTACTTTCTTGCAATTAATAAACTTGACCCATTGTGTCCATCTTTGTTGCGTATATGCTTGCGCTTTATAAGTTGAAATTAGCAGAACCATGTATCGTGGGGAACGCTTTTAACATTGCACTTGTACTTTGTACCCCGTTGATATCATGTTCTTTTACTTATGGATCCCGGCGGTGTGAAATAAAAGTGGAACTTGTAAGATCATGGAGTTCGTATGTGTGTTAGAGACACGCCTGGGCCGCTAGCCTAGGTCATGCCTAATCATGGTGGAAACTTGCAGCATAACCATAATGAGCACTCTATGAAGCATCCTCAATAAAAACCTATGCAAATAGCAAATAAAAGATTGCTGATATGCTCATTGTCTGCTTGCCTTGTCATTTTGATTATGGGATAGCACCTGTATCATGTGAAAGGGGTACCCCGTTGGCGGTTCTTTATGATACATATGTACTTACAATGACAAGAGCTTACTTGTGACTAAAGTTGAGTAGCATGAGGTTCGGTCTTCGTAAGTAAGGGGCATGAGATTTCGGCTTATAACTTTTCAAGCATATCCTCTTAGTTGTGTCACTTTAACCTTAATCACCTAAAGATGCTTATGATAGGGGCAATGAGAGCTCAAAGCTAATAAGTACCATAATTTTTGGAAGCTCTTTATGAAACTTGAATCTCTGCTTCCTTCTATGAAGGCCTTTATTTTACTTTTATGTTGAGTCCCCACCTTCTATCTTTATGCACCTACTTTGAGAGCATAGTGGCCATTCTTAGTTCTATGTGCATTGTCCCAAGATTTGTTGATTGATACATAACTTTGATATTGCTTGTTCTTAAACTATTTGTATCTAGTCACCCTTATAAACTTTGAAGGTGTCCTATGCATTTATGTTTGCTACTCTATGAGGGACAAGCTGAATGCCACTATGTTATGTTTTCTTTATGTGAAACAAAGAAACGACTTGCAAAGCATTGTTATTCATGAATCTTTTGTTTGTGCCTTTTCATGTTGCAACATAGTTGCTATGTCTTATTGCTAGAACTTTATCTTTCATGATCATGTTTAGAGTACTTTGATCCCAGTTATCAATGTTTTACAAATAATTTGAGCAAGTTTATGATGGTGCATGTCACCCCAAAAATTATTCTTTCTTTTTATCACTTACCTACTCGAGGATGAGCAGGAGTTAAGCTTGGGGATGTTGATACGTTGCTAACGTATCTATAATTTTTAATGTTCCATGCTTGGTTTATATCTACTTTCTTATGGTTTGTCCACACTTCGGAGTATTTTATACACTTTCTTGGACTAACCTATTAACAAGATGCCACAGTGCCAGTTGCTTGTTTTCTTCTATTTTTGGTTCCAGAAAAGCCAGAAAATGAATATTCTCGGAATTGGACTGGACAAAAGCCAAAGTCGATATTTTACCGAGGGGAACACGGAGCCAGAAGACGAGACGAAGAGGGGCCTGGGGCCGGCCACACCATAGGGTGGTGCGGGTCCCCTGTCCCCGCCACCAGGAGGTGTGGGCCCCTCCGGCCTCCACCTACCTTGCCCTTTCGCCTATAAGAAGCCCCCGATGCAAAAACCCTAAGTCGTCCAGCCTCCAGCCACGAAAACTTCTGCAGTACCGCCGCCACTGAAGGGGAGATTCAGGGTATAGAAAGTCTCTGTTCCGGCACCCTGTCGGGACGAGGAAGTACCCCTGGAGCCATCTCCATCGATCTCCACCACCATCTCCATCGTCGTTGCTGATTCCCATGATGATGAGGGAGTAGTTCTTCCTCGAGGCTAAGGGTTCTACCGGTAGCTATGTGTTCATCTCTCTCTATGCATGATCATATTCTGATCATGAGCTTGTAATCTATAGATCTACCTTGCTACTCAAGTGCTTTAATAGATCTCTACTCTCCCCATGTGTGTGAAAGTGATAGCATGCACACCATGGTGGCACTTAGGCTAGAGATTACAAATACTTGTTACGAGTTATATTTGGAGTTGGATGTTTCTATGAAATTATGGTGTTTACTGGAACCATCTAGTGCTCAAGGTGATAGTGTGGGGTTATCTAGATGGGAAAGGCTAATTTGAGGTGTGTTGTTATAGCCCTACCATGGATTAGAGTGTCCAACCGGAGAATAGTTCAGAGTAGTATCATGAAGAGAATATATATTTATATGAGAGTGTTCAATAGTGAAAGTATGATCCCTAGGCCTTGTTTCTAAACATTGAAATACCGTTTGCTACTAGATATGTTACATGTTTTCTTGCTTCCATCTTTATTTCAGTTTGCCTTTAGTCTCTTCCATGCCATCAAGCTACTTTCTGGCACCGTTACCACTTATAATTATCCATACCACTTGTATTTCACTATCTCTTCGCCGAACTAGTGCACCTATAGACCTGACAAGTGTATTGGGTGTGTTGGGGACACAAGAGACTTCTTGTATCTTGATTGCAGGGTTGCTTGAGAGGGATACCTTTGACCACTTCCTACCTGAGTTCAATAAACCTTGGGTGATCCACTTAAGGGAAAACTTGCTGCAGTTCTACAAACCTCTACACTTGGAGGCCCAACAACTTTCTACAAGAATAGAAGTGCGTAGACATTACCGGGGAGCTAAGCGCTGTAGGTCTTTTAGTTTTTGCTTATATTGTCTTGCTAAATTTTGTTTTGAGTTACAGGTTTCCACCAACATGATGGAGTTTGAGCATATGACTAGTGCTAACCCACTCAACCACTTTGGGAAGCCCTATGATATTTATAAAAGAGACAACTCCAATGAGAAGACAAGGGGGTTTGAAATAAATCCTCTACTACTTAGTATTCTACATAAGAAGCAGTTTATTGGAGATGAAGAAGATCCTGATCCATATGAGCATATTGCATGTTTTAAAGATATATGTGGCACTTTTCTATTGATGGGATATCCCGCTGGGGTTAAACTTTTTAGTCAAACTTTGACAAGTACAACTCTCTCATGGTATAGATCTCTACCCCCTGAAGCCACTACTACTTGGGATAATCTAGCCTGTGAATTCCTATCAAAATATTATCCACTATCAAAATATTTTGGAATTGGGTGTCTTATAATGACCTGGAAGAATCGTTCTAATGAAGGACTAGTAAGATCTTATGTTAGATTTAAAGATTTACTACGACTATGTCCTCATCATGATTTTCCTGAATAGTATTTACTACATATCTTTTATGGTGGTTTAATTGAACCTAATAAAGTTGAACTAGACTCATTCGCGGAAGGAGCCTTTATGAATCTTCCTATACCTAAAGCTTGGGATGTACTTAATAGAATTCATGATCATAGAGTTTCATGGAATTTTGGTCTACAAAGTGAAGGAGTCGTAGAAATAGGGCATGATTGTATTCATGACTATAATAAAAAAGGCCATGTTAAAGAATTGTCTAAAGAACTTCATCTGCGTTCAGATCTTGTGTTGCAAGTTGTTAAAGCTTTTACAGAACATATTAAAGATCCAAAGGAGGGTCTAGTCAATTATGATCTACCACCCGAACCAGAAAAGAAAAGAGAATATAAAGCAACACTTGCCTCCATAGAACCAATATATGAAGTACCTTTCCCTAACACTGCACAAAAGCATATTTTTTAATATGAAAAGGTCAAAGCAGTACAGGAAAAGAAGTTAGGCGAAAGCATGCCAGGAGTCACGGAACACCTGAAAGAAAACAAAGATGAAGAGGTAACCAATGAAGCAATTATGGCTATGTACTTACACTGTAACATAGTTGAACTTGATGAAGAAACTTCTATATTGGTTGAAGGTAAAATAAAGGTAAAAGATGTGGGTAAGCCTATTCTTCCCTGCATATTTAAAGAAACCTCTCATTATGGTTTATGTGATCTTGGCACTAAAGTTAATGTTATATCTTATGATTTCTACCTAGAAATAAAAGAAGATATTGAACTGGTTACAATTGAAAATACTGATATAACAATTACGTTAGCCAATAAAAACTTTAGAATTCCAATGGGAGTAGTTAACAATGCAACTATCACAATTGGCAACAAAAAATTCCCTATCGATTTTGTAGTTTTTGATATGCTAGCTAACACTCTTGCCCTATTATATTGGGAAGAAACTTTTTGGGTGATATAGGTGCCTATTTTAATTTTAAGAAGGAGATTGTGTCTCTTAGGCTTGGGGGAACGAAAAATAAATTCCATTTTTCCAAATTTAAAGACAGACCTCCACAAATACAAGAAGAAGAGGAAGAGAGAACTATTGAGGAAATGGTGCCTCTTTTCTTTGGTAATCAAGAAGAAGAAATAAATGATGAGCCGAATTATGAAGAAATAGTTATGGAGGACAAGTCCCTAGAAGAACTAGAAGATGAATTCGATTCACTTCCCATTTTGGGACCTGCAACCGACGAGGCTTTTGAAGAGCTAGAAAAGAGAGGGGACGAGGAATTACCACCCCCAGAGTTGAAGACTCTACCAGATAATCTCAAATACAGGTTTCTAGATGATACAAATAAATTTCCTGTTATTATTAGTGCTAAACTTTCTAGAGAAGAAGAAGAGGAACTCATGAGGATACTTAAGGAGCATCGCCAAGCCTTTGGGTACTCAATGGATGACCTGAAGGGCATTAGTCCCATGATAGCCGTCCATCGAATATTCATGGAAGAAGGTGCTAAACCTGTTGCAGAATTTAATAGAAGATTAAAACCTGAAATGAAAGAAGTGGTAAGAAAATAAATTGTATGCCTACTGGACGCAGGTATAATTTATCCTATTAAAGAGAGTGATTGGGTAAGTCCTGTTCATTGTGTCCCTAAGAAGGGCGGTTTTACTATTGTCCCTAATGAAAACAATGAATTAATACCTACTAGAACTATTGTTGGGCACATGATGTGCATAGACTTCAAGAGATTAAATAAAGAAAGTAGGAAAGATCATTATCCATTACCATTCGTAGATCAAACTTTAGAAAGGTTAGCAAACCATACTCATTTTTGTTACTTGGATGGATACTCTGGTTTCTCTCAAATAGATGTTCATCCGGATGACCAACTTAAAATAACTTTCATAAGTCCTTATGGTTTACATGCTTACCGACGTATGCCGTTTGGTCTATGTAATGCTCCAGCTACTTTTCAACGATGTATGATTGCTGTTTTTGTAGATTTTATAAAACTTATAATGGAAGTATTTATGGATGACTTTTTTGTCTATGGAACTTCATTTACTACCTGCTTGGATAATCTCAAGGGAGTTTTGTAGTGTTGTGAAGAAACTAATCTTGTTCTAAACTAGGAGAAGTGCCACTTTATGGTCAAAGAAGGTATAGTCATCGGACACAAGGTATCAGGTAAGGGAATTGAAGTTGATAGAGCTAAGGTTGAAGCAATAGAGAGAATGCCGCAACCTAGGGATATTAAAGGTATAAGAAGTTTTCTTGGTCATGTGGGTTTTTACAGAAGTTTCATTAGAAATTTCTCTGGGATATCTAAATGTTTGACTAACCACTTGCAAAAGGGAATGAGATTTAATTTTTATGATAAGTGTCTTGAAGCCTTTGATAACCTGTAAAATGCTTTAACTCGTGCTCCCACCATTAAACCACCTATCTGGAATACAACATTTGACTTAATATGTGAAGCTAGCAATGATGTTGTAGGAGTAACTCTTGGAAAACATGTTGGTCGTAGATTTAATATTATACATCGTGCCAGTAGAACTCTCAATGGCGCTCAAAAGAATTACCCTAAGGAAGAGAAGGAACTTTTTGCTGTATTTTTCTATTGCGATAAATTTCGATCTTATATAGTTGATGCAAAGGTGAGAGTTCACACGGATCGTGATGGCTTAAAAGAACTCCTTGAAAGGAAAGACCATAAGCCAAGGTTGATCCGTTGGATTCTTTCACTTCAAGAATTTGAGTTGCAAATTATGCAGAGGCAAGAAATAAAAATGTTAGATGCAATGTCCATGTTTGCCCAGGAAGACACCAATCTTATTGAAAGGAACTTTAGTCCTGGTGATTTTTGTTTACGGGAATTATTTAATGAACTAAAGGCAATTCCTCGAAAAGAGAAGGAGTCCTTATTGTAGGAGGATATTTTCATCCCCGATTAAGCAAATGGTAAGTGCAAGGTAAGTGTTCTTACCCAAATAAGTGATTTGTTTTCACAAATTTTCCTCCTAAAAATTCTGCCTTTGAAATCCTTGTGTTTTTCTAAAGTTTTAGAGGGGTTTTACCAACTATACGGGCAGAGCTATATGGCCAGAGAGGGAGCTCCCGCCGTATAGTTGGTCGTTAAACTCTTTGTATCATCTCTGTGAAATTGTTTTCGGTATCTGATCCTATACGGTCGCAACTATATGACTGGAGCAAAAATTTCGGCCGTATAGTTGGTTGTTAAACTCTCAGATACTTTTGCCTTTTGGTGTCTGTATCTATACGGTCGCAACTATACAAGAAGAGCAAAAATTACGACCGTATAGTTGGTCGTTAAACTATCAAACACTTTTTCATTTTTGGTGTTGTATCTATACGGTCGCAACTATACGACCGGAGCAAAAATTCTGGCCGTATAGTTGGTCGTTAAACTCTCAGACACTTTTCGTTTGATATTCATCTAAAAAACGTTATTGTCGGTTCTGAGTCGTGATTTAATTGACCTGGACTCGAGATATTTGGAAATATCTGCCTAGAACCAACTATACGGTCGAACCTATACGGGCCGCTCCCGTATAGTTGGTCGTTACGCGGCAGGACACTTCCAAATCCGCGATTTCTTTCCCTATTTCGTTTAGATTCTTTTCTTGGATGACAATTTGGTGTTTCTCATGAATTTTACCGACCTCTGACACCCCTTATATACTGCCATTGTCTCTCTCTCTAATCGCAATCTACAGGAACCAATCTAGCAATGCGGTATCCTGTTCAAGGCCGTGGAAAACCCATGGGGCTCATTGCTCTTCCAGGGACCGATCTAGCAGCCCATCCATGCAAGACGATGACGAGGAGGTGGAGAGGTTTAGCCCGAGGTACAAGGAGTACGTCGAGCCAAGTTACTTCAATAACGATTCCGAAGATGACGTGGTTGACGTCTACATCCACCGAGATGTCTATGATCCACCTAAGATCAATTGGGCAGCGATGAAGAAATCTCAACAAGAGAGAGAAGATCGCAAGCCACATGGAAAAGGGCGTGTGGAGACAGTCAAGTTCATCACCATAGATCCAAGGCTACGCAAGCGTAAGGAATTATCTAATATTGGTGCAGGTGCTATCAAAGAAGAGGAGGTTCCACTCTCGAAGCCAACCATTGGTGCTCGTATGAGGGTTAAGCCTCAAGAAGAGTGGAGGTACGGTTTCCACTTCCCGATCCATCAATTATGGATGAGAAAGAAGAAGTTGTCCCCAGGACCAAGGATCGCGTGCGGGCACTAGAGATATATCAGAAGCAGGAGCTACTCCATCGTGTCGAAGTCCGTCACCGTCTCAATGAGATGGAGAAGAAGGAAGACCTCCTTCCATTGGTGACCAAGCTCGCAGATAGAGTGGACACTCTACAATCTGATCTGCATAGGTGCTACAGCCGCATAACTACTCTGGAGGAGACCAACAAGAAGCTACGCACCACGTTGTTACATGCCATGGCGCCATAGTGATCTACAACAATCACGGTATCAAATAATCGCAAGGGATTATTTGATCCCACCTGGCTTGATTCCAAGCTTGGGGAGATCTTTAAGACCTTGTAATCTATCCTATAAGTTATTATTATTATTTTTGCATTAGTTCAAAATAGAAATAAAGTTTGCATCATTAGAATTCCCTTCAGGAATAGTCGATCCCTTTTATGAAATTCCGAGTTTATTATTATATATAGAGCAATATTGAATTTGTGTTTGCTTTGATGATATAGGAATGGCTTGAGTATGATTTTACTTGAACTTGATGATAGCAATAGCTATCTTCCACACCATTGGTATTAATGGAACACATAAAGATAATTTGGTCAATATGTTGAAACTCTATGGTTTGATTCATAAAGAAAATTATCTATACAATTAAGTTAAAAAAGAAACCTTGAACAAAGGAAAATGAAAGTGTTATCGAAATAGAGTGAGAACAAGTCGAGGTAGAATCTCCAAGTCATAAGAATGCTTCATATACAATTGGAATTTGATAATTGAGATCATTGAACTTTGAATTCCTATATAAGGTGGAATATATGGCTAGATCCTTTGCACAACACTTAAAAAAAGTGTGAGCATATATGCAAAAGAAAAGAAAGACGAAAGAAGAAAAAGAGCGAATGTGCAAAGAGCAAATAGGCATATACCACTATATTGTAGTATGACAAAGAGAAACTTTTTGAGATTTTGAATCCCAAGTGAACACGTTAATCCTAAAACACTTGGGACTACCTCGTTAACTCATTCGGTTGAACCGGATACTTTTACATTATGTTGAGATTCATCTTTCATGAATTGTTGATAACTAAGGTGTGGAAGCCTGCTAATACTATTCAGATGATTCGAGTAAGGTACTATTCACGAACTTATTCCTATGTATCGTACATGATAAACACATGCTGCAACTGCCTCATTTATTTTATCGACTCAGCTGCATGAATATGAGGATCACATCCATTAAGCTAAAACTTGCTCGGGACGAGCAAGAGTCTAAGCTTGGGGAAGTTGGTGAGTGCATATTTGCATCATGTTTTACATTATTATTTTGCATTGTAGATGTAGGATCTTGGTATTTTACGGTGCTCGCGCGCACATTTTATATCCGTTTTCACTAGGATCAGGACAGATGATGGATCCAATTGATACAATTATTGGATCAGTTGTACTATGGAGAAAAGGATTCAAAAACAACGTAAATCACTTATTTGGGAAATATTAATAATAGTAGAAGAAAACCAGAAGCGAACAAGGGAGTCAGAGAATCCAATGACCAACTATACGGCCAGAGAAAATTTTTCGGCCGTATAGCTCCGACCGTATAGTTGGCGTTGCCTCCGCCTCATCAAATAGTTTCAGCCTGTGCAATTGGTTTGAGGAGATGACATACAAAACACGTAGAAATCACAGAAACCTCACCTGCAGAAGGAATATGGACAGGGAACTCATCCACAAGGGATCCATCTTCGCCCTGCGCAGATCCGGGAGGCTAAGGCATTAATCTTCATCATCCACAGCTGCATCACCACCATCTCCATCCATCCCATCTACATCTTGTCTAGATCTCGTTGTAATTCCTATAGTCGTTGTGGATTTATTCAAGTACTATTCATATATGGTTGTTTCCATTACCATTGACATGATGTTGATTGCCTCCATGTATGAGTAGATCATTAGTTCTTGGGGAGATGGAGAAACCCTAGTATGAGACTGAAATAAGATAAAGTCTATTATGATATTCATCGTTGTGACTATGTGTTAGATTTTCTACATCTTGATGTTGAGAGAAGTCGACCTCTTAATATTGGCCTCTTGTGGGGACTTGATGGAAGAAACTAATTGTTGGTAGAAGGAGGCGTGCTAGCATTTGCAGCGACTATAAAGTTGTTAGCACCCCTTATGTATCAACTTGGAAAACCTAGGAAACTCACGGAACACTATCGATGTCATGGGATACGTCCTACGTGATTACGTCCCTTAATAGTGCAATAATTCGATTGATGTCGATTGCTGACTGTTGTGGTTATGAGGATGATGTGAGCAATGGTTGCTGCCTATTCGTCCAAATATAGAGTTCCTCCCACACATACATAGTTGAGAATGTTTATGATGATAATCTTTATCTTAAATCTTTACAATACTAGTGGTGTATCCACTACTCCCTGAGAACGCTTTTTTCCCTACTGCAGTTCCAATATCTCTTACATACGCGATACTTACTTTCTGTACTCAGATATTTTACTTTACATTATTATTTCTCTTATACCAAAAACCCTCCAAACACCTTTTTACACAATACTCGCATTTTACCTTGTCACTTAGAACTTTAGCTAGCATTTCTATTGTAATATTTATTTCAAGAGTTATTAGACTTCAGACTCCTGCTCCCTGTGGAATCGATATCTTTATTTCGAAACTAGCTACAAACAATCCGTGCACTTGCAGTCATCACGAGTTCAATCAGTTTTGCTAGTGGACGGAGGTAGCGGACAAGCAGGGGCAGGTTTCTGGACACACCATGGGGAGAAGGGGAGAGGGAAGAGGGGAGAGGGGATAGAGGGAGAGAGGGCGATGCTCACCACCAAGACAATGACGACGGCGAGCGCGCAGACGACGACAGCAGGCGGCCGACGATGAGCTCCTCCACGTCCTACGGCAGACGCAGGACGATGAAGAGGGGGACGCGGGGCCACGACGACGGTGCGGGGCGCCAGAGAGAGCTAGGGTTGTGAGGAGGAGGGGAATTGCGGATTTTTTGGGGCGCATCGATGGTGAGAGTGATACGTCCAAAACGTATCTACTTTCTCGAACACTTTTGCTATTGTGTCTCCTCTAAACTTGTGTGATTTGGATGCAACTAACGGACTGACGCTGTTTTCAGCAGAATTGCCTTGGTGTCTACTTTTTGTGCAGAAAATCAACTATCAGGAAAAATCCCGGAAAATATGCCAAAAACTCTATTTCACCAGAAGACTCCCAAAGCCAGAATACGAGACGGAGGGGGGCTGGGCCCAGGCCACACCACCTGGCCACGTGGGCAAGCCCAGGCCGCGCCAGGGGATGGTCTGGCCGCCCCGAACTCCCCCTCAGTCTCCCTCTTCGCCTATAAGTTGCCTTCTGACCTAAAAACTCAGGGGGTTCAATGTTTTTCCAGAAGGAGTTCCGCTCCGCCGCCACCACCAGATTCCACGAAACAGCACCAGAGACTCCGTTCTGGCACCCTGCCGGGACGGGGAATTGGAGGAGATCATCGCCATCATCATCATCATCGTTTCTCCATCGACCATCCATGTTTCCCCCATCTATGAGTGAGTAATCCCCCGCTGTAGGCCATGGGGATGGTAGGGATTTGATGAGATCGTTCATGTAATGGCATCAGATTGTTAGGGCATGGTGCCTAGTATCTTCTATTAGTGCTTTATGACTTTGTTGCGACTTCTTATGCTTAATGCTTGTCACTAGGGCCCGAGTGCCATGATTTCAGATCTGAACATGTTATTGATCATTATGATAGTATTGTTTTTGGTCTTATCTACAAGTTGTATACACACGTTGTTGTCCGGAACCAATGGGCCCGAAGTGACATAAATCGGGATAACCGGAGGGAATGGCTTTGATGTGAGGATCACATGTGTTCGGAGTGTTAATGCTTTGCTCCGGTACTCTATTAAAAGGAGCACCTTAATTGCCAGTAGTTCCCTTGAGGCCCCGCTGCAAACGGGCTGGCAGGACAAAAGATGATGTGCAAGTTCTCATTGCGAGCACGTATGACTATATATGGAACACATGCCTAGGATTATCTAGTACTTGGATGCTTTATCTTATTTATCTGTATGTTCTGATTGCTATGTGAATTGTCTTGTTCATGCAACACCCGTCCATCCATCCCTATGCCTACCGCACTTGAATCCCACTGGTTACTGCTATTGCAACTACTGTCTTTACTTTACTACTGTTGCTACTTTACTTTGCTACTACAAAACTGTTGCTACTGATAAACTGTTGTGAGCAAGATTGTTTCTAGGTGCAGCTGAATTGACAACTCAGTTGTTAAGGCTTATAAATATTCTTTGGCTCCCCTTGTGTCGAATCAATAAATTGGGTTTCACTTCCCTCAAAAATACTGCGATACACCCCCTATACTTATGGGTCATCAAGACTATTTTCTAGCGCCGTTGCCGGGGAGCATAGCTTTATTTATTAAGTTCACTTGGATTCTCTATTGTCCGCTGCTATCCATCCATCATGGGTAAGTCTCGTGATGGCAAGGTTCCTATTTTACCATCCACTACAAGAAGAGGTACGGTTCTGAACACCTCTATTGCTCTTGATTCACCGTCTGTTATGAGTAAGCTTGTTACACCACCACATACACATGCTACACACACTTCTACTACTGCTGAATCTGAAACTTCTGATGCTTATGATGCTGCTTCTACTGGGCTTGATAAGAGTGGTTCATTAGGTCCTTTCCTAGATGCTACGATTGCTAGAACTATAGGTGGAATTACTGAAACTCCTAATGAAGACACTACTACACCTGTTAGTTCACCTGAGTCTAGTGAGAGTTATGACATTGAAGATGGTTATGTTGAGATGACCGATGAATTTAAAGAATGTAAAAACACCCATGATAGGAGCACTGCTAAGAGTCTCCTTGAGAGGCGTACTATTAGACCCAAATTGTCTCATGTTGCTAAGTTTGTTGCTTCTCCCATAAACATTATAGATGAATATTATGATTTCTCTCTCGATCTATCTTACATAGCTATTGTCGATAAAGAACCTTTTTGTGGGACTAAGAATGAAAGTGCGGTAGCACATATGAATGAACTTTCTACCATGAGTGGCTTGTTTTCTGATGATATTAAGATGCGTACTTACCTTGTTGCTAAGATTTTCCCCTTTTCACTGAAAGGAGAAGCTAAAACTTGGTTTAGTAATTTACCTCCTGGATCTATTGATAGCCCTGATTGCTTGATTAGTACTTTCCTGCAGAAATATTTTCCTCCTAGTGCTAGACATGCTATTTTGCAGGAACTTTTTGATTTTAAACAGGGAGAAAAAGAGGTATTGCCTGAATCTTGGGCAAGGTTTTGTGCTTTGATTCATGCACAAGCTGGATATATTCTATAAGAATGAGCTAAGAATGGGCAAGAATGGGCAAGAATCTTGG
The DNA here is from genome assembly GCA_910589775.1 of Avena eriantha. Taxonomy (NCBI): domain Eukaryota; kingdom Viridiplantae; phylum Streptophyta; class Magnoliopsida; order Poales; family Poaceae; genus Avena; species Avena eriantha. The sequence continues at coordinate 131,564,049 of OU342742.1, forward strand.
TATTACCTAAGAATGAGCTTCTTGATATATTCTATAAGAGGCTTCAACTAGAGAAATTAATACCAACTGATATATCTTTGCAAATGGTTGATAAATCTACCACTATTCCTATGGGTATATGTGAGGATGTACCTGTTCAAGTGGCTCATAGTTGCTTGATATTAACTGATTTTGTTGTGCTTGAAATGCTTGAAGATGATAATATGTCTATTATTCTTGGGAGACCTTTCCTTAATACTGCAGGATCTGTTATTAATTGTAATCAAGGAAAGGTGACTTTCAATGTTAATGACAAGGAACATACTGTCTATTTCCCCAAGAAGATTGAAAGTACTTATGGTTTGAATTCAATTGAACATGTTGAGGGCATTCAAGTTGGAGAAATATATTGTCCCATACCAAGAGAAAAATTTGAAACTATTATGATTGGGACCATTGCTATCAAGGTTGAGGTAACATAATCATTAGTGGAATACAAAGTTTTGTCTCATATGGAATTGTTTTGGTAACAAGACCTGATCAACCTTGTTAACAAAAGGATTTCATTGAACAAAACAATGTTTTCTCTATGATTATTTCTGTGTACTTCTAATCTATCCATTTTAGTTTTTGCTTTCATTTAGTTTTTATTTTTGTTGTTAGTTGCTTGCATATTAGAGTGTCTTAGAACTTATGTAGTTCTAGCTTTGTTTTGTCCTTGCATCATTTTCTAAAAAATCTGCCTGTCAGAAAATCATTCTTCTATGCCTAAAAATGCCCAAAAATAAAGTGTCTCAAAAAATTTCAGAAAATTCATATTAAATTTTTACGTGAAAAAAGGGGCAGAGAAGTGCCTGAAAGGTAAAAGGGGGACCCACCAGGCAGGCTGACCACCTGGTGGCGCGGCATGCCCTTTGTGGCACCATGCCATGGTGTGGGCCACCCCTGGCCCTCCACTAACTCTCGCATCTGTGTAACTACCTCGGTGAATTACGCTCTTAGTTACATGCCTGGATGAACGGAAGTGGTTAAAATAGTACGGTGGGGCCCAGGGCCACTCACGGTAGACCTTTCGGCTGTCCTAACCACTTTCAGACATCGGGACAAGAACGAGCGGCGTAATCGGCAGGCGAAGGGATCAACTACATACACAAATGAGTATGTATGCAAGCCACATACAATAGTCCTCAGAGCCATTCCATCTAAAAGAAATAGAAATATTGCAACGCCATATGGCAAGATTCAAATATCCTAGATAGAGATAATAATTTAGGATAGCTCCTCATACAACAAACATTAGAGTATCAGGCGGAAGCGGAAAACAAGATCCGAGTACGGATAAGAAGCAAATCGGCATAAGATGCCCCATAAATAAACACATCCCGCCCACAGATCTCACGGATCCCTGTTCCCGGAATCTCTACACCGAATGATCGTTGCCAACATCATCTGTCTCTTCCACCCAGTATCCTTCTTGCGAATACACCTGTTCATCTGAATCAAACAATTTATCGTGTGAGACCCTAGGGGTACTCAGCAAGTCTTTATGCCGCTAAAGGGGACACAACCTAGGGTGACGCAATTGTAGCAAAAGATAATAGCTAACAATTCTATAGATACTCACTAACCATCCGCCTAACCAATGATAGACGGATGTCCGTTAATTAAGAACAACAGTTATAACAGTATAATTAAAAGATCCATCCTCCTCCTCGCTTACCAACGAGGAGGCGGACGAACAACCCCCATCATCCGTTGGCAGTTTTATTAACCATTCCATGAGCATTGCACTATTTACTAGTCAAGTATTTAGTCAAATTAAAAGCGGTACTTTAGTTATACTTGTCTATGATCGAGAAACTATGCTCCAAGTCGTCCATAACCGCGGACACGGCTTTCAGAAAGATTTACCCTGCAGAGGTGCACGAATAGCAACACACACTCGATCAACCTCGGAAAAACCAAATCAAAACCGAACGAGGCATTCACGACAAAGCAATCACGGGATTCAGAAATATTTCAGGGGGCCACCCCATTAAGCTACCCGCAACGAAGTTGGCCGGCTCTGAGACGGACCCAAGGTTTGTGTGGACGGTGGTAAACAACTGGGAACCCGAAAATGTGACTGGGCTTGTCGATACAGCGAAAACGTGTCACGATCCAAAACAGTACAGGTGCTCCTCGCACAATCTTAAATAAAGCAGTAACATGGCATAAGTACATGATAGTAATAAAGCCCCAAACTATTTGTGGCCCCAAGAAATAAGTATGAATCAAGCTCTGGCTCACGGGGGTCCATAAGGCCTCCCGGATGTGGATAGTGCGAATAAACAAGGAACAGGAATCAAGTACTCAGGGTCCTACGGGACACAAGTGAGCATGAAAAACCAAATAGCAGATATTGCTAACCGGTGCCTCTTTCATTAGTTATCCTATTACTACTCAGGTTAAGTTGTTTAGGTACCTCGTTATTCATCAGATACTCACATACCCTACACATGCTTTTCTACGACTCGCATGGCTCAAACAACTCCTGTAGTAATGGCTCATGGGATGGCGGAACAAGCTTCGGTGGGGTTTAAAAGTAAAGGCAATGCAGCACTTGGGATTCAATTTAATGCAATCGTGACTCAATGATGCAAGAATAAGATAGAGGCAATAGGTACTGTATGTATGCAAGCATGTGGTAGTGCTTGCCTGGCAACTCCGTTGAAGCGAGAGATGGATCTGGGTAGTACTCCTATGATTCCTGGTAATTCTCCTGCTGGGCGTCTATTCGAAGAAGAACCAAACAAACAAGGGCCAACATAAATAAAGTGCACAAGCATATGAATTAAAATGCGACAAGCAAACAAGCATGCCATGATGAATGATGCACAATTTACATGGCATTAAAGTAGCATGGCAAGGGTGAGGTGTGGTGCAAGAATTAAAGCATTTTATTATTTATTTAGTCCAATTTTTATTGCCATAAACAGTTCAGGTTTTTAATAATGACATGATGCATGCTTCAATTCAGAACAAGGACTGCATAGATAGAATGGGCTCATCGCGCTGATCGATTTAGACATATTATTTGCCAAATTTGGAGTTATAGAATTAAAGTTATTAATTAATTAAGGAAAAGGGTATTTTATTGTTATTTTAATCATCTCGAAATTTTAAAGTGTTCAAACATTATTTTGAATGGCATATTTGAATTCCTCACATTTTTCTGATTCCAAAACATATATCATTTGTATTATTTGGATTTGTATTTTAAAAATTATTTAAATCTGATTTGAATTTGAATTTAAATCAATTTTGAAAAAGGTTTAAATAAAACAGACAGCAGGGCAAACTTTTGTCACCCAGATCGACTTAGCCAAAGTCACTGACGGGTGGGCCACTGCTGACTGGGGCCACGCGCGCGGAAAACTTTTGCTACCGCGACTTAGCTAGCTGCTGCGGGTGACAGGCGGGGCCAATGAGCTAGGGCTCATGTGCCAGTGGGGTAACCCCCCAGAGACTGACAGGTGGGACGTGTGCTGGGGCGCGGGTTGAGAGTGTAGAAAGGCGCGTACCTTTTTGTAAAACGAGCCGCGTCAATGACAGGTGGGGACTAACTGGACGGCGGGTTAAGCCGGCAAAAGGACAGGGGGTTATGTGCAAAAAGGCGGGTGCGGCACTGTTTATCTGCTTTCTCTGAACCGCGGACAGGTCTGAGATCGACCTTCGCGGGGCACGGCACGCGGGGAATCGAACTCGCGACCTGGCGTGCGCGGGCGGCGGCGGCTACCGCTGGGCTAGGAAGGGGTTGTTGTCTGGGAGCAGCTGCGCGGCTAAGTGAGGCTCTAGGCGGCGCGGGCACGTGCAGACACAGCGAGCGGCGGCGCACTGAGGGCGCTCGTCGAAACGACTGACGTGGCTAGGGCTGCCCGGTGAGGCGGAGTATGTCAGGACGGTAGAGGGGCTCACCGCGGCTTGGTCGGTGGTGTCATATCGGGGAGAGGCGCAGCGGATCGTCGAGGTTGCTGGCATTCTGGCGGTTAGGGTTTCGGGGGAGCGGTGAGGATCTGGCAGTCCTGGTAGCCTTCTCCTCCTCGTCGGCGCGTACAGGGAGCAGCAGGGAGGTCTCCTTGGTCTCCCAGACCACCTCCACGACGCGCACGCCGGCCGGAATGACGAGAAGCAGGGGTAGACGGTGGCGACTGGCGGCAGGTGCTGGCAACGGTGAAGAAGAAGGGGAAGGAGAGGGCAGGGCTTGGGGCGGATCTGGGCGAGCCAGGAGGCGCGTGGGAGGAGGGAAAAGTGAGGGGGAGGACGGGGGTAGCGTGTGGGCACGGCCAGGGTTAAAGGTGGCCTCGGCCCTTTTCTTCTCCTTCTCTCACGTGCTTGTCATGAGGGGCTAGGGCAGGGAGAGGGCTGCCGGTGGACCAGGGTGAGGGGAGGAGGCCGACTCAGATGGTGGGGCCTCATGGCAGGGGAGGTAGAGAGAGATAGGTAGAGAGGCCGAGAGGGAGAGGTAAGGCTCGGGTTAGCTAGGTGGGGCTCGGGTTAGGGTTTTTTTAGGGTTAGGGTAGGGGTAGCTGGGGTGTGGGCCAGGGAGAGAGAGGGCCAGGTGGGACCAGCATGATAGAGAGAGAGGGAGTGTAAGAAAGAGAGGTGGGAGGAGGTTTAGGGTTTATGTAGAACTAGGTTAGAGGAAATTAGAGAGAGATGGCTAGGTTAGGTTTTTATTAGGTATTTAGGTTTTAAACTTGTTTATAAGATCAACCCAAGAGGTAAAAATGAGGGCTTGGATTTAGGTTAAGATGAGGTGAAAATAGTAATCAAGAAAAAGAGAAGGAATAGCTTATGGGAAAAGGGCCTCACTTGCCTAATGAATGGCAAAGAATAAAATGGTGTAGATGAGAATATGGAGATGGTGGAGAGGTATGAAGATGATCCCACAAGGAATGGACCACTAAAACAAAGGAAAAACCAATGGGACAAAGGTGGTGAAGAAGGTTGCATGGCCCATGCAAAAATAATAAATGCCATGATTTATTTTGTGAAAACAATAATAATAATATGGCATTATTCTTATGCATTCCCAAGAAGTGGTATAAGGCCAAGCAAAAGAATTAATAGAATTAGATCCACCCCATTCACATGAGCTAAGAATAAATTCAAAAGAAAAGAAATACAAGCTCATGGTTTAATGGGATGGTGGAATTATAAGGTGGTGAAAAGAAAGGTGATGGAGTGGAATAAAAGATATGCCCCCAACTCAACTTGGGCATTAAACAATATATCAATAACCAAATACAATATTTAGAGGCAAATACAATTAATAATGCATATGAGAGAAGAACCAAAGAAACAGGGTTTTATATGATGCTCAAATGCAAGGTGGCATGATGATATGAGCATGATATATTTATGATGCAGCAATTATATATAGGAAGTAGCCATTATATTACTAGACCAAGTAGCATTACAATTGTTAGACAATTGGGATGCTACAACTCTCCCCCACTCAACAGGAATCTCGCCCCGAGATTCTAGGAAGAAGAAGACTCAAAGAGGGTAGGATACTTGGCACAGAGCTCATCTTCACGTTCCCAAGTGGCTTCATCAACGGAATGGTGCGACCATTGCACCTTGCAGAACTTGATGGACTTGTTGCGAGTCCTTCTTTCTGCGACTTCTAGAATTTTTGTGGGGTGTTCTTGATAAGACAGATCTTCTTGGAGATTGATGAGTTCATGGTCCACGGTCCTGCCGGGATCCTTGAAGCACTTCTTGAGTTGAGAGATGTGGAAAACATCATGGACTTTGAGTTGTTCAGGGAGCTCAAGAGCATAAGCAACTTCTCCTCTTCTTCCACGAATTTTGAAAGGACTGATGTATCTAGGAGCCAGCTTTCCTTTGATACCAAAGCGGTGCGTGCCTCTCATGGGAGTGACACGAAGGTAAACGAGATCACCAGGGACATACTCCATGTCCGTGTGTTTTCTGTCATAATTGCTCTTTTGGCGACTTTGAGCAATCTTCAGATTTTCAAGAATGATGTGAACTTTCTCTTCCGCTTGAGTTACAATGTCGGGGCCAAACAATATTCTTTCACCTGCGCCCGACCAACCAATCGGAGTTCTGCATTTGCGACCATAGAGAGCCCCAAATGGTGCCATCTTTAGACTTTTCTGGAAACTGTTGTTGTAAGAGAATTCAGCATAAGGAAGACATTCTTCCCACTTCATGCCGAAAGAGATAACGCAAGCACGGAGCATATCTTCCAGAATCTGATTGATCCTTTCAACTTGTCCTTGCGACTGAGGGTGGTAAGCTGTGCTGAAATTTAATTTTGTTCCCAAGGCATTTTGGAAACTTCCCCGGAACTTGGAAGTGAAGATGCTTCCACAGTCTGAACTGATCTCAAGAGGAACTCCATACAGAGAGACAATTCTGTTGATATAGAGCTCAGCCAACTGAATTGCAGAAATTGTTTCCTTGACTGGAAAGAAGTGAGCTCCTTTGGAAAGCCTGTCAATGACAACAAAGATTGCATTGTTGCCCTTCTGCGACCTTGGAAAACCAGTGATGAAATCCATCTCCACTTTCTCCCATTTCCATTCCGGAGGCTTCAATGGCTGTAGAAGACCGGAAGGTTTCTGATGGACAGCTTTAACTCTGCGACAAACATCACACTCTGAGACATACTTGGCACAATATCGTTTCAAACCAGGCCACCAATATTGTGTTTTCAAGTCCATGTACATCTTAGTGCTGCCAGGGTGGATAGAAAGAACAGAATCATGCGCCTCCTTGAGAACTTGTTCTCTTAGACCCGGGTAGTTCGGAACAAACATCCGGTGTTCAAAGAAAAGAGTGCCTTGGTCATCTACGTGGAAAGACTCATACTTCGGAAGCTGAATGTTGGAGATGATCTTTTTAGTGTACGGATCACCAAGTTAATGGAACAAACTTTTTTCTTCCAAGAGAGGTGTTGCTAGAAGGTTCAGAAGATAACCTTGATCCACAATTTCAAGGTTTAGCTTGCGGAATTCCTCGCACAAGAGAGGCTGTTGTTCTTCCACCATGAGATTGTTAACATAAGCTTTTCGGCTGAGAGCATCGGCCATAACATTGGCTTTGCCCGGGGTGTAGTTGATGTTCAAATCGAAATCATTGATTGTTTCAATCCACCTCCTCTGACGAAGGTTGAGATCCGGCTGTGTGAAGATATACTTCAGACTCTTGTGATCAGAAAAGATCTCACAACGGTTGCCAAGCAAGTAATGCCTCCATACTTTCAAAGCAAAGACAACTTCTGCGAGTTCGAGGTCATTTGTAGGATAGTTGATCTCATGCGTCTTCAACTGTCGAGAGGCATAAGCAACAACTTGCTTTTCTTGCATAAGGACCGCACCCAATCCTTGCAATGAAGCATCACAGAATATTTGGAAAGGCTTTGATGTATCTGGAGGAACCAAGACTGGTGTGGAAGTGAGCTTCTCTTTGAGTGTTTCAAAGCTTGCTTGACATGCAGGAGTCCAAAGGTATTTCTTGCCTTTCTTGAGGAGATCGGTAAGAGGCTTCGCAATCTTTGAGAAATTTTGAACGAAGCGACGGCAGTAACTAGCCAAACCAAGGAAACTTCGGACTTCTTTGACATTTATGGGTGGAAGCCAGTCCATAATTGTCTTAATAGTTTCTGGGTTGACGGCAATGCCCTTGGCAGAGATGACGTGACCAAGGTAGGTGACTTGAGGCAGCCAAAACTCACACTTGGAGAACTTTGCATACATGCGGTTCTCACGAAGCTTGTTTAGGACACACCGAAGGTGTTCTTCATGTTCTTCTTTTGACTTAGAATAGACTAGAATGTCATCCAGATAGACCACAACGAACTTGTCAAGATACTCCATGAAAACCGAGTTCATAAGCCTCGAGAAGGTGGCAGGTGCATTGGTGAGACCGAAAGACATGACCGTGTACTCATACATGCCATAACGGGTGGTGAAAGCTGTTTTAGGGACATCTTCCTTGCGAATCTTGATTTGATGGTAACCAGTTCTCAAATCAAGCTTAGAGAATACCACAGCTCCAGCTAGCTGATCGAAGAGATCATTAATCCGCGGAAGGGGATATTTATTCTTGATTGTTTTAGCATTGAGTGCCCGATAGTCAACACAAAGTCTATCAGTCTTGTCTCGCTTCTTCACAAAGATGGTTGGACTACCCCAAGAAGAAGTACTGTGCTGAATGAAACCCAACTTCTCTTGTTCATCCAACTGACGTTTGAGTTCAGCCAACTCAGCAGGACCCATTTTATAAGGCCGCTTGGAGATAGGAGCGGTACCAGGTTCAAGTTCAATGACAAACTCAACCTCACGATCCGGAGGCATACCTGGCAACTCTTCAGGAAAAACATCTAGAAACTCACAGACTATAGGAACACTCTGAATACCTTCCATAGCATCATCATTCAGAGCCGCCAAAGAATAAAGCTGAATTGCAAGAGTCAGACTTGGAGAATAGACTATATGGCCTTCAGGAATTTTCAGAGAAACCGAACGTTCAGCACAATCAATCACAGCTGCATTTGTTGTTAACCAATCCATGCCCAAGATAACATCAATATCATAATTGCCCAGAATAATCAAGGAAGCCAGAAACGAAGAGCCACCAATCTCAATTTGATTGCCATGGCTGATATGAGCAGCCCTCATGTTTGACCCAGGAGATTGTACCACAAGACAGTGTAATAAAGGAACCATAGGCAGATCTTGCTCATGCGCAAACTTGTGAGAAACAAAAGAATGCGAAGCACCAGAATCAAACAAAACTCGTGCAGGAACTGAGTTAACAGGAAGCATACCCATCACAACTCCAGATGCATGCTCAGCTTGAGCGACGTTGACACAGTTGGCACGAGCAATCGTAGACCCAGGCTTGGTGTTGATGTTGAGAGCCCGAGGTGGAGGTGCACGAATCATAGGAGAACTTGCCGCAGGTCTTGGAGGTGGTGGTGGAAGAGCTTTGTTGTTCATTGGACAATTCCAGTGCTGATGCCCAGTGTTTCCACAAGTATAGCAAGCACCAGGTGGACGTGGAGCAACGTAGCCAGGGACTCCGCCAGGCGCTCCAGGGTAGTTGTGGTTGTAGCCCCTAGGAGCCGCAGTGAAGGAGTTTGGTGGCCTTGGTGCGTAGCTTGACGGCCTTGGTGGAGCAGGGAGTGACGGTGGGGTGTTAGGAACCCAGACACGACGCTTAGAAGGAGCTGACATAGCAGAAGAGCTTGCTGTATCACGGCTCTGTTTCTTTGATTCCTCAAACACTTGCCTACTTGCTTCTTCCTGCAGAGCTGTGTGTTGGAGTTCCAGAAAAGACGCCGGCCTTGCATGAGTGATTGCATATTTGATGGAAGCATTGAGGCCTTGCCGAAACCTCTTTTGCTTTTTCTTGTCATCAGAGATCTCATCGCCACCATAACGAGAAAGGTTCATGAAGTTTCTGATGTAGGTGTTGACATTGTCAGTGCCCTGCTTGAGGTTGAGAAACACTTCCTTCATCCTTTCCATGACAATTTCTGACAGATATTGCTCTTTGAAAGCAACAGTGAACCGCTCCCAAGTAGGCTGAAAACCAGAAAGATCTGCCTTGAGGTAATTTTCCCACCAGAGAGCTGCATCTCCCTTCAGAAGGTGAGTGGCACATTTGACCCATTCTTGCTCGGGAACATCCGCAGTCATCAGCAACCTTGACACTTCACGAAGCCAGTCATCCGCATCAAGTGGCTGACCAGACACTTCAAATTGGCATGGGTTGAACTTCAGAAAACTCTTGATGTCTCCTCGCTTGGGAGGTGGAGGTAGCGGAACAAACTCATTCCTCCTCACGCTTTCCTCGAAGCGCTGCTGGTTCTGCTGCATAGTGCCCAAAGCATTTTGAATACTTGCCAAAGCAGCCCCAAGTTCAGGTGGTATGTCCTCCTCAGAACGGCGTGGTGGTGCCATCCTGTGATTGATATAAAACACAAGTCAGTACTATAATGGAGAATGATAATAATCCAAAATAGTACCAAAATGGAATTAACCAAGATTAAAGGATGCAATTCACTGAGATGGTATTAAAATATCAACAAAGTTCAAGGCAACTAGAAGATATTAAGCATAACACACACGACTGAACAAGGAGTGTGGTACACAACTAACAAAGAAAAAAATTCCGCAAATTTTGGCATTAAAATACCACTATATGCGCAAAACCACTTCACGAATCAAGATTAGTAACTCTACTAGTTCAACATACAAGAGCAAATGATAAAAGTAGTGGTATGGTCGCGACTCCATCCCGCACTCAAATCATTACTCCGCACATGAATCAGTAAAACACATATCCCAACACCTTCTTCTTAAGATGAACCTAAAGATTGGTAACTACGAAAAAGAACACCCCAACAAGATAACGTCGGATAACAAAGAGTAAGATAGATCGCATCGGTATACAACGAATCAGAATAGATCGCATCGGTTTACAAAGGCCTGTCGGTATGGAATGTACCAACAGTTGATAACCAAAAGGTAGATAGTGATAACATTTGGATGCAACAGATAGACAAGGAATTACACACACACACACACAACCTATGGTACTACGGAACCCAGAACACGTGAATCCTAGTTTGAATTTTAGAAGAGGATTGAAAACGTTACACTTCCTTACCAGAAAAGGGTGGGTGGGTGGGTAAGAAGAAAAATGGAAGCAGTCCTACTCTCACGTTTTGTTTTTCCCTAGTATACATAGCTACCAAAAATATTTGCTAGACTGACAACGACCATTTGGCTGAGACCCTGAAGGCCGGGATGGCTTTGATACCAATTGTAACTACCGGTGAATTACGCTCTTAGTTACATGCCTGGATGAACGGAAGTGGTTAAAATAGTACGGTGGGGCCCAGGGCCACTCACGGTAGACCTTTCGGCCGTCCTAACCACTTTCAGACATCGGGACAAGAACGAGCGGCGTAATCGGCAGGCGAAGGGATCAACTACATACACAAATGAGTATGTATGCAAGCCACATACAACAGTCCTCAGAGCCATTCCATCTAAAAGAAATAGAAATATTGCAACGCCATACGGAAAGATTCAAATATCCTAGATAGAGATAATAATTTAGGATAACTCCTCATACAACAAACATCAGAGTATCAGGCGGAAGCGGAAAACAAGATCCGAGTACAGATAAGAAGCAAATCGGCATAACATGCCCCATAAATAAACACATCCCGCCCACAGATCTCACGGATCCCCATTTCCGGAATCTCTACACCGAATGATCGTTGCCAACATCATCTGTCTCTTCCACCCAGTATCCTTCTTGCGAATACACATGTTCATCTGAATCAAACAATTTATCGTGTGAGACCCTAGGGGTACTCAGCAAGTCTTTATGCCGCTAAAGGGGACACAACGTGGGGTGACGCAATTGCAGCAAAAGATAATAGCTAACAATTCTATAGATACTCGCTAACCATCCGCCTAACCAATGATAGACGGATGTCCGTTAATTAAGAATAACAGTTATAACAGTATAATTAACAGATCCATCCTCCTCCTCGCTTACCAACGAGGAAGCGGACGAACAACCCCATCATCCGTTGGCAGTTTTATTAACCATTCCATGAGCATTGCACTATTTACTAGTCAAGTACTTAGTCAAATTAAAAGCGGTACTTTAGTTATACTTGTCTATGATCGAGAAACTGTGCTCCAAGTCGTCCATAACCGCGGACACGGCTTTCAGAAAGATTTACCCTGCAGGGGTGCACGAATAGCAACACACACTCGATCAACCTCGGAAAAACCAAATCAAAACCCAACGAGGCATTCACGACAAAGCAATCACAGGATTCATAAATATTTCAGGGGGGCACCCCATTAAGCTACCCGCAACGAAGTTGGCCGGCTCCGAGACGGACCCAAGGTTTGTGTGGACAGCTGTAAACGACTAGGAACCCGAATATGTGACTGGGCTTGTCGATACAGCGAAAACGTGTCACGATCCAAAACAGTACAGGTGCTCCTCGCACAATCTTAAATAAAGCAGTAACATGGCATAAGTACAGGATAATAATAAAGCCCCAAACTAATTGTGGCCCCAAGAAATAAGTATGAATCAAGCTCTGGCTCAGGGCGGTCCATAAGGCCTCCCAGATGTGGATAGTGCGAATAAACAAGGAACAGGAATCAAGTACTCGGGGTCCTACGGGACACAAGTGAGCATGAAAAACCAAATAGCAGATATTGCTCACCGGTGCCTCTTTCATTAGTTATCCCATTACTACTCAGGTTAAGTTGTTTAGGTACCTCGTTATTCATCAGATACTCACATACCCTACACATGCTTTTCTACGACTTGCATGGCTCAAACAACTCCTGTAGTAATGGCTCATGGGATGGAGGAACAAGCTTTGGTGGGGTTTAAAAGTAAAGGCTATGCAGTACTTGGGATTCAATTTAATGCAATCACGACTCAATGATGCAAGAATAAGATAGAGGCAATAGGTACTGTATGTATGCAAGCATGTGGTAGTGCTTGCCTGGCAGCTCCGTTGAAGCGAGAGATGGATCTGGGTAGTACTCCTGTGATTCCTGGTAATTCTCATGCTGGGCGTCTATTCGAAGAAGAACCAAACAAACAAGGGCCAACATAAATAAAGTGCACAAGCATATGAATTAAAATGCGACAAGCAAACAAGCATGCCATGATGAATGATGCACAATTTACATGGCATTAAAGTAGCATGGCAAGGGTGAGGTGTGGTGCAAGAATTAAAGCATTTTATTATTTATTTAGTCCAATTTTTATTGCCATAAACAGTTCAGGTTTTTAATAATGACATGATGCATGCTTCAATTCAGAACAAGGACTGCATATATAGAACGGGCTCATCGCGCTGATCGATTTAGACATATTATTTGCCAAATTTGGAGTTATAGAATTAAAGTTATTAATTAATTAAGGAAAAGGGTATTTTATTGTTATTTTAATCATCTCGAAATTTTAAAGTGTTCAAACATTATTTTGAATGGCATATTTGAATTCCTCACATTTTTCTGATTCTAAAACATATATCATTTGTATTATTTGGATTTGTATTTTAAAAATTAAATCTGATTTGAATTTGAATTTAAATCAATTTTGAAAAAGGTTTAAATAAAACAGACAGCAGGGCAAACTTTTGTCACCCAGATCGACTTAGCCAAAGTCACTGACGGGTGGGCCACTGCTGACTGGGCCACGCACGCAGAAAACTTTTGCTACCGCGGCTTAGCTAGCGGCTTAGAGAGAGATGGCTAGGTTAGGTTTTTATTAGGTATTTAGGTTTTAAACTTGTTTATAAGATCAACCCAAGAGGTAAAAATGAGGGCTTGGATTTAGGTTAAGATGAGGTGAAAATAGTAATCAAGAAAAAGAGAAGGAATAGCTTATGGGAAAAGGGCCTCACTTGCCTAATGAATGGCAAAGAATAAAATGGTGTAGATGAGAATATGGAGATGGTGGAGAGGTATGAAGATGATCCCACAAGGAATGGACCACTAAAACAAAGGAAAAACCAATGGGACAAAGGTGGTGAAGAAGGTTGCATGGCCCATGCAAAAATAATAAATGCCATGATTTATTTTGTGAAAACAATAATAATATGGCATTATTCTTATGCATTCCCAAGAAGTGGTATAAGGCCAAGCAAAAGAATTAATAGAATTAGATCCACCCCATTCACATGAGCTAAGAATAAATTCAAAAGAAAAGAAATACAAGCTCATGGTTTAATGGGATGGTGGAATTATAAGGTGGTGAAAAGAAAGGTGATGGAGTGGAATAAAAGATATGCCCCCAACTCAACTTGGGCATTAAACAATATATCAATAACCAAATACAATATCAAGAGGCAAATACAATTAATAATGCATATGAGAGAAGAACCAAAGAAACAGGGTTTTATATGATGCTCAAATGTAAGGTGGCATGATGATATGAGCATGATATATTTATGATGCAGCAATTATATATAGGAAGTAGGCATTTATATTACTAGACCAAGTAGCATTACAATTGTTAGACAATTGGGATGCTACAATCTGTCACTTTCTTCTCTCTCCCGAGTAAGCTCCAGTTCATTTCTCAAAATCGCGTTCTTGTTGTGCTTGCTCTCAATTTTTTCGATCTCCTTGCTCAGCCCATCTTTCTTGCTGAAATTTGGAGCATTTGTTCCCTGGTATGTGACTCCTCCCCTTGCCCAAGTAGATTTGTGTTTAGTGGATTATATATTGAGTATTTTGCTCCTGTAGGTGACAGGTTATGAGGGCTAGTAAGCTTGTTTGATGCTTAGAGATATAGTTTTGATGCATGTTTAGGTCTCTTACAAGTCCCTATGAGTAGAATCCTTCATTATATTTACTTTGCAATCACTTGTTTAATAGGTGTTTAAATTTCAGAATACCAAGCATGAACAACCATACCTTTGGAGAGATATTTGAGAGTGATGCACCTAGGAGGTCGAGGCCCTCAAGATCAGCCTCTCAGTTTAGGCCATCATACAACGAAGATCTTATTGCAACTCGTATTGGTAATGAAAGGGATGACGGGGATGCTCACGCATCCACTTTTCCTTGTTTTACTTTCTTACAAGCTGGAGGAATTCTTGATGATTTCTTGCTACTAATTGAGAGGGTTGGTTTGACCTCATATATGCAAGATGAGAGTGAGCAATACGCTATGCTCACCAAAACCTTTGTTGAGAGCTTCACGTTTACTAACACATCCTATCAGTCAACTGTCTCTTTCAAAATTTATAATCTACCCTTCACCATGCCTTTGGAGAGATTTTGCAGTATTGTAGGTGTAGGCATGACAGGGACCGTGAAGAAAATTCAAGGGCGGCCCGCTGATTTGCTGGAGCTTTACCGAGGGGTGACCAATGATGATGACCACGTGGCGCAACGCGGAAAGATAAGAAATATCCAACTCCCTACTCTTAGATACTTTGCATATTATCTTGCTACTAGGATACTGGGTAGGGAGAACACAAGTAATATCTCCAACTATCGTTTAGCCTTCCTTGCTGCTGCTCTTAACAATGATACTCGGTACAACCTTGGCTCGCTTATTACTCGCCGCCTAGCTGCTAGGGGGCCTATCTATGGGGGCATCATAGCCTCGCGTATGGTCAATGCATTAGGCCTTTTAGTGGAACCCAATGATACTATACTGGCACCACAGAGGCTTGACCTTGTTGCTATGAAAACTCATCACTTTGTCACTGTTACTTCTGATATGAACAGTCTAGTATATAGGATGCTTTTCACTGACGGGGATGAAAGGGAGATCCCTTTGCCACAACCTTCTTTGTTTAGTGTTCACAAGAGACCATGGTCGTGCTCCAAGGAGGAGGTGGACGAGAAGCTTCGCTCGATGGGCTTCCACGAGCAGCACCAGGAGGATGTACCCTCCTACGATCACTCCACTCACTACGGAGGGACGTACTCGAGCTCGCACCAGGACGAGGGTACCTCCTCGTCATACTACGGTGACACGTCATCCTGGCCAGCTTGGGATTGATACCCACTTAGGCCAAAAGCCTAAGCTTGGGGGGAGGTACGCTGACACCGCACTCATCTCCTTATCATGTTGCGTCGGTACTTTGTATACTCATGTTTCGTTCTCTTTTTAGTTTTCATTCTTTCTTTGCTTTTGCTTTCTAAAACACAAAAAGACCAAAAATATTTCTGTTGTTTCTCTTTGTTTGCTTCTTCTTCTTTTTTGCCTTGGTTTGTTTTTCCCTTTTTTGCTTTGTTTGAACTATTCGAAAAACCCAAAAAGATTTTGCTTTGCTTGTTTTTCCTTTTGGTTCTTGTTTTAAAAATCGAAAACAACAAAAATATTTGTCGTTCTTCTTTGGTTTTGTGAGTTTGCTACAGGGTTCAGCAGTCCTCGGTGGATATTGGTTTCATGTTATTATTCAAGCCACACAACTGAAGAGCAATAATGAGGATTAATGACAACTTCAGGCGTGGTAAGAGGCTGGTAACGAACTCTATTTGTTTTCATTTTTGTACATATAACTCATCATTGTGGGCATGCTTAGCCTATTCGTGTAGGGTGTATGTTATCTTTGGATGCTTAGTAGTTCTTGCTTTCTTATGATTAGCTCCAGCTCACTAATAGTTTGTAGCATGTCTTATGAATGTTTGCTTGCATTGCTCTATTCATAAATTGGTATGACATCGTGGTATCCTCCTCTGAATGTTTCATTTGAATTGACTTGGCACATGCTCACGCATGCACATGACTGAAATAATCAGTTAATCCTTGATGAATTATTTTGCCTTGAGGATCTTGAATCACTTTCATGCCATGTTTAGTCCTGTTTTGTTGCAAGCATGATTATGACAACTATTGCTCTCTCGTTTGTCGCTCCCTTACTATTGCTAGCCTTCACTTACACTGAGTATGTTTTACTCAAGTTTCCAACTCCCTAAACCAAATATTCCAAAGTGTCCACCATACCTACCTATTAGCATCATTTGCTACTTCCGTGCATATTCAATATGCCTTGTTTTCTTTCGAATAAAATGTTTGCTTGTTATGAGAAAGTTAGTTAGTAAAGCTATCACGAACTTGATGGCACACTTTATTTTTTGCACTTAATAAACCTGAACCATTGTGACTGTCCATGAAAGTTATATGCTTGAAAATTATAGGCTGGGGATTAGCAGAACCGTGCTGTCATGGGGAACGCTTTCAACACTTGTAAATATATACCCAGTTGATACCATGCTCTTTTGTTTGCGGATGTCGTCGGTGTGAAATAAAAGGGGAGCTTGTAAGTCCATGGAGTTATGCATGTGTGTTAGAGAAACGCCTGAGCCGCTGGTCTAATCCATGCTGACATGGTGGAAACCTGCAGCATAACCATAATGATATCTATGAAGCATTCTTCTTATAAAAAAAGAGAGAGATATCTATTGAGAAAAAGGAAAAAAGAGATTTATGAAAAGAGGAAAGAGAGAAAAAATCACCATTTCCCCATGGTAAATAAGAATATTGCCGAGATACTCATTGTATGCTTGCCTTGTCATTTTGATATGGGGATTCTTCCGTATCATCGGGCAAGGGGTACTCCGTTGGCGGTTCTCTATGATACACACATATTTACGATGACAAGAACTTACCGGTAACTAAAGTTGAGTAGCATGAGGAGCGGCCCTCGTACTCAAGGGACATGAGATTTTCAGTTTATAGTCTGTCAAGCATATAACTTAGATTGGACCTCACTTTCACCTTAACCATATTAAAGATGCTTATGATAGGGGCAATGAGAGCTCAAAGCTAATGAGTACCATACTTTCAGCATTTGGAAGCTTTTCAAATTATTCAAAACCTTTTCTTTTACTTGTTGAGTCTCCACATATTCTTTGAGCACCTTCTTGAGAGCATAGTTGTCATTCTTTGTGCTTGTCTCATTACTTGATTATTTGTGTTATGACTTTGATGCTTGTATCTTTGATATCTTTACTTCTAGTCATCACTTGAACTTCAGAGATGCCTTGGCATTCATAATCAAAGGCAAGCGAGATACCACTCTATCATACCTTGTTATGAGCATTGTAATGTTGCTTATGTTTATGCTTCATGCTACTTATTATTTTTGAGTTGGAATCTCTTCATAGCTTGCAATGCCTATTAAGTAAACTTAGTTGCATATTCCTTATTATGAATTATCTAAGTAGTTGATCACATGCTGAGAATATATACATCATATGAAGCAAATGTGTTCGTGAAAGTTCTTTTATCGCACTCAGTTTTCAACTGAATTGCTTGAGGACAAGCAATAGGCTAAGCTTGGGGAGAGTTGATACGTCCAAAACGTATCTACTTTCCTGAACACTTTTGCTATTGTTTCTCCTCTAAACTTGTGTGATTTGGATGCAACTAACGCGGACTGACGTTGTTTTCAGCAGAATTGCCTTGGTGTCTACTTTTTGTGCAGAAAATCAACTATCAGGAAAAATCCCGAAAAATATGCCAAAAACCCTATTTCACCAGAAGACTCCCGGAGCCAGAATACGAGACGGAGGGGGGCTGGGCCCAGGCCACACCACCTGGCCGCGCGGGCAAGCCCAGGCCGCGCCAGGGGGTGGTCTGGCCACCCCAGACTCCCCCTCGGTCTCCCTCTTCGCCTATAAGTTGCCTTCTGACCTAAAAACTCAGGGGGGTTTGACTTTTTCCAGAAGGAGTTCCGCTCCGCCGCCACCACCAGATTCCACGAAACAACACCAGAAACTCCGTTCTGGCACCCTACCGGCACGGGGAATTGGAGGAGATCATCGCCCATCATCAT
Source organism: Avena eriantha (assembly GCA_910589775.1). Classification (NCBI taxonomy): domain Eukaryota; kingdom Viridiplantae; phylum Streptophyta; class Magnoliopsida; order Poales; family Poaceae; genus Avena; species Avena eriantha. The sequence continues at coordinate 131,582,404 of OU342742.1, forward strand.
CACCATCACTTCTCCATCGACCATCCATCTTTCCCCCATCTATGAGTAAGTAATCCCCCGCTGTAGGCCATGGGGATGGTAGGGATTGGATGAGATTGTTTATGTAATGGCACCAGGTTGTTAGGGCGTGGTGCCTAGTATCTTCTATTAGTGCTTTATGACTTTGTTGCGACTTGTTATGCTTAATGCTTATCACTAGGGCCCGAGTGCCATGATTTTAGATCTGAACATGTTATTGACTCATTATGATAGTATTGTTTTTGGTCTTATCTACAAGTTGTATAAACACGTTGTTGTTCGGAACCAATGGCCCCGAAGTGATAGAAATCGGGATAACCGGAGGGAATGGCTTTGATGTGAGGATTACATGTGTTCACTGAGTGTTAATGCTTTGCTCCGGTGCTCTATTAAAAGGAGCACCTTAATTGCCAGTAGTTCCCTTGAGGCCTCGCTGCAAACAGGCTGGTAGGACAAAAGATGTTGTGCAAGTTCTCATTGCGAGCATGTATGACTATATATGGAACACATGCCTATGATTATCTAGTACTTGGATGCTTTATCTTATTTATCTACAATTGCCCTATGTTCTGATTGCTATGTGAATTGTCTTGTCCATGCAATGCCCGTCCATCCATCCCTACGCCTACCACACTCGAATCCCACTATTTACTGCTATTGCAACTACTGTCTTTACTTTACTATTGCTGTTACTTTACTATTGCTACTACAAAACTGTTGTTACTGATAAACTGCTGTGAGCAAGATTGTTTCCAGGTGCAGCTGAATTGACAACTCAGTTGTTAAGGCTTATAAATATTCTTTGGCTCCCCTTGTGTCGAATCAATAAATTGGGTTTCACTTCCCTCAAAAATACTGCGATACACCCCCTATACTCATGGGTCATCAGAGAGACATGGGCTCTTATAGGTGGGACCCGCAACACTTACCCCGGGCAAACGAGTGCATTCACCAGTGCTAACTGAACGCCCACTTATAGGTGGGACCCGTAGCAATTACCCCAGCCCACTTACGACCCATCTAGCCCACCATTGCCCCGACGAACACGTCTTGGTTTTGCCGGCGCTAAAGGTCGGCCCATCCGGGGGCACGGTGCCCTCCACAGCCCAGGCGCGCGCAAGCCCAGTTCGCCGGTGGTATTGGTACTAGCCCCGGCGCTCCCGTTGTGCATTCGTTGGTGGTAATGCGAGGAAGGCCTGGAAGGCCTTACCACCGGCGAACCTCGTGCCCACTTCGCTGATGGTAAGGAATCCGGCTATAAGCTTTTCTCTACTAGTGGTAGTCTGGTGGAATTTTATCTTGGGTTGTGTTTTTAGTTCATAGGATGTCAACCCACGTTGGGTCACAAGCTATGACAAGATCCTACCCAGTGTCACTAAAACAGGGAGTTTCTCGTTATACTAAGTCGAGAACCTATATGTGACAACACATGTCTTCGAAGGGGGCACACTTAGGTCATAGGATAATTTCAAACCATATTTGGCATAATTTGTCACAAAATACAACCCGGTTTCACCGAAACGGGGAGTTCTCCCCTAATAATTAAATCCCAGAACCTTCGTTTTTAGGTGACAACGCATGTCTACGAAGGGGGTCACACTTGGGAACTAGGTTTTGGGTATTTAAATATTCCACCACACTTTAATACACATGCTAGGGTCACATGCAAGGTTTGGAGGTATTCTGATGCCGTGAAGCGCTTCTTCCTACGAAACCCCGATCTATGGGCCCCGGATCGTCTACCCGTAGATATTCTTCGGATGGGGGTAGCCCGGTAAACTTTTATCTTAGTTTGTGCTTGGTTAGGTCATAGGATAATTCCAAACCATTTGTGGGCACAAGTTGTCACAAGATCCAGCCTGTTTTCACCGAAACGGGGAGTTCCTCATAATAATTAAATTCCAGAACTTTCGTTTTTAGGTGATAGCGCATGTCTATGAAGTGGATCACACTTGGAAACTAGGTTTTGAGAATTTCAACATTCCACCACACTTTAATACACATGCTAGGGTTACATGCAAGGTTTGGAGGTATTCCGATGCCGTGAAGCGCTTGTTCCTACAAAACCTTGATTTGTGGGCCCCGGATCTTCTACCCCCTAGATATTCTTTGGATGGGGGTAGCCCGGTGGACATTTCTCTTTGTTTGTGCTTGGTTGGGTCATAGGAGAATTCCAAACCATGTTTTGTCACAAGTTGTCACAATATCCAACTCAGTTTCACCAAAACTGGGAGTCCTCCCCTAATAATTAAATTCTAGAACCTTCGTTTTTAGGTGACAACACATGTCTGCGAAGGGGATCACGCTTGGGAACTAGGTTTTGGGCATTTCAACTTTCCACCACACTTTAATACATATGCTAGGGTCATATGCTAGTCTCACCATATCTAGGGTGAGATTAGTTCTTCTATCATCAATTATTCTTCCAGCTAGACTGAAAGCAGACTCCGATGAGACCATTGATACGGACACCGATAGCACACACCGTGCTAATATGGAAATCACCGGATATATTGACCTTTATCCTACCACCACTACAGTATGTCGAAGTCGTCACCTTGAAGCAACTACTACACTATTTAGACACTTTGCTAACTCCTCGCCACCTTGAAGCACGGGAGTTTGTGTGGAAGAGCTCGGCGTGGTCGTGGAAGTACCAAATATTTCCCCCCACACTTTTTTCTTACCCCTACCGGTTGTTGGTACCACCGGTGGTCTATGTAGCAAAGTTGCGCGATGCTTAAGATCATACTTAATATAAACTTCCTGCACCTTATCCTTCATATCAAGTGAATATTGATCATAGCTAACATTTATGGTATAACTTAAGAGCGAAAGAACCCCACTAAACCCTTCAATTTTAGCCATAGGATCCAAAATAAATGCGACAGCATAGAGCAAAGGTATAGTTTTACAATATTTGAGAAATTTTAGTTTCATGTTATAGAAAACTGCTAGTAAAGTGGCATCATTTTCATACTATTTCAGGTGTTCGGCAATTTCTAAAATATGATGCACAATCATATGATATGTGAGATAATAAACCCCAGATAAAGTAACAGTTGATTCATAAAATGTTGCCAGAAACTTATAGATCGATTCAGCAACTTGCCAAGTATCTTCACTAAGTAGTTGGTACTCGTCTTCTTGCGGAAATGTGCATTAACAAATGCGGAAAAATGAGTCTTGTTACGTATAACAGATATGTAGATTTTCATCTAACCATCATGTCTAGAAAAAGACCATGGCATGGTACATTAATAACAGCACAATAATTTTGTAGTTTCCAAGTCTGGTATTAGAAGCATTCAACCATGATATTCCCATACGCAATCTCTCAATGTGTGGTTCTAGATCATCTAAAACACTTTTAGCAATAAGATTAATTATATAACAAGCACAATGTTGATGAAGTAGAATTTTTTATGCATATACTTCAAATGTAGGGATGAGGTTATTCATTGCACTAGTATTTGTAGAAGCATTATCCAAAGTTACTGCAAATATCTTTTTAATAAGACCAAACTTAGTAACAACTTTAAGTATAACATTAGCAATGCCCTCACCATTATGTGATACATATATTAAGTAAAATCATATTATCCTTTTATTTAACTCCTAAGATGAGTTGACATAATGAGCAACAATAGTAATATAATCTTGCTTAGCACGACCACTCCAAATATAAGAAGTTATGGAGATTGAAAAAGTTGATGATCCTAATTGTTCTTTTATGGCGGCACGCCCTGCTTTGGATAGCTTTTTCATGTCCCTGGTTGTAGTTTGTCTACAGACCGGTGTAAAACTAGGAGTGTGAGCAGTTCTAATATATTCGACAAAACCAGGAGACTCGCCAAATCCTAATGGTAAATCATTCACGGCAATTAATGTTTCAAGAGCATCTCTTTGATGAGTTGCATCATAGATAAATATACCTCCGAAAGTGTTGTTGGGGTTGAAGTTGATCCTGCTCTAGATCGCCATGGCCTCTCCATCTTGCTTGGTGTTGGTCACCATGTGCCTCTTCATGTGGTTGTTCCCTCCCTTCTGCAGAGTAAATTTGCTCGAGCAACCCGGATGCAAGCACCGATCTCTCATCTTCATTACACAATCGTCGTCAACATATTCTTCTTCCTCATAGTGCTGCCAGATCTCCGAGATTTTTTTCCGCCGGTAGCGGTGGAATTTTGGCCAGAAGAAGTGGATGTATCGGGAGAATTTGTGTATGGTGGTGTTGGGTCCTCGGATTGGGTATATGGAAAATGCATGTTGTCGATGTCGTTGGCACGGACGGGAGAAGTATTGAAATTGGGAGGAGTTTCGACCCCAACTCTTCAGGATGGAAAAGAAACGGGTTGGGATCACTCATGGTGTGGTGTAGGAAATGAGAGATTGGTGGTTTGGTGTGCAGAATGAGGGAGGTGGGCTATCCTTTTTATAGCAAAATTTTGATCAAATTTGGACAAAAAAGCCCTTCCAATGGACTAAAAACCCTAATATACACTAAAAAGGAGAAATATACCCCCAAAATCCTAACCCAACGACCACCTTCCCTCCTCCCGCCTCCCCCGCTCCACGACACCCCCTCTGGTAGGGTTGACAACGGAACGGAAACGGATGGAAACACACGTTACCGTTTTCGTTTCCTCTTGTGTCACCGGAATCGGAAACGAAACAGAAAACTTCGAAAACGAACACGAAATCCGAAACCATCGAAAATGAATATGGTATGGATACGGGACGGATACAATACGGAAATAGACATTTATCGGAATATAATAGTGACGTAATATCATGGTGTGTAAACTAAAAGTAACGTATAACAGACAAAGAATTTCTCACAACTTTAAAAAACGATAATTGAATATAAAGTAACACACATAATTTAACACTTTAACAAGCACACAAGGTCACATAATTAGTTTCACATCAACGCTAAGACACTCACTTGATTAGTATGTCGCCTGGGATGGTTACATGTATTACATAGACTCTTCATATATTCTATGGATCAACAAGTGCAAGAGAAATCACTGATGTAAAGTACTATCTCATACATGGGCTTGACTGGTTATATTTTCAAAAAGTTCTCATATTTGCTTATCCGAAATTTCCTTACCGTTTTCGTTTCCGCCGAAAATCGCTCTACTGTTTTCTTTTTCGTTTCCGTTTAAAATATTCCATTTCCATTCCTTTTTCGTAAAATGCCGTTTCCGTTTCTTTTTTAGCTCTCCATTTCAACCGACGGAACTTACTATTTTTAACCCAAGCCTGGCGTTCAACTTCAAAAAATGACGCCCCGCTCGCTTTCTACTACCCCTGCTCCTCCCCAGCTGGCAGGCCTCGGACGTGCCTGGCGAACCGCCCGCATGCCGCAGCTTAACGTGCCGTTATGGGTTGGCACACGTGCTCCAAGGTGCGGCCCAGGCACGGCTCTGGTGGGCCACGTGCCGAGCCGGGCTCTTGCCGGGCCGAAATGGCGTGCTAGGCACGGCTCGTTGGCCAGGTTTGCTCCATCTGCAGTTCTGCACAGACGGCGAGCAGTTCATCACAGGAGGGCCGCCCCGCAGCCACCAGACGACCACCTCCCGGTCCTCCCCACACCTCGACGTGCCTCCCGCGAGAGACCTCACGTCCCACACTTGCTCCTTCTGTCGGCAGCCCCAACCCAAGCTTCTCCCGCCGGCAGCCCAACACTACCGCCGCGGCCGCTTCTCCCTCCGCGCTACCTCCACCGCCGCGGCCCGCCGCCGGCCGAATCCGGTCTTTCCGCGCGCATCCCCTCCCGCCGTTCTCCGGCGATGTGGCAGCGCCTACCCCTGCGACTCCTGCGCTCCGCGGCCGCCGGATCAATCCGGAGCCCTGCACCCTCTCGTGGCGGCTGGTCCGTCCCTCCCGCGCCGCAGTTGCCGGCAGAGGCGGGCGCCGCGCAGGCCGACCTTGCCCGTTGGCTGCCGCGTAGAGGGTACTCCCGCTTCGCGAGCGGCTTCACCCCCTTGGAGCCTAAGGCGCTGGGATCCATCCTCGACGTCGAGCGCGCCAAGGGCCTCTTCCCTGAACACCTCGTCGCCGCCTGGGATGACGTCAGTGCCCTCTCCCCCTCCCCCTCCCCCCTCCCCCTCCCCATTTCCTTCTCTTTAGACGTACATTTATGTTTCTTCCCTTACTACACTACCATTAAGGAAATTCTTTTGTCGATAAACATGCAATTTTGTTGTTTTGTCTTGGGTAATATTTCAAGCACCCACAAACCCTTGTTAAGGTACCTGATCCGAAGAAAAGATAAGGTTTCTTTCTCAAAACCAATAATCAATTCAAATGTGTTGGGCTCTCTAGGATATTTGCTAATTCAGTTTCAATGGTCCAGGGGTGTACAAGTGAGCTGGCTAACACTGTTAGCCATATAGTCACTGCGATTACCATAATACTAGAAGCACTGCCGAGTGAAAGAACTAAAGTTCAGTACTACCTCTTATCCAAAAAAATTGTCACGGTTTCATCGAACCTAGAAGGATTTTAGGCAACATCTTGCTTAAATCTGCGACAATTAAATTTGATCGGAGGGAGTACATAAATAAGATTGCACTTCGCTTCATCTTTCCTAAGAACCAAGATCAACCTGAAGAGAGATGTCATGCATGGAGCAGCATGTTTTATAGAGAAGTACAAAAAGCTTTTGCACATATTTTTACCTAGAGGAGAAGCAGATTTTAGTTACAAGAGAAGAGACTAGCAGCATGGCACTCATGTCCCACTGCCGCCATAAGTTCAGCAGGTACCAAATATGGGCTCCAAAATGCCACCAATGTAAGGCCACTAAATTAACAGACCTGTTCGTAAATCTGGAGACATGGGATATACTCTCAGTGCCTTGCACCCTCAAAGTGCTCGGACCACAATTACTGCCCAATGCTTTACATACTAGCCCATATTACCACATTCGGTGTACACTAGTATCTCAGTTGAGGTTTTCAAGGTGAAAATTTTAACCGTAGATCTTAAGAGTTTACATGGCGACGTGTTATGTGTGCAAATAGGTAGAGAAGGCAATAAAATGGGAAACGAGATATTTATGGGTTGTAGTTGTGTACTTTACCAGCTGGTATATAGAACGGTATGCATCCCATTCGATCCTAAATGTAGCTTTACGATTTTGTTTGGGTAAATAGTTGGTTGGTAAATAGCAGAACAAGTAGGATATTCTCTGACCGTCCTGTTTGAGATGATATGAAATACCATACAATACCATATATGCTTTGCATTAGGGGTGGGAGGTAGTTATATCTTCTTTAGGAACTTTTGTATTTAAGCTGATGTGATTACCACCATCTCTCGCGTATTGTCCTGTTAATCCAGACAATCAGCAACAATAAGTTTTAACTTTGCCTGATTGCTATCCATTCACTTAAGTCTTTTGTTGTATGCTGTTCACATTAAATCATGATTTTGTATCTGCATATGCTGCTAACTGCATTTTTATTATTAACTTGTATCCTTCCTGACATAATGTTTGTGCAATTTGTTTGTGTCATTGTTCTTTTCCTGGAACATTAGTACCACCTGGGAAGAGGTCATATAGGTGCATCTATGAAAGCAAAGCTTTACCATCTCCTTGAGCAAAGATCGGCTACATGGTATTTTTCTTATTGGAGTTTAGCTTGTATCACCATGGTTATTTGTTTGCTGAACTAATTTCGTTTTGTTTGTAGCCGATATTTTGTTATTCCTTTGTGGAGAGGAAGTGGATATACCACCATGTTTATGCAAGGTTAGTACTCAACTCTTTTGCAATACTGGAGTGTCATAAGCCTTGGTGGCTGTTTTCCTTTTCACACTTTTCCATCGAATATATCTTTTTGTTGGTGATAATTATATCGCTGCCATGGTACTTGTATGTTATATCTTTGGCCGTAGAGGTATGTCAGGTCACCAGGGATCACTAGACACGATTTTGCCTAGGTTCGGACCCCCTTGAGAGTTGAGACGGGTCACGGGTAATAGCGCTACTCCTGCCGTCCTGCGTAGATTTTTTGTCTTGTGGCCAGGGGTTGTGGTGTTGTTTATTCTTATACCTATTTCATGCCTTAACTCAGGATTTCATTGAATGGACACAATTCTGATTCAGCAAACTTCCCCTTAGGCTTTATGCAGTGGTGAACTAGTAGCCACCAAGAATGGGCATAGAGTCTGATTCAGCAAACTTCCCCTTAGGCTTTACGCAGTGGTGGACTCGTAGCCACCAAGCACCACATTAGGACTCATTTGGCCAGTTGGGCGAGGGACTTGAGCCACTTGGCTAACATGACGAGGATTTGCAGATAGATTAACTGAGGCATATTTGGTCAAATGGATGGCATCACGTTTCACAAACAATTAAATCTGTAGACCAGTAAACATCCATGAGGTTGTTCACAAGTTCAAACACGCCGGATATAACCGACTATTCTTGTGGTTTCTCTTCTCTCATGCCAGACTACAATTATAATGGCCGTGGACTCGTGGTCCGTTCAGACAAAAAGCCACAATTTATAGTGCCTTAGCAAAGTTAGAATTTAGAGACTGACAGAGCAAATGTCATGATTTTTTGGTGTCCTGAAGCCGATTTTTCCTATCAAGCATGGTTAAATTTACTCACAGGCACGCGAAATCAATCTTGATAAACTTGTGCTCATGAAAACAATATCTTAACATGAAAAATTAACTTAGTATCCATGCTGTATCATGGCGCCAACCTCAGGCCTTATCACTAATGGATACGCGTTGTATGTGAGCTGCAGTAAGTATATCACAACTAAACACCCATGCAAATGTATGCCGTTGTCACTGGACATTTGTTTGTTCAAATCATCCGTAGGCATGGTCTGCCTTTGGTTTACTTTAAGCTTATTTTCTAATACTTTGTTGTTCAACATCACAGTCCAGCTGCCACACATGATCTTCACAGGACTCGAAGACTACAAAGCTAGAGGAACTCAAGCAAGCCCGTACTACACAGTCACTCATTACACGGAGTTTGCAGAAACCAAGGATACAGTGCTTGTGCGAGGAGATGTCGTCTTCACCAGCAAACTAACCGATTTAGAGGCGAAAACTCTTTTAGAGACCGCTCACTCGTTTTACCTGAATGATGTGCGGTACAAGCTTGTTGAGCGATTCAATAAAGAGACACAGGATTTCGAGTTCAAAGATGTCCTTCAAGTGCTTGACATGCCGACCATGTGAGCAGATGTCAAGTCCTGGTGCCAAGACGGAAACTGCGAGTACTTCACCCCCATTTTGTTGGAGTCAGAGTATCATTAGAAATAACCCCTGACATTGAATAGCACTCTGCCTTTGCTGACGACTGAGCATTCATCGTGTTGGTTTGTTGTAGCCAGATCCAAAAGTTTTGAGATAGCTACCTGCTGTTATTTAGCCTTTCGGATGGATATTTACATTTCATTGTGTTACCTTTTTTTTTTAGTTTTTTCCGCTCAAACTGTTTCATTCTTTCTTAATGTCATGCATAAACTTCATATAATAATGGAAATAGAAACAAAGCTCCATTGTTGGAAGCCCGACGAGAAAATCATAATGGTTGACCTTATTTGTTCAAATTTTGGCTGAAATTAGATTTTCGGTATTTTCCAGTTGATTGTTGGATGGAAATGGTATCGGTTCATATCTGACTCTGCGAACTGTGATAAAAGTGCAACATGTAGCTGGAATTATACCTGAAATTTGGCTTCTGTACTTTGTAAATTCTCTGAGTAAGTATGCAACCTGATTTTCTGAATTCTGGACTAGTTTAGGAATCCACGACAGAGAGGTGGTGCTGCGTTAGCCTAACCTGATTTGCTGCCTACATGAAACTGATCCGCAAAAAAGAAAATTGGGCTTTCCACCCGCAAAGTCATCACCTCGTTAACAAACCTACTCCTACTAGACTTTCCAAGTTTCAACAACTCAAAGACGGAGAAGCAAAGAGCAACCACCAAGCAATTAACTACTACTACTGTACTTGAATTACAGTTAATGAACCACCAAGAAAAAAAAACTTAATTTCATTGCATGACTGGAGGAGGTCAGGGGCATGTTTTCGTTAACTTCTGATCCTGCTGATATCTGCAACCTCAGAGGTGAAGAGCCTTCTCAAGACCAAACCGTAGATGTGTGCACCTCGGAATTCCGGTTAGTGCATGTGTGCACGCTGCTACTCATGCAGTGTGCCGTGTTCTTCCTTCTGGTAATAGCTGACCTGCTGGACGCATCCATACTTCGCATTGCAGCATGGAACTGCGACTGACTTGACGACATGCTCCATCCCGAAGCAGCGCTCAAATGAAGTCTCGACCGAGCAAAGGTGGCACTTATTGTCCCGGTTCTCGCAACGGCGGGACAAGCATAGGAAGTGGCCAAAGAGAACACTGCATGATAGAAAATCAGTCAGGTTCCTCGTGTGACATCATCTATTAACAGAAAATAAAAGATCAAAATCTACGAAACAACATGATAGGTTAGTACTGCACATTTCACTATTTCAGCAGCCATATAGCTAATTAGGTTCATAAGAAACTCTTTATTCGGGTTCACAGTTAGGCGTGGCAGGACAATGTGACTTGGACGAAGGATGAAGGTCCCGAACCGGGAGGGAACGGAGGCAGCGACACCTCAAATTTCAAATACCTTGATGTCAGGAGGTACTGTCAGTGGCGATATCAGCGATGAGACGGCCGCCTCCCCACCGCCGGTGACGCTTCTTCCAGGTTTCTCGTCGAGGGGCTGGAGAGGGGTGATGCTCGCTCGCCGAAGAGCTCGCGAATGCGGCCTCGCGCGCGCTGATCTGAGCCCCGAGGAAGCAAGGAGTGACGGACGCAGGGGCAAAAGGAGCTTGGGCGACGGCTCAGGAGACCGAGCAGGCGCGGACGGTGTGTGTGTGACTGTGCTGAAGGAGGAGAACAGGTGGGCCTGGGCTGGGTCTGGCTCTGGGCCTGGGCTGAAACTGTTGCCTGCTTACTACGAGCTTGGGCTATGCATTATTTCCATTTGTTTTCCAGCCCAAAATGAGATTCTATGAGAAAACTACTTACCACATTTACTAAAGAAAAAACTTGCCACTGGTTTTTTTTTTTGTGTCATTCTCCCACTACGAAACTCCATTGCCTGACAGAAAATCACGCACTGGATTCAGACCACATCGATATTTTTATCAGTTTGGTTATATGCGGCATTCAGTGGGGATAGTTTTACACTTTTACTGATTGTCGGTGTCGATGTGCTTCACTTGCGAGCATGACAGTGGTCGGTGCTGTGGATTGTATTATGTCACTCGTAGGTGACAAGAATCCGGAGCACTACTTTGATGCTCCACAACATTATCAGATTACATCCGCTGCGATGTGTCTGTTGCAATGTTGTAAAAACAAGCTTGGAGTTGAATTGGTATGACGCTTCTTGAGTTCTAGAGCTATGACTAAGATGGATAAGAGATCGTCATGTTAAATTATTGTTGGTTAGGTACTTAGGCAGTGAGACGCACCATTTTTCTCTAGCCTCTAAATTCTGTAATTTTGACATATTGATTCATTGCTCGACCCAATAGCGGTGAAGTGAACATTTGTTCTGCAAGTTAACGAGCCTGAGGGTAAGGAAGAAGAAGAGAAGCGGCAAAGACAACAATTGAACAAAGACAAATAGTTGATGGACCGACCGAGTTGCAACCCACAATATCGCTTCAGTCCATTAAAGCAGTGCTAAGATTTTTCATGGATTGGTTTCTTAAGCATAACATTTTTCAAATTAACACTAATAGTTCATTTGCATTTTGTAGGTTTTTTTCAATTTGTTTTGAAATTTTGATGTTATTTGGACTTGGAAATTGTTCCCCAATTTTACTTATATTGTAAAATTGTTCACTATATTCCGTTCCCTAGTTGTCACCACATGAATACCCTTTGTGTTATAATATTTTGTACACCTTAAGAACACAACAAAAGGTGAAACAATTATCATTTTCCAACTGGAAGTGCAATGCAATGAAAGTCCATTTCTTATTAGAATTTATTATCTGTTACAAGAGACAGAGGACAATGGCTAGAAGGTGAGCAACTGACTTTGAATGGATACTGGAAGAATAAAGAGCCAAATGCCACTGAAAAATAAGAATCGAAACATGCAAAGTAGATGCAATTTATAACTAACAAATTAATCTTATTATGTTATGCATTTGCAAAAAGAAAATATTGTTTGATTAGGAGAAAACTAGTCTGCATCTACAGAATTTTCAAAGGTCAAAGTACAAAACGTGAATCGAATGACCATAATTAAATTGGCGATTCGGATAAGGATATATCGAATTCTACAACTTTTGGATTTTATATATGTATAAAGAATGGGGCCACCACACATATTTTTTTCTTATGAGTACATCGTATAATATTTTTACTGATTTTTCCAATGTGCACATGTGACGAGGGGTTAACTCGTCAATGCCCATCGTTGATGGACATAGTTTCGAGGGATTGGGGAGCGCTGGAGGCGTCGATCGGCTAGCAAACAAGCACATAGGGAGACACGAGGGTTTACCCAGGTTCAGGCCTCGAAGAGGATCCTACTCCTGCTGCTCTCTGATTATCTGGAAGTCGAAAGTTACAGGGGGTGCGCAGATGTAATCTGGCGAGATGTATGCTAGGGTTGTGGATATCCTCCTCGTCACTGATGCGCTCGACTTTCAACGTAGAACTCGTTGGGAACCCCAAGAGGAAGGTATGATGAGCACAACAGTAAGTTTTCCCTCAGTTATGAAATCAAGGTTTAATCGAACCAGTAGGAGCAAGGAAACACCCCAAAGGTGTTACTAGCTGAGCTTTGGCAGGGCGCACTACCGGTACTAGTAGCAACATGGAGATCTGCACAACACAACCACATAACTTTGTCCCCAACTTGCGATGAGGTTGTCAATCTCACCGTGTTTTGCGAAAAACAAAGGATTAAACGTATCGAATGGAAAGAAGTAAAAGTTTGCAGAAAGTAAACACAAAGCAGTAAACAGTTGTAGATTGTATGTAAAGAAAAAAGGACCGGAATTCATAGTTCACTAGAGGTGGCTCTCCTTAAGATAGATAATATGATGGATGAACAAATTACAGCAGGGCAATTGACAAACACCGAGAAAGCAATACATGCATACTAATCATCTTGAATCCTCTGAGACTTGATTGGGCATTACAACATTATACATAGACCGCCATCCAACCGCATCTATGACTAATAATCCACCTTCAGGTTATCATCCGAAACCCCTTCAGTATTAAGTTGCAAGCAACAGATTATTACTTTACGAATTGCGTGTAAAGTAAACAATACGATTGTTCTATGAACAAAGGATTGTTGTTTTCTCCCTAGTAGCAACAGCACATCTAGTACCTTAGAGATTTCTGTCACTTTCCCAGATTACCAGAGGCATGAACCCACTATCGAGTATAAATACTAACTCTTGGAGTTGCTAGCATCTACTTGGCCAAGATAGCTACTAACAACGAAAAGCATACAAGATCTCAAATAACAAAGACATGATAGAATCAATAATCAATCTGAAATAGCATCTCAATATCCATCGGATCCCCGCAAACACAACATGTATGGATTACAAATAGATGATCTTGATCATGAACGGAGCTCACAAGATCTAAACATGGAAGCACAAAGGAGAAGAAACCAGCCATCTAGCTACTACATGGATCCGTAGTCCAAGGATGAATTACTCACGCATCACATCGGAGGCTTGCATGGTGATGAAGAAGGCCTCCAGGGTGAATTCCCCTCTCCGGCAGGGTGCCGGGAAGAGCTTCAGATCCCTCCCGATCTAGGGATGGAGATGACGGCGGCTACAGACTCTTTTCGTGGATTTTTTGATCGGGTACTTAGGGTTTACGTCCCGAGGGCATCTTATAGTCGGAAGGGGAGGCCGAGGGGGTGCCAGGGCTGGCCTCAGCACCCCCTGGCACGGGCTAGGCTCGGCCGCGCGGCCAGGTGGTGTGGTGGCCCCCTGGTCCCTCTCCGTCTCGTATTCTGGCACTTGATCACTTCCGGAAAAATAGGCACTTTGGCTTTTGTCTCGTCCAATTCCGAGAATATTCATTTTCTGACTTTCCTGGAACCAAAAACAGCAGAAAACAGGCAGCTGGCACTGTGGCTCTTGTTAATAGGTTAGTCCAAGAAATCATATGAAAAGTACTCCAAAGTTGGAACAAAATAAAAGAAAGTGGATAAAAACCAAGCATGGAACATCAAAATTATAGATACATTTGCAATGTATCAACCACCTCGAACATCATCCATGCCAGCCCATCTTGCTGCAGGTCCATCTTCCTTTGTCTCCGGCGTTGGACGGAGGATGCAACGCCCACCCAGTGGCATGCCATTCATCTCCCTCCAACCATCAGCACCTCCCATCGTGCCACACGCTGCAGCAAACCACCGATGTACCTTCAGACAGGAGGATGCAACAACAAGAGTGCTGCCATTCCTCTCCCATACACCTCACCACGTTTCCTTCCCGCAGTCGCCCTTCATCTCCCCGCACGACCTTGCAACTTGGCAAGTAACCTCCACCCGCATGGCCAAAAGCAAGCAGGGCATCTTCTCCTTCCCATCCCCTGGATGCCACCGTCGCCAGCTCCAACAGCATGCTAAGCACACAGCGGTGGCCCTCTCGGCCTAGATGGGGCCAAAAATAGGCCTAGATCTAGGCCCACGTGTTGCTGCATCACGCCCCAGAGGTGCAAGGCCACCGTCGGCCGCCAGCGACCACCACCTCGCCCTTCTCTCCATTGTTCCTCCATGCTCCACCGCTCCTCCATGCTCTGCCGCCACCCATGTCCCCGCCCCTGCCGCTTCATCGCCCTGAAGCACCACAGCAATGAGCTGTCTCTTCCTTCCTCCCGCCTTCAGCGGACTGGGCGCTTCCACCGCCGCCGGCATCGATGGCGGCAGCGGCCAGGGAGGTGCTAAACAGAGGAGGCATGGCTAGGATTTGGATGGTGTTCCTCCGGAGCCACTCAAGCGGGAGCGGCCCAAGAGGAAAGAGAGACCACTCTCTCTTGTGGCAATTAGTTGGACCTCTTGATGCATACTATAACGATTCAGTATTGGCGAGTCAATATTTTACCCATTCCCATCGTTGAAAGAGAATTGACGGCAGAGGAACGACATCATTATCGGCAATCAGCTAGTAAATCAAAAATACATGGACACAAGAGTTGAGCTAAATGTCGAAGTGCATGTACTTGTCCTGAAAGGATCGACTGCATTCAAAGCAACTACATCATGTGTTGGTCAAAACATGGAAGGAAACCAATAACAAAGATCTAAGTGAAAGGTCCAACACAAAGGAGTTCGACAAGGAAGTGAGGGAGATAGCCAAAAAATAATTTGCTCCTTCACTAAGGGTAATGCACGATTTTTTTGGAAAGGAGTATATATTAATATCATGGATATACCAATTACACCCGGCCTTTGCAACAACACATGACCTAGCGGCCTTACGGATGCACACAGTCTAGAAAAAAGAATTACAAAAAGAGAAGTCTTGCTATAGCGATCAATTCCTTGCAGCAGTGACACTAACACCACCAAAACAACACCAGAAGTCCACCCTTTCCAATAGCGACGCTTTAAAGAAGGAAACAGTTCTTGTGCACTATCGTTGACCGATCAAAGATCATAGATTTTCACCCTGGAGAAAGTCATCACTCACAAAACAATGCCTTCAATAAGGCCATTGCCAGGCACAACCAATTAAGGTCAGACCTTGGGTTTTCACCCTGCAGATAAGACTGTGAACTTCTCATGTGCTGCTGCCCCCACTTTCGGATGCCACTTCTAGAAGTTACGAATCACCAAGCCAATTCCACATCGCCACTAGGACTCGAACCACCATTGGTATCCCTCTGATCTCGGCTTCCATGGCATTCACCGCATACTGACTTCACCATGGAACTAAATACATGTTCCATGATGGCAACATACTGCAAAGCTTCGTCTCGCTCCCTCTGAAACCAAACGATAAGACAAAATATGGTTGCACGCGACCGAATCCTTCCAATCCGGCAATCTCCAGGCATTATTCGCCCATGGGAGTCCGCCGGCGGAGCCTTCCGGAACTCGCACTCCGACTAAATCAAAGAGGTAAGCAACACGTAGATCCTTGTCTTGGCGCGAGAGGAATCCTAGGACCGCCGCCTTTATACAATGAAGCGGACGAGCATGTCCCCACGCCGCCATCCGCCACCCAACGACGACGAAGGAGGAAGAACCTCCACCGCAGCAGGAGGGCGATGCATGATGTATGTCTGAATGTTGAGAGATCTCTACATCTTGTTAGGATTACATTTTTTAGGTATTATTAGGATTACATTAGACGGCCTATCTCTGGGTATCATTGATGATTAAGGATGTTATTATAACACACCATTATGAGATTATTGTGCACATGTGGCCCATTTGTTGAAGAGCCCATAAAACTAACCCCTACTACTCCTCGTTATATAATAGAAGCAACCCTTACCTCTCCTTCCAACTATCACGTTGTCGCGGCACTCCCCATTCCCAACACCAGGACTCAAACCCTACATCTCACTAGCCGCACTGTCACTCATCCTTCCAGTCCTTAAACATACTTCTCATTAGGCCGCACGCCCACTTATCCTACAAATCCCCGCAACTATTTCCGCACTCTCCACTTACCCTTGAGATCCGGCACGACTGCTCCATCGGCACAACCTTTTCAGATCCACGCCAATGTGGTTATCTAGGCTCGTGGTGGACAAACCAGATCCATGCGTGTTCATCACGCTCACGGTGGATGAAGCTGATCCACGCGTGGTCGTCACACTCGTGCTGGACAAATCTGATTCGCGCAAGGTCGCCGCACTCACGGTGGACGAGTCAGATCCTCAGGTGGTCGCCGCGCTCATCACGCTTGTTGGCGTTAGGCTATTTTTTAGAAATTCTTAGAACAAAGTCTCTCAAGATTTAGATTTAGCGTTTAAAAATTCTTTTTTTAAAGCATTTTTTGTATGTAATATGTGAAACAAATATAAATATGTTTTTTGTTAAAATAGGCTCATAATAAATATGGATGGTATGGAAAAAATAAATTAGTAATCGATAATTGTCATAAACTATTGTTCCGTTGATATGTGTACCGAACACATAAATGGAATTATCAACAAATTTAATTATTTTTAATGTAACTAACTTTCTATGATGCTGGAAGGTGTAACACGACAAATAATACGCGGTTAGATGGCACTAAAGTTCTGCCGTCTTCAGTAATATACAGAGACATATTCTCTATCACGCCGCGGAAGTGCTAGGTCGGTCGTTGTGCGGACCGAAAAAAGCCTCGCCAATGCATTTTTCTCGAAACAATTATCCTTGACAGCTTTTTTTTCGCCGCACGAGCACGAGCGTGATGATTAGGCATGTGCCTCAGGGTTTATAAGCGTCAGGGACAGACATCCATGTTGTAGTGCTAGTTTAAGAACAATGGCAGGTTTCCTTCCCTTAAAACAAGACAGGCTGTGTGCATCTATTGATGCAGAGGGTGGGGCTTCATTCCTCATTTAAAAAAAACAAGATTGAACTAGATCAACAACGTAAACAAAATTTCGCGAGACAGACCTCCCCTTAATGAAACAGGTTTGGTCCTGACTAATAAGTTTGGGAATCAAAGGCTGGAGATGGTTGGTAAGACATTCGGAGTCAAGCTTTACACAACAATTTTGAAGAGAAATCGGTCTAAAGTGACCCGGATTAGTAGCACCATGATGTTTTGGAATAATAATAAGAACGGTTTAACCTCCTCAGCTCCGAGCTAGAGTTGAAAACAGAGTTTAAAAAGGCTAGAAGGTCTAATTAGATTTAAAAAAGGACGGGCTAAAGTAGTTAGGCCCAGGGCTAGAGTAGCCGTCCATATTCTACAGAGCGTTTTTAGCTTTATCTCTATCTCTACTATTTATAAAGGGGCAAACATAAATAAACTTCTCTAAACTCACCCCACAAAACATACACAGATCTACCAAAACCGTACGATCAGGCCCACTGAACACAATCTAACAGTTAGCGTTAGCCTAATATTTCTCTTTGGTGCACTTAGCAAACAACTATGACCACTTAGACCACGCGAAACCCCCGCCGCACGTAACACATATCGCTGAACAAATGCAAAAAAAAAAAGGAAACTGATTGCACTCCACGATCCTCTCTTCCCAGCCTCTTGCGTCGCCACGCCATCCCTCACGGCGCCCGGCAGCACTGTCGCCTCCCTGGAAGGTGCCCTCGCTGCCTCCATCATCGCATTCCTGGACCGCGACCGTGACCTCAACGCCCGGAGGAGCACCTTCGCCTTTTTGGACGTGCCCTCGCACCAGGCAGCACCTTCTCCTTCTTAGACGGCAAACCCGCCGCTTGGCAGCACCTTCGCCTTCTTGGATGGCGCCCTCCTGCATCATACCGTCGGGTGGGCGTCCGCTTCTCCATCGCCATCCTGTAAAACGGTGATCAGTTAATCTCCACCTACACCCAGAATCAATCTTTCACAGAAATTGGATACGTCAAGTTTATTGCTTGCAAGCTACTGCAAGATCACTATGCAGCAAACTACCTGAATTTTGAAGCAGGCAGCTCCATCGAATCAGCCAGGTATGTTTTTTGTCTTATATATATATATCTTTTCCCTTTGTGCTACTGTACATACCTAAACTAGAAGCCATGCTACTTTGAACTCAAGAGTTGCTCTACATACCTAATTTCCTCTACTGTACATACCATCAAAGCCATAACTATCTTGCTCTACAAACCTAATTTCCTCAAGAGGGATGAAACATGACTATTCTTCTTTCGTGAATGTTTAGTCCAGCTATTTTGAACTCAAATAACACTTTGTAACAGTATGCCAAAGATAAAGAAATTGAGTTAATATATGCAAAATGTAACTATAGGAGGCAACTATAAGGCTTGATTACTTCTACTACAATAGATCTATAAGGTCTCATGCTATTTTTACTTTAGGTATGAGAAGTGTATCTAGACCTCTTTTAGTGTGTAGGTGCATCTAAATTTGGAGTGAACCTACACTCTAAAAGAGTCTAGATACACTTTCTTCACAAAGTTAAAACATCTTATATTTTGAAACAGATGGAGTACATCTCAAATACTTCTAGCTGGTGAAATGAATTACTCTCTCCATTCCAAAATAAGTGACTTAGATTTGTCTAGCTTTGTATGTATTTATACACTAAAACATGTCTAGGTGCATGTGATTTAGACCAATTCAAGTTACTTATTTTTAGAACGGAGGGAATTATTTTTAGGACGGAGGGAGTAGCAAGGACACGTTTGAGCTGTTTGGCGACGACCTACATCTTTTTCCTTTTTATTTGTTTGTGTTCCTAATTATATTGCTCGAGAACAAAACTATCGTTTTTTTAAAACTATCTAGATGTAACAGCTAACCCCCGAGTCAGGCTGGGTCACATGACACTGTTCAGCCTGGTGCTGCAAAATCTCATAACGAGTGCCAAATTATCTAAATCGGCCAACTAAGTAGGATTAGTAAAGGTAGACATGGGTGATGTCGTGGTGTTTGATAAAATTTTACCAAACAATTTGTATACTTTCTCTGTCCAAAAATATTTATCTAGATTTACATGTATCTATACAATATTTAGTGTATACATACGTGTGAATTTAAAAAACATCCAAGTTACTTATTTCCGGACGAATGGAGTGTAAGAAAATATAGAACCACCATCAATTATGAAAAAGTCATCCGCGGTACATATGGCAAAGTGCACTGCACTCCCAATCGATGTCATGTATTGACAAAGAATATCGACAGGTCAGTGACATTTCATGCGGAAATGGTGGCTGTGGGCTTTTGTGCAATGTCGAAGGGTACTGATGTAGCGCGATCATTCGAATTATTACAAACTCTAGCAGATGGTTTGAAATTGATTATTCTAAGAGATCCTATTTCTCTCATTTTAGACATGCACAACAAGTAAATAAATTTTAATAACCGTGACAACGCACAAGCATGCTAGTAGATCTATAAGGTCTCATGCTATTTTTACTTTAGGTATGAGGAGCGTCCAAGCTCCAACAATAGAAGCTAAGGTGGAAGATGGAGGTGTACATGATTTAGGTAGATCCAACCGCCTCATCGAGCTGCAGGGTAGAGATGTTGCAAGCATAAAGACTCGAGACATATATACTGGGACCAGAATGGTGAAAGCTAGGTACAATAAAGGCAAGTCACGCTAAACCTTTAGCATCCATAGGCACGGACAGTCCTCCTATCAGCAGCTGTTGCAGCAGCCTCCCTCCAAAAATCATCATCAAAGTAGCATATCAGGGCCTTCATTGAAGACCTTTATTGAAGAGCAGGAGTTGGGCCATTCCCTCAAAGACGGTGCCTTCTGAAACTTGAAGGTACATCATCGTCCTCGAAATCAAAATCAAAAACGGACCTTTGTTTAATAGCAGGAGTCAGTGCCTTTCCTCGAATGTTGGCTGTCAGCATGATACCCCTTTGATCATCAGAAATCTTTCCCTTGGGAAGTATCATGTCATACCCTGTCGGTAGCCCATCAGAGAGTGAAGAGCTTCTTACATCGCAACTTGTACTTTCACAATAGCTGGTCATCGTGCAGTCGTATTTCATATTACATGTGATAGGTTCTGTAACTCTCGGTTGGACGCAAACAACTGAGACAGCATGTCCAAAAGGCTCCGATGCCATGCTGAACAAGAAAAAATAGCTGGTCTCGGTGCATCGCAAAACATTTAAGCCTGGTTGTAAGCAGAGAGACGCTGTGTAGGAGTCTGGGAGTGCTGTCAATGGACACTTGTGCTGGGTGGTGAGATGGTCCAGGAGCACATTTGTTGGTCCAGCAAAGCCACAACCAGACTTGGCATTGGAGCAGTAGGTGACCTTCTCGTGCTCTTCTTTCTGGTAGTAGGTGACCTTCTCAGTGCACCCGTACTTGGCATTGGAGCAGGGACTTATTACTGACTGGACAACGTGTTCCATCGCAAAGCAGTGCCTGAAGGAAGTTATGTCGGAGCAGAAGTGGCACTTCTTGTCCAGCTGCTTGTCATGGCAAGACGAGCATATGCAATGATCGATGGGGCACTGTGGAATACATAAGGATAAATTGGAGCCTAGTGAGAATAAATCCTAACAGAATCGAAAAACTGAATCACTAAATAACAACATGATAGGTCTGCACTACACATTCCATTATTCTAGTTATCATAGCTATCATGTAACATTCATGAGAAACACTTTGTTGCCAAGTAGCAGCGCAAATCCGATGATGTTGATTTATCAAAGCACTTATTTTATCTTGAGCTTTATCATAAATGAAATAAAAGCTTGAGTTCACAGACATGACAATACGTACATACACGCAGTGCATTTACCTGGAATATTGGAGGCCTGAGGGGCTCAAAGCAGATAGGGCAATCAAGGGTCTTCACCTGAATGCTGACATTCAGCCTCTTGGCACTGCTCACTCCCTCTGGCAGAGCTTCAGCTGTTCTCTTGCTGGAGTTACCACCATCCATCGCCAACACAACTCGCAGGTACCAGCACACTAGCTTGCCTCGTGTATGCTAGTACTACAGGCGCAAGAGAGATCCAAACCTACTGGTTAACACAAGCTCGCCACTTCCATCTTCTGTTCCACAAGATATACTCATCATAAGTTATGGAACTGACAAACAGCACTGATATAGAAGCCATAAGCAAGAAAAAGATTTTTTAGGGGAAAATTAGCAAAGAAAAACCAACACAAAGGTAAGACATTTACAATCGGGCTAATTGCCGAGAGGTAGAATTTCAAATCTGTAGGTTTTCTTGTTTTCGGAGAAAATAATGTCTGATCTGATTTGACTTAAGAGGTGTGTGGATATATGATAGTAGAGTACATTATCGGGTAATAAGCGCGTTATACTGATAAAAGTCATGGAACTGTAGTGAGACTCTGGTATGGTAGGTATAAGTTATAAAGTCAATTTGAACATTTACAGGCACCTTAATTAACCTAAAGGTAGCGGACTGCAATTTCCCATCTGTTGGATTTTTTATTTTGGGACAAAATAAGAGTTGAGCTGATAGCATATTACAGTATATTATTGATTAATAAGAGCCACAATGCATACACAATAAATCGGACAGAGAAGCAGTAAAATTAAGAAATTTGTTTCGGAACGAAGCTGGACATGGCACAGCAGTGTGACTCCGACCGATGGAGGTAAGGTTCTTAACCTAGAGGAATGCAGCCGTGCCTGAATTACCTGACTGCCTCAGGAAGTCGGGATTCATTGTATCCTGTTGGCGGCGCCATCAAGGATGAGATCGCCACCTCTGGCGACCCCCCTATTCAGAGGGAGGAGAAGGCTAATGATCCCTATTGGTGAGCTCTCCAAGATATATAGGAACTCATGCCCATGCGTTGATCCGAGACCACCCTGAGCAGGGAGCGATGGAGCATGAAGTGGAGAGACGAGCGCGACAGCTGTGGGATTGAGAAGAGGCAGAGCAAGGCTGAGCAGATCGGTATACCCCGCGGGATCCAACATGGGGAAGAAAATGGACTGTATATTGGCCAGTTTTGGGTAAATTTTTGCTTAATTCGACCCTTTTGGGTCTGGTTTGGTAAAATTCGCTTAATTTGGTACAGAAAGTTTAAGGTCTTTATCCCAATATAAACTAAAATAGCCCGTATAATCCGAGAAGTCAAATTAATCTAAACCAATAATTGAAGGGCTGCCTTATGCATCAGCCGACTGAACGTGGGGAAAATCAGCTGCCTCGACATGCAACAGAAAACCCCCGGTTACATCACTTTTTATGTATATTTGCAACATTGTCACAACATTCTCCTGCGATATGTGAAAACATGCAAAAAAAATTGCATCATTCCAAACACACACAAGAAAGAAATTGTGTGTATGAAATAATTCTCCAATGGTCACAGAAAATTGCAGCAAAAAATCATCACAGGTATGCAGCATAGAAACAAACTCCGCAGCAAACACAAAAAATGTTTGCAGCATGAATGCAATATCTACCACAGACACCCAAAGTTCTCATAAACATATCCTCCCTATGTTTGCACCAAAGCACACACAAGTTTAAATCAAGTAAAAAAGTATTTAACATTGGAAAGCCGCAAATTACTAACAGGGTCGTCACCTGGAATCTTGGGCTTCAGTGTGAATTACAAAATCGGGCCCTAAATTTTTAAAAATCATATAACTAATACAGCCAGCAAATTAATATGAATAAATCAAAACGATTCAACCATTTGACACTTTGTTTTTCTGGAATTCATGATTCTTCATGTTTCATAAGCCGACAAATCAATAATAAATGAATGAAACAATTAAACTGCAGGTGAATAACATAGAGAGCAATTTATTATCTAATAATCATCATAGGAAGTTGCAACTGTAGTCTGCATGATTCCGACAATACCTAGATGAGCCGCATCAGCAATACCTTAATGTGTGATCGTTGATTTTGTTCTTAGCAAAGAGATGTCGCCGTGTCATACATGGATTAAGTGTCGATCGACAAGTCGCGACTTGTCACACGACAAGTCAACAGGTCGCAACTCGAGTGTCGACAAGTTGGAGCGACACGACAAGTTGAACTTGTCGATCGACAAGTTGACTTGTCGGCGACAAACCTCGACTTGTCTCTGTCAACAAGTTGAGCGAAAGTTGAGGCCTGGGATATAAGGTGTCTCGTGTGAAACCCTACGCCCCAAAAATAGATCATGACCTCCCTCCCCCAGCCGCCCCTCCACTGGCACCACCTCCCACCTGGCCGTCGCTGGCGCCGCCGCCTCCACCTCTCCCACTCCATACCTGGGTCGTGAGCACCTCCGAAGACTGCACCACCACCAGTATCAGGTTCCTCTTCACTCCTTGCCATTAATTTTATTGCATTATACCAAAATTAATAGGCTAGATATTTAGTATTTTTTAGTAGTTACAGCTCGACTACACATCGACAAGTCTAGCACTTGTTGAGACTTGTCACGACTCGTCTGCTTGTCGGTACCCCAGCGACAAGTTGCGACATGTCGACACGTTCATCAAGTCATTCTCTAATCTCTAAAATCTAACAGTAGGACATTGTGACTTGTGATTTTGTGACAGATTGCTCTAAAAAAAACTCCCATGAATCTGATTTGTGAGTTTGTGACAAACTGCAAACCAATACAAGTTAAAAAAAACCTAGAAAATATCACTCGGTCATTCCCAAATAATCTCTAAAGTCTAAATCCCTATGAGCTATGTGATTGACATTGTGACAAATCGCTCTTACAAAAAATTCGCAGCATAGAGCATAGAGGAGGGACTGGAAAGTGGAAATTGAGCATAGAGCATAGAGCATACCTCTACGGACAGCGGCCGGCGGCGGTGGTGGTCGAGCTTGCGCTGCAGCGGAACAGCGGCCGGCGGCGGTGGTCGATCTTGCGCTGCAGCGGTGGCAGGCCACGTGACGGCGGGAGGCGGGACAGCGGGAGGCGGCCAGGCGGGACAGCGGGATGCGAGCGGGGACGGGGAGCCGTGGACTAGCCGCTACGGGCGGCGGGCGGCCGGCTTCGATGGCGGGTCTCAACTCTCAAGCAGCTATGGCGGCGCCGCGGCGGTCGACGAGCTCTGCCAGTGGCGGCGCGACCGCGACAGCCGACAGGTCCTGGACTTGGACTGAATCGTGGTGGTCGACTGGAAAACCTAGAGAAAGGACCCTATTCTTCAGATTCCAACTTTATCCCTGCATTTTTCAAAGAAAAATAAGTCTACTACCTCCGGTCCAAATTAGATACTCCCTCCCACCCATATTAGTTGAGTCAAATTTATCTAATACAGATGTATCTTGCACTAAAACTTGACTAGCTATATTCATATCTAGATGAATCTTACTCAACTATATGGGTCGGAGGGAGTATCTCTGAATCTAGACAAATCCGAGAATAATAATTTAGATCGAAAGGTGTATTAAGGGGTAACTTTGGAACAGGAATTGAACCGGGCAGCTCAGATCAAACCGTTCGGTCCGCCAGTTTAGCACAAAACAACCGTTTTTTTCGGGATTTTTCGGTTCAGAGGCGGGGACTGTCCATCGCGCTTACTAGACCGGAGAGGCTCTCGGTTCTTGTTTTTTCGATTCAACCGGTGGTCCGATCTGGTTTTTTAAACTATGGTCGATAGTCGAGCACGAGTTTGGCAGCTGAAGAGAGTTTGTTGTATAATGGGCCAAGACGATCTGAGTTATAGGTCATAATTTGCTCGATTTTACGCCCTTTTTAAAAAAATTCAAACCAAACTAGTTACTCTAAACAAAGATAACCAAACTAGTTTCAGACACATTTTGAGACGAAAAAGGGTAAGGTCAGAGGCCATGGTTCACAAATTTTGAGACTCATCCAGCAGGACAAATGAGGACCCTAGGAGCTTAATGGGCTAGAAAAAAGGGCCAGTGGCGTGGGCTCCTACCTCGGCCACCCCCTCTCTTTTTCACCTCGGTCGTCCAATTTGCTTCAATCTTTCGCCCACGGACTTGTTTTGATCTAAAAGCGTCTACATACCCCCCCCCCGGCCATCCTCGACACATATGAAGGCAGAGATTGAAAACACCAAAACAAAGAGTCTGTTGGCCGTCGGAGGAGGAAGATTGGACCGTTGTCATAATCTTCTCTGGTCACCTCTACTCCTTCACCAACGCCTCATCACTCCCCATGACGAGAGGGGAGTAGTCCACCCCCTGGACTATGGGTTTGTGGTGGTAACTTCATCTAATCTCTATGTATGATTATTGTTGAATTCCATATGATGTTCCTTGCATGATTATGGATCTATATATGTAATTCTTATGGTGGATATCGTGGTATGAGATAATACTTGTTATGCATTTACCGTTATGTTGGATCTTTTATGGCTTGTCATACTTTGAAATATTCTATGATGCTTGTAATTGTTTGATCTATGCAAAATGTCTTGTTTACCCATGTCATGAGGTGTTTGACACCACCAAATGGAGGTAGATGAGAGAGATGTGGTAATATGCACAACAAATAAATTATTGCATTAGTGTTCGGAGTGTTTTCCATTAAGAATTATAATGTATATAGGTAATGGGTGGCCGAGTGATAGCGGCATATGTATTGAGTGACACAATGCAACCAAACATCCTTTACCTAGGGGTAAAAAGGAAGAAGTATTATGTGTGGTGTGACAAAACCAACTCTAGCCTTATTACAAGGGTGACCTAGCAGCAAAAATGAGTATTTCTTTCAACTATGTGTTTTAGGACATGTAGCCACCATAAAGTTACCATTGAAACATACCATTGTGTGTACTTTTATCTATAACATGATCATCACCATAGATGGAGAGAGAGGATTGAGTGAACCCATGGACCCATGTGAAGGGTTTCCGTAGTAGAAAACAAAAAAATTACTACGTTGGAACACCCTAACGCCATGGATCTATCTAAGAAGTAATGTAGTAATGGAGGAAGATAGTGGCAACATACCCTTGAAGACCGAGAAAGCGTTACGCTCATGCAGGAGCGTGGATGATATAGTCATACCCGTCCGACCTCAAGGTCGTGAAGCTCCTCGCACATCACCTCTTGTGTATGTCCTTGCACGATGGTCAGTTTACTACTATTGGTAGCTCCCCTAAGTTATCACACACATACGATGCAAGACAACGACTCCTGGGTTGTGATCCCTACCGAGGTTGCGGAATTAGAACTTCTAGCCGGAATCCCTACAACACAACGCGTGCCGTAGCGGTGTTGACTTTGTGTGTACAGTCCTACTCTAGGACCGTGCCATCGCAAAGGCAACTTAGTGATAGGGGATAGTTCTCTAAGGAAAAGTTCCTTAGAGAATATATGTTGGTGTGTTTTAATCATCCCATGAGCACCCCTTTATATATACGGAGGAGGGGTACTCCTCCCAAAGTCTAGGCCAAGTGGGACTAAAAATATACAAAAGAATAGGAAAAACTGGGCTGCAGCCGACTAGGCCATTAGGGCAACCGGGTGGCCACCCTGACCTCGGCCCAGCAACCAGCACAGCGGCTAGCGCCAGCCAGCGGCCAAGCAACCCGGGTGGGCCGGCCTGCGCGCACGACGGCCTGCCAGCGGCTGCGAGGCGACGACCAGGCTCTTTGCTGCGGCCCAGCTGGCCTGGCCGGCTCGCCTGCCAGCCAGCTCCCCTGCATGGGCCGAGGTTGAGCAGACAAGTAATTAAAACAAGTAAAAGAAAACAGTAGCAAGTTTGTATGAAAGCATGGTTGAACTCAATAGGGCTAAAACATTCTTGGGGATGTAGGATACACCACTAGCATAGTATTATTGTTATATGTAATCAAGATAACATACTCCTTGTGTCATGATATGTGTGGAGAGAGCTTCATAATAAGATATTCACTACAAGGCTCATAGGAAGCCACTTTGTTGAGCCAAGAGTGAGGTCACCTCTAAATAACCACTACGATGTCTGAGAGTAGTCACCCATACAAACCATCGCAATTAAGGGTTTCCCTGTGGATATCATAATTAGCTTAGGGAGTCCATCTTTAATCCTCCTTTGACCGTGTAGGTTACAAGATGGCGCCAATTTGTCACGGGGCATTCCGGGTATGCTTCCAAGACATGTCCAAAGGATTTCTCCCTCCCTTTAGTCCCGACGGCAAAATGGCCGACTACACATACCATCTAAAGAGAGAGATCAAACACAAATCATAATTATATCATAGACGGGCAAGTCATATGGATACAAGAATAGATCATCTTTATTACAAGTTCATAACGGTACTAGGGTTTCTCCATCTCCCCAAGAACAAGGGAACTACTCACTCATGGAAGCAAGCAACGACATCATCATAATCAAATGAATGGATAAAAGTAGGGAGGTAGATATAATGCAAACCACAATTGAATCTAGAATTACAATGAGATCTAATAGATGAAAGATGGGGGTAATGGTCATAATGGAGATGCAGTGGTTGATGTTGAAGGGGATGATGCGTTGTCCTCCAATGATCCGTGAAGCAGCTGGGGTTTTGCCCCAGCCAAGTTCCTCCTCCAGATCCTTTCAAATGTGGTTTTTCATGGTTTATGGTGGTTGTGAATGTCAGATCTCTCTCTCTCTCGTCTTTGCTAGGAGAAAGTATTTGATGAGGCGGTCACGATGGCACTTGGTACGGGCGGACTGTATAGGCGGGCTCTACACGTACCACTAGTCGTTAATGGTGCTGATTGCTCCTCCTCGCTTGGTATTCTTCCAGTGCAAAGGTAAATACATAAAATGACTTTTATCACTTAATATCATATAATTACACAATCTGACAACTCTAATTGATATGTTCATACATGACTCAATGATTTGGGATCGTGCTGAAACAAAAACAAAATAGTGTGTGTAGACGCAGTGAAATACAAAGATCCTTACTCTATCTATGCAAAAACAAAAGGTAAATATGCTTCAATTTTGGACTCATCAACTCCCCTAAGCTAGGCTCTTGCTCGTCCTCGAGCAAGATGGTGGATTATGGACAAGATCATCATGTTCATGAGACACAAGTTGTTACAATAAATGAGGCAGAAATTGAAATAGGAATACAACATCGGATGTAGAGATACTTCGGGGGTATTACCATACCCTTACACATTACATAACTTAGAGGCTTCCACACCTTTTATAGTATTAATGAAATCATAAGAAGATGCTAGTGATTTAACATATCATATAATCATAGAGTTTAGAGATATAGGGCACTAAGTTTAGTAATGAAGATTCATGATCATTCTTTTTCTTCTATGTTTGATTCTTTTGATAGTTGATCTCTTTTTTCTTTTGATAGCTATATGTCTATATTTTTACTTGCTCCATTTTCTCCTTTTCTTTCAGCACAACTATTTGATCATGCTCACTACTTCAATGGCTTTTAAAAACTCTTAATTATAATATGCTACCAGAATTCTTCTTCTCATACTTTCATTGGTGTAGAATGAAGGAGATATGCCCTAGAGGCAAATAATAAATGGGTTTTAATTGTCATATCTCAATTAGTTTATAATAATTTTATATTGTGCTATAACTATGCCAAGTAGAAACATTGGTACAAGTGTGGTATGAAACAACAAAGTCCATAGTAGCCTCTATTCATACTAGTTCGTTGGTCACGAAGATGATCTGGGTTTCAAGATCATGGGCATTTATGCCGACTGACAACGAGATCATATCATTGGATAATGATGTGATTGGACATTCCTCAAAGGATTGCAACACGATCAAGTCATATAGTTCATTGTTGCAACAACTATACCTAGACTCCTTCTCCTTATACCGTGACCTCATATTACTCACTGTTTCCCTAGGCTGCTTAGACTGCATCAACCGTCATCTGGTAATACGGTGGCCATAAAGGTGTATGTTGGGTATTCCGAAGGAACAGTAGATGACATGTGACTGCAAGACCAGGATTTGTTCACCCACATGACGGGTAAAGATACATACGGCCTGCTTGGTGAGATTACATCCATATATGTTGCAACATGTGACTAGGTCACGGGGATGTAATATCACGGTAACAAGAAAACAGAACTAGTTGTGAACAAGATTGAACAAAGGTATGGGATACCAATGATCGGATCTTGGACAAGTTGTATTGAGAAACAAAAGGAAGAGGATGCTACATTTAGACGGTTCAAACGGCATTGTCATCGGGAATGCATAGGGGTCACATGGACATCCCTGGTCCCTCTGTTGATCATTGATACAGATCATGTCTAGAGCATTCCCGAGCCGTGAGAGGATACACTTAAGGGTACGATGAGAGCGATCATTCGTAAGATAGAATCACAATAGAGAAAGAGAGAAAGTCGGAATCGTTCCACGGAGAGATCCGAAGTTATTCGAAGAAAAAATAAAGGAAAAGTGTGAAAAAGTGTTTTCGGATAAATAGGAAATTGAATATATATATTTATTATATGTTAATTATGAATTAATATATTCTAAATAATATTTAAATAAAGATTTACAAAGGGCATCTTTTATATTAGGCCAAATCCTCGGAGGGAAAAGGCCTAAAGATAAAATCTGCAGAAAAGATAAAAGGGCTAGCCCACGTGGGCGGCAGATAAGTTGCCGCCGCACGAGGGGCAGC
Organism: Avena eriantha; assembly: GCA_910589775.1. Lineage (NCBI taxonomy): Eukaryota > Viridiplantae > Streptophyta > Magnoliopsida > Poales > Poaceae > Avena > Avena eriantha. The sequence goes on from OU342742.1 coordinate 131,612,668, forward strand.
AGCCTGTACCAACTGCCGCTACCAGGCCGCCTGTGGGTGATGGATAAACCGCACCGCACAGGGGCGGGCGCCAGCTACCAGCCGCGGGGCCGGCCTGGCTCGACCCCGGCCCATGTAGGGCTCGCGGGGGAGCCGGCCAGGCCACCGGGCCGGCAGGCAGGCGGCCCACCGGGGCACTGGCCAACGTGCCAAGGAAGGGGCGGCGGCCCACCCGGGCGCATGGCTGCCTGGCTGGTGAGCTGGGCCTCGCGAGGGAAGGTGGCCGGCCCACCCGGGTGCTGGCAGCAGCAGCTGCTGCGCTGGGCCGCGGGGGGTAGGCCGGCCCACCCGGCTGGCTGGCTGGCTGCTGCTGCTTTTTCCCTTTTCTTTTTATTTAGGCATTTTCTGTTTTGGCTATTGGGCTGACTTTTGGCCCATCCGGCCAGGACAAAAATTCCTGTTATTTTCCTTTAACTAATAGTCCCACATGGCTAACCCAATGGGAAGGGCACACCCCCTCCGCCTATATAAAGGGGTGCCCATGGGTGGGATTAAAACACAACTTGAGAAGTCCTTTGGTTGACTTTCTCCCTCCCTCTCTCTATACCCTGTGACAATGGCCCAAGTCTGGGTTGTGCGATCGAGGCACACCTGCAGTACGCCGTTGCGCTACAGGGATTCCTAGCCGGATATCAACTTCCGCACTCCCGGCGGGATCGGGGAGCCGGAGGTCTCATCGTGCACCGAATGTGTACGAAGACACGAGGTGCAACAGTTGGGGCGCTAGAATGTCGTGAGCCGGAGCTGTTGCACGATGAAGATGATGAAGATCAAGAAGGAGCAAGGGGTGACCTGCGAGGAGCTTCGCGACCTTGAGGTCGGCTTTGAGTACGACTACATCAACCACGTTCCCCGCGGAACGTTAACCGCGTACGGTCTAAAAGGGTATGTATTCTCTACGCTTCGGCCGTTACTGCATTACTACATAGATAGATCCTAGGCAGTTTCTGGGGTTCCATCGTAGGAAATTTTTGTTTTCCACACCAATCCCCAAAAGTGGTATCAGAGCCGATCTATGCGTAGGAGTGTTGTACGGCCAGCATGCACAAGTTTTGTGCGGGCATTGATCCCTTAGTTGTTACCCTTTAAAGTGTACTTATTTATATCGCTGTATTGTTTGATGAAGCGGCCCAGACCGACCTTACGCGTATTCGTACGCGAGACTGGTTCCACGCTCAACATACGGCTTGTACCGTATAAGTGTCTAGCGGGTGTCTGTCTCTCATTCAATAGTTGATATAACACTTACAACGGAGGGCCTCGAAAGGGGTGTAATAGAGACAACTATCAGATCCATGTTGTGGTTGGAAAGTTCGTAGTTTAGAAACGATTCTAGTGCGAAAGCCCTAACAACCACGTAAAACTTGCAATAGATAAAGTAGAGGCGTCTAACTTTATTTTGCAGGGGGCATGTGATTATGATATGGCACTGGTCGTTACGAAGGTAAAGTAGTTTACTATTCTGTTGCTAAGTAGTATAGTGATAGTCATCGTTCCGATGGACGACCTGGTGGCGGCGTCGTGGACTTGGCATCAAACCAAGGGCAAGATGGAGATCATGCCGGAGCGCTCGATGGAGATCAAGGCGCGAGAAAGACCATATCATATCACATTATACATATGATGTTGATACTAGTTTTTACATCTTATTGTGTGCTAGTATTTAGATACTCAACGGTAGCAAATAAGATAATCCCTATTTAATTCCAATGTTCCGTGTTCCCCTTGTGTGTGCACCACCAAGAAAGTTCTTCGGTATGAGGCGATCCAGGGTTACAGGCCTGGGTGTCATACATATCTACGTTTGCATACAGTGGGTGTAAGCCATGTTGCACAGCGAATACACACAAGTTAGATTTGGCGAGCCTAGCACGCTAGAGAAGCGTGGCCTCGGAACACAAGAGATTGAAAGATCAAGCATGAGTCACATGGATGATGTGATTGGCATTAGTGAATGTCTACCTTTGATAATGCACTAATGGCCGTGATGATCGGGGGAGGTGCAGAGGATAGGGATCATGCGATCACTAAAATCGTCCAGGGGATGACCGTTTTAGTGGTGACCAATTATAAATTGATCTCTTATTATAAACTTAGTCTTGATGTCTGTTTGCAAATATCTTAGTAGATCTTAGCCTATCCCATTGAGGTCCTTTGCGACCATGGGAATATATAGCTTAATTTGGTACTTAGCAAAAGGGTCCAACTTCATAGATTAATACCCACGCCTGAGGGATATCCTCGTAAAAGGTGATCTTCTCTTCTTGATACAATAACCATTAGGAGATAATTCGATGACTCCGGAATGTTTGGAAAAACACTCAGCGATCTTGCATTAGAGTTAAGAACTCTTGGAAGGGCTTGATTGCAAATGGAGGTCATGAATGAAAAGGTATATATAAGATATACAAATTATAAATGTGGTTCTTGTAGAACTCATTGCAGTTTGCAAAGTATTTGATACTTATCCCATTTTGTGAAAACAGGATGATCTGCTTGAGAATTGCTGGTTTTGAGGCAACGTGACTTGATGACGGCAAGCAAATCAATTGATGGCCGACATCACCTCTTTCCTCAAAGTTTATCATTTGGATTAGTGGACTTGAATATAATTTGTAATCCTTGTATGTGTGTCTTGCTTTTGTCGAGATGATTATTCATATGAACAAGTTACAAACCAGTTTGTACTATTCTTATGAATAATACCTTATGGTCACATCACGATTACAAATAAGTTATTCTCATCACTATGTTAATGATAATAGTTTAAACATTTATAAAGAATTAGAATGCTAAAAGATATCCAAAGTTTAATAATGAAATGACACTACAGTTTAAGTCATTTTGGTTATTGCAGGTTCTTTATGAAAGATCGGGGTCCTAGATGCTTAATCTAGAGACTTTGCAAAACCATGCCTCTCGGGCAGAATGACTAAAACTCCACATTCTGGTAAAACGGTGATATGCGAAGAAATGTTGAATCTTATACATAGTGACGTATCACATTTTCAACAAATAGTGGAAATCATTAGTTAATTGTGGACTTAAGTGAATAAGTGTATTTACTTAATGAAACATAAGTTTTGAAATGATTTGAATTGTTCAAATGAGTTCATAACTAAATGGGATATTGAAATTAACGAGAATACGAAGTCTCTTCGATTTGGTCGACATGACTAAGGTATTCAAGTTAAGTTTAGCATAAAAGGAACCTGTGAAAGATGTTTCACAAATTATGATAATTGGACGAATTCAAACTATGTTGATATGTCTAAACATCATAATCATTATTAGATACATATGGTATAATATCATCTCTTATAGGGGTTATAGTTATCGTTTAGAGTTAAAGATCGAAATAACCAAACAATCATTTGAAGTACAATGGAACATCTAAAGATTCGTGGAAACAACACCATAAGTGTTATGGCACGTTCGAGTTTCTGGAGATTTCGATAAGGCGAAATCGTGGCGAATAAACAAGTCTTTGTAGAGCATTCTTAAGAAGCTATAAATGCATCTTCCACAAAGGGGCAAACCTGTTGTTGTCCAAAGTTGATGTGTCTTGATGATGATACATGTGGAAGAAAGTAAAAGATCAAAACAAGGTATTTGACCTTACCTCTGGATTGTTGAGTGACGCAGCGGAATTTGTTTCGTGAATCCAAACTCTACAAATAGAGGAGAAACTATTGATAATGATCATAAAAGTTTCAAGTAAATACTTTTACTAAAGAAAGTAGGATTCAACTATATATTCTACAAGTTAGTGGAATTATATTGTTGATTCACTTGTCATGTTTTGAACAAGACATACCTACAAAATACAAAGAAGTGTGATGGACCTAAGTACGAGAAATGAATGGTCATTGAAATATCGTTAGTGGAATTCTCGATTTGATGGTGATCAAGGAATTTTGGAATATCCAAGATTATCGAGAGGACATAGTTCTTATTGGGTTTCGCAGCATAGAAAACAAAACATTTCCTACGATGGGAACTATACGCCAAGATCTATCTACTAGATACAAGCAACGGGTGGATATACATCCATGGAGAACTTACCCTCGAAGACAACAAAGCTTTGTTAACGAGATGGAACTCGTGGATAATATAGTCATACACTTTCCGATCTCAAGATCGTGATGAAGTCCAGCAGGTCTAGCTCCAGCACGTCCATCAGATCCATCTCCAGCAAGTCCAGCACCATCAAGTCCAGCACCGCAAAGCAGCGGTGCATCCGTGATCGCACACACGTCCGGTACCCCGACAACCTCCGTCCCTCGCTCCAGCAAAGCAGCGGAAGCAGCAACTCCTTTCTAGATAAAGCCACCGGGAACATGTATCTCGCTAATCCGAGACCATGGGGAATAACTAGAGGGGGAGAGATATCCTTCACGAGGAGGTGTGAGGAAGAAGGAGTGAGAGGGGGGCCTTTTATAGGAGGAGGGGAGGGTGTCCCTTCACCTCCCCCATTCATGTGGTGGTAACCCCCTCCACATTAAAATGCCCCTTCACATTCTCTTTTAAAGTCTCCACTTTAAATGCATTAAATTTCTCCAAATTTAATGCTCTCTCATTTAATAAAACTCTTTTATTAATTTTATTCAGAATTTTCTTAATTACTTTAATTAACAAACATTCACATAAAACCCCCTGCAACATTTCAATATTACATGCAGAACCAATTTCAGCAATTTCACCCGAAACAGTTTCGGTGTCTATTGAAATAATTCCAGCGCTTTCTTAATCTTTATCAAAACATATTTGCTCCTAAATGGTGTCGGTATCCCTTAAGTGTGTCACCCTACGGTTCGTGAATAATGCAGACATGATCGAGACCCCTCTCCGATCAATAATCAGCAGTGGGACCTAGAGATCCGTACTGACTCCCACATATTCAACGATGACCCTTGTGATCGTGTGAACCTTTAACGTCGTAACTAAATCCCTCTGTCTCACGATATATTACATGTCCGAGATTCGATCATTGGCATCCAAATACCTAGTTTGATCTTGTTACCGACACACACTCTTTTCTCGTTCCCGTGATATAACATTCTAGTGATCACATCACTTGCTTGCAAGCTATCTTAATGTGATATCATCGAGAGGGCCTAGAGTATATCTATCCGTCATCGGGATGGACAAATTCCACTCTTGATCCATGAGCCTCAACATAACACCTTCGTAGCACTGAACCCACCTTTATAGTCACCCTGTTACAGTGTGACATTTGATGTTATCAAGATACTCTTCCGGTGTTAGCAATTAACATGATCTCATGGTCTAAGGACTAAGATTACTTCGTATGATGTTATAGCAATATAAACATAATGACTCTGATCGTAATGCTATACTTCAGATGAATGTTCATCACATCATTCCACCAATGTTGTGACCTCGTTATTAACGACATCCAATGTCCATGATTAGGAAACCTTGATCATCTTGTTAATCAACGAGTTAGTTTATAAGAGAGGCATAACTAGGAACTTTCCTTTTGTTTATTAAACACACATGTATTAACGTTTCCAAATTAATACAATTATAGCATGCAAAATAAACATTTATCATAAACAAGGAATAAGATAATAACCACTTTATTATTGCCTCTCGGGCATATTCCCTTCAGTTCTGAGTGGGAGCAAATCAGCTTGGCTAATTCATAATATGTAACTGACATATTTTGAGTGGGAGCTAAGTAAAATCCCTGGATCTCAAACATGAATGTCATATTTGAGTGGGAGCGTGAAATCATTCTAGGATATGTGGAAGACATATGTGAATGATGTGATCGGTGTTAATAATATTTAAGTTAGGATGAAGTTGAAGTTATTAAACAAGAAGATCTATCGAGATAGATTGATGAGTTTAATAAACAATGAATGTCAAATGCTTCCTAGACTTGATTCTGAAAGATGTTTAGAATGTCCTAAGCAAGATTCTGAAGTAGCTCAGAATGGAGCAAGGTAAGAAAGTAATTCTTACAGTATGAAGCATTGAGTTAGCATTGCAACTATGGTTGAAAGAAAGAGATGCATTGCATCTCCTATGCCTTAGTCATAGGTTCTTTCATATAACCACGTTGTTATTCGACGTAAAGTGTCCCGAGGTTCTGGTTGGTAGGACAAAGTCTTAACTGTAAGAACATGTCTTTAAGTGATTCCTGAGTTGATCACTGAACCAGAATTAAGTTTGTGCTTAAATGGCAAGAAGCAATGTAAGTGGCATAGTTGCATTTCATGCACTAGGATCTACATAGATATAGAAGTATAAAAGCTCCATCTGATGTGATGTATACTGTTATGGCGGGGCTAGTTCGCTTTTAACGTAGAATGATGTGTCCTAGGGCCTAGTGCCCATGAGAAAGCCCTCGAGGTTGATCTAACGTCACTATAAGCTTCTGGAATCCGGCCTCGTTCTGCTTCCATGACTATAGTATATACACAAAGGATAACAAAGTGTGTTTGAAAGTTTAGAGGACAACGGTGAAAGCGACCGTCATCATAAACACTAGAAACAAAGTCTCACTTTGTCGCCAAACAAATACTTTGACCCATTATAAGATAATGGTGTGAATGTCAAAGTTAGGAAGACATTAGCGATTTGCAAAAGACATAATGATCTGGTAAAACAGAACATGGACATGCCGTTTCCCATGAGCATGCATGATCTATAAACGCGTATGGTATATGGTTTATACGAGTAAAATGCAAGCTAGGTTATTTGTACTCTAGTGCAAGTGGGAGACTGAAGGAGATATGCCCTAGAGGCAAATAATAAATAGGTTTTTATTGTCATATCTCAATTAGTTTATAATAATTTCATATTGTGCTATAACTGTGCCTAGATAAAAGTAGGGAGGTAGATATAATGCAAACCACAATTGAATCTAGAATTACAATGAGATCTAATAGATGAAAGATGGGGGTAATGGTCATAATGGAGATGCAGTGGTTGATGTTGAAGGGGATGATGCGTTGTCCTCCAATGATCCGTGAAGCAGCTGGGGTTTTGCCCCAGCCAAGTTCCTCCTCCAGATCCTTTCAAATGTGGTTTTTCATGGTTTATGGTGGTTGTGAATGTCAGATCTCTCTCTCTCGTCTTTGCTAGGAGAAAGTATTTGATGAGGCGGTCACGATGGCACTTGGTACGGGCGGACTGTATAGGCGGGCTCTACACGTACCACTAGTCGTTAATGGTGCTGATTGCTCCTCCTCGCTTGGTATTCTTCCAGTGCAAAGGTAAATACATAAAATGACTTTTATCACTTAATATCATATAATTACACAATCTGACAACTCTAATTGATATGTTCATACATGACTCAATGATTTGGGATCGTGCTGAAACAAAAACAAAATAGTGTGTGTAGACGCAGTGAAATACAAAGATCCTTACTCTATCTATGCAAAAACAAAAGGTAAATATGCTTCAATTTTGGACTCATCAACTCCCCTAAGCTAGGCTCTTGCTCGTCCTCGAGCAAGATGGTGGATTATGGACAAGATCATCATGTTCATGAGACACAAGTTGTTACAATAAATGAGGCAGAAATTGAAATAGGAATACAACATCGGATGTAGAGATACTTCGGGGGTATTACCATACCCTTACACATTACATAACTTAGAGGCTTCCACACCTTTTATAGTATTAATGAAATCATAAGAAGATGCTAGTGATTTAACATATCATATAATCATAGAGTTTAGAGATATAGGGCACTAAGTTTAGTAATGAAGATTCATGATCATTCTTTTTCTTCTATGTTTGATTCTTTTGATAGTTGATCTCTTTTTTCTTTTGATAGCTATATGTCTATATTTTTACTTGCTCCATTTTCTCCTTTTCTTTCAGCACAACTATTTGATCATGCTCACTACTTCAATGGCTTTTAAAAACTCTTAATTATAATATGCTACCAGAATTCTTCTTCTCATACTTTCATTGGTGTAGAATGAAGGAGATATGCCCTAGAGGCAAATAATAAATGGGTTTTAATTGTCATATCTCAATTAGTTTATAATAATTTTATATTGTGCTATAACTATGCCAAGTAGAAACATTGGTACAAGTGTGGTATGAAACAACAAAGTCCATAGTAGCCTCTATTCATACTAGTTCGTTGGTCACGAAGATGATCTGGGTTTCAAGATCATGGGCATTTATGCCGACTGACAACGAGATCATATCATTGGATAATGATGTGATTGGACATTCCTCAAAGGATTGCAACACGATCAAGTCATATAGTTCATTGTTGCAACAACTATACCTAGACTCCTTCTCCTTATACCGTGACCTCATATTACTCACTGTTTCCCTAGGCTGCTTAGACTGCATCAACCGTCATCTGGTAATACGGTGGCCATAAAGGTGTATGTTGGGTATTCCGAAGGAACATTAGATGACATGTGACTGCAAGACCAGGATTTGTTCACCCACATGACGGGTAAAGATACATACGGCCTGCTTGGTGAGATTACATCCATATATGTTGCAACATGTGACTAGGTCACGGGGATGTAATATCACGGTAACAAGAAAACAGAACTAGTTGTGAACAAGATTGAACAAAGGTATGGGATACCAATGATCGGATCTTGGACAAGTTGTATTGAGAAACAAAAGGAAGAGGATGCTACATTTAGACGGTTCAAACGGCATTGTCATCGGGAATGCATAGGGGTCACATGGACATCCCTGGTCCCTCTGTTGATCATTGATACAGATCATGTCTAGAGCATTCCCGAGCCGTGAGAGGATACACTTAAGGGTACGATGAGAGCGATCATTCGTAAGACGGAATCACAATAGAGAAAGAGAGAAAGATGGAATCGTTCCATGGAGAGATCCGAAGTTATTCGGAGAAAGAATAAAGGAAAAGTCCGGAAAAGTGTTTTCGGATAAATAGGAAATTGAATATATATTTATTATATGTTAATTATGAATTAATATATTCTAAATAATTTTTAAATAAAGATTTACAAAGGGCATCTTTTATATTAGGCCAAATCCCTAGAGGGAAAAGGCCTAAAGATAAAATCTGCAGAAAAAGATAAAAGGTACAACCCACATGGGCGGTAGATAAGTTGCCGCCACACGGGGGGGGGGGGGGGGCGAGTAGCCTGTACCAACTGAAGGGTTCCGTAGCAGAAAACAAAAAATTTCTATCTACTCGAACACTAATACCAGGATCTATACTATGTAGACATAAGTAACAGAGAAGGAATACAGTATTCATACCTTTGCAGAAAGAGGCACGCCTTACACAAGAAGGCATATATTGATGAAGACGAGCATCACCCCAAGTGTGGTGCCTCCGAAGTTCGTCACACGTCCGGTGTAGGGGACGTCAACCGGGTTCCGATCCAGCTGAGCAGCGGAAGAAGTAGATGCCGGATCACCGATCACACGACGGTAGTGTGAAGGTGGAGAACTCAACTACGAGGTCCTCCCCAATATTACGGGGAAGCCCTCAGCAGATGAGAGAGAGAATGAGAGGAATGCGTGTCTTCCAAGGGGAGAGGGGGACCCCTTTATATAGTGGGAGGGGGGTGCACCACCCAGGGGCCAGGCAGGGTGGGACTAATCCCCACACCCGCCGGCCACCTTGGGGCAGCCGCCGGCCCTAGGTGGGCCCCACTAGGGCGGCCCACCAGCCCTAGGCCGGTTGGCCCCCACTCCCTAGGCGCCATGCCCACTTGGGCCTTCCTTCGGGTGAGGCCCATTAGTAATATAGTGCCTTCAAAAATAAAATAAAATATATATTTAATATTAATTCTCCAATTAACATTCAAATATACATATTATATTATCTCTTCACTCCGGAACAACTTCCGGACCCCTTTCTGATTTCCATCGGGTGTTACCGAAACTATTCCGGTTTCTCTCTCTATTTCTCATACGATGCCTCATCTACCCTAAGCGTCTCTACCCTTATGCGTGACATCCTTCAGTTCGGAAACACTCCGGACATGATAGAGACCACTCTCATATCAATGATCAACAAAGGGACCTGGATGGCCATGTGACCCCCGTGCATTTCACGAACACAATCGCTCGAACCGTGAGATAGTCGTTCCCTATTCCCTTTGTCATACGATACCTAATTCATCCGAGATTTGATCTTCGGTATCTCCATACCTTAGTTCGATCTCGTTACTGATGAACTTGTTTTCTCGTTCTCATGTCATTGCATTCCGTGACCTAGTCACATGCTTGCAAGCTTCATTAACCGAGATGGCCACATGTATCTGTCCGTTACATGGACTAGACAAATCCTGGTCTTGATATGTACTCCTCTACACATTCCTTCAGAAAACTTGAGTGGCACCTTTTTGATCACCCTGTTATGAGATGATTCTTGATAACCATCTAAGCTTCTTCCAGAATGGTGATTTGCATTACCTCACAGTCAAAGGATCAGGTTGCGAGGTTCTCTGTGTTTTATCATCAATGGTAAACTTTGTAACTAGATCTCATTAAGATATAACGGTCGGATGTTTGTCTATCATATTATTCAACTAATAACATGACCTCATTGTCAGTTGGCATAAATGCCCATGATCTTGAAACACAGACCATCCTCATGACCAATGAACTAGTTCACTAGAGGTAACTAGAGACACAGTTTGTTTACATACCACACGTGTATTAACGTTTCGTATTAACACAATTATAGCACAGTATGAAACGTATTATGAACATACAGGAGATATATCAAATATTACACTTTATTATTTGCCTCTAGGGCATAACTCCTTCAGTCTCCCACTTGCACTAGAGTATATAAAACTAGTTTACAATAGGCAGGAACCTAACACCATTGGAATATCGGTGTTGTTCGTGCTTGTCATGTTGGAGAGCTTTAGTCAAAGGATCTGCTACATTCAGTTCCGTATCTACTTTGCAAATCTTGACTTCACCTTCGTCAACAATCTGCCGGATGACGTGAAATCTAAGCTTGATGTGTTTGGCTATGGAATGAGTTCTTGGTTCCCTTGCATTTGCAATAGCTCCCGTGTTATCACAATAGATTGTCACGGGGTCTTGTGCATTGGGAAAAACTCCTAGTTCGATGACGGAATTCCTTAGCCAAACAGCTTCATTTGCTGCATCAGCTGCAGCAATGTATTCAGACTCCATTGAAGATTGTGCCACCACCGGCTGCTTTTTGCTCTTCCAGCTTACCGCCCCACCATTCACCAAGAAAACAAATCCTGTTTGAGACTTCGAGTCATCATGATCTGAATTCCAGCTCGCATCTATGTAACCTGTTACGTTTAGAGCTTCATCATTTCCTCCATAGATTAGGAACATATCCTTTGTTCTTCTCAGATACTTTAGGATATTTTTCACAGCTGTCCAGTGATCCGGTCCTGGATTACTCTGATATCGGCTCGTCAAACTAAGAGCCAATGCCACATCAGGTCGGGTACTAAGCATTGCATACATGATAGATCCTATTGCAGACGCATAGGGGACGTAAGATATTTTTCTCTATCATCGTCCATTATAGGACCTTGAGTCATACTCAAGTTGCAATTCTTCATCATAGGTGTAAAATCCCTCTTGGTGTTTTCCATTTTGAACCTCTTCAAAAGCTTATCTATGTAAGTACTCTGACTCAATGCAATTAGGTGCCTTGATCTATCTCTATAGATCTTGATTCCTAATATGTATGCAGCTTCACCTAGATCCTTCATGGAAAATTGGTTGCTCAAATACGCTTTCACGCTATTCATAAGATCCACATCGTTTCCCATGAGTAATATGTCATCCACATATACTACTAAGAAAACTACCGAGCTCCCACTCGCTTTCTTGTAAACACAAAACTCTTGTTGGTTTTGGACAAATCCAAAACTCTTGATCACTTGATTAAAACGTTGGTTCCAGCTCCGAGATGCTTGCTTCAACCCATAAATGGACCGTTGGAGCTTGCATACCTTTCCCGCATCCTTAGGATCAACAAAACCTTCTGGTTGCATCATATACAACTCTTCATCAATGTGACCATTGAGGAATGCGGTCTTGACATCCATCTGCCAAATTTCATAGTCGAAATGTGCAGCAATTGCTATTAAAATTCTGACAGCCTTAAGCATCACTACGAGAGAGTAAGTCTCGTCGTAGTCAACTCCTTGGATTTGTCGAAAACCCTTTGCGACAAGTTGAGCTTTGTGAATGGTCACATTACCATTCACATCTGTCTTTTTCTTAAAGATCCATTTATTTTCCACGGCCTTGCGACCCTCTGGAAGATCCACCAAGGTCCAAACTTGGTTTTCATGCATGGATCCTATTTCGGATTTCATGGCTTCTAGCCATTTCTCGGAGTCAGCACTATCCATAGCTTCTTTGTAGTTTGAAGGTTCTTCCTGATCATCTAAGATGACAGACATTACAAGGCTACTGTACCAATCTGGAGTGGCACGAACCCTTGTAGACATGCGAACCTCAGGAGTCTCGATGTCATTGTTTTGATCAGCATCAATGGGCTCTTCCTCCATGTTGGAGAGCGGTTTCGGAACAGCTTCCGTTGCGCTACTCGGAATATGGAGAGAAGGGTCAACAATTTCATCTAACTCAATTTTCCTTCCACTCACCCCTTTTGCAAGAAACTCTTTCTCGAGAAAGGTGCCGGTTTTTGCGACAAGCGTTTTACCTTCGGCTTGATTGTAGAAGGTATATCCAATAGTTTCCCTTGGATATCCTACAAAGATACATTTTTCCGATTTGGGTTCGAGTTTGTCAGGCTGCAATTTCTTAACATACGCCTCACATCCCAAAACTTTCAGAAAATACAACTTTGGCTTCTGCCCATACCATATCTCATATGGGGTTGTCTCCACGGATTTGGATGGTGCTCGGTTTAAAATAAAAGCGGCGGTTTCTAACGCGTATCCCCAAAAAGACACAGGCAAATCAGTTAAAGACATCATGGACCGTACACTATCCAATAGGGTCCGGTTAGGGCGTTTCGACACACCATTACGCTGTGGTGTTCCAGCTGGTGTAAGCTGTGGGATAATACCACAGTCCTTCAAGTGCATGTTAAACTCATAACTCAAATACTCGCCTCCTCGATCTGATCGAAGGTGCTTGATTTTCTTGTTAAGTTGATTCTCTACCTCTTTCTAAAATTCCTTGAACTTTTCAAAGGTTTTAGACTTGTGTTTCATCAAGTAGATATATCCATATCTGCTCAAGTCATCAGTAAAGGTAACAAAGTAACGATAACCATTGCGTGTTGAGACGCTCATTGGTCCACATACATCCGTATGTATGATCCCAAGTAGGTCTACAGCTCTCTCCACTATACCGGAGAATGGTGTCCTGGTCATCTTGCCCATTAGGCATGGCTCACATGTATCAAGGGATTCGAAATCCAATGATCCAAGAAGCCCTTCTGAATGAAGCTTCTTCATGCGCTTTATGCCAATATGACCAAGATGACAATGCCATATGTACATGGAATTATTGTCACTGTGCTTACAACGTTTAGCATCAACACTATGGATGTGTGTATCACAATCAAGATCAAGTAAGAATAAACCATCACATACCGGAGCATGAACATAGAAAACATCATTCATATAAATTGAACAACCACTTGTTCCTGATTTAAACGAATAACGGTCTTGCAACAAGCAAGACCCACTCACAATATTCATACTCAGTGCGGGTACATAATAGCATTTATTCAAAACCAACAATAATCCTGACGGTAGACGGAGATGCAGGGTGCCGACGGCCATCACTTCGACTCTCGAACCATTGCCGACGCGCATCGTCACCTCATTCTTCCTTAGGCGCCTCCTACTCTGCAGATCTTGCTGAGAGTTACAAATGTGAGCAACAGATCCGGTATCAAATACCCATGTGTTACTCCTGGCGCTCCTAAGGAATACATCAATAACATGTATATCATATATACCTTTGTCTGGGATGGCTATCTTGCCAGCGTCTTCAAGGTACTTAGGGCAGTTGCATTTCCAGTGCCCATCCCCTTTGTAGTAGAAGCACGAAGTGCCGGGCTTAGTGCCAGGTTTCGCAGTCTTGAGGTGCTGGGAACAAACCTGCCATCCCTCTTAGACTTCTTACCCTTGCCTTTTCCCTTTTGCCCCGGTTTCTTAAAATTGGTGGTCTTGTTGACCATCAACACCGTGTGCTCCTTTTTGATTTCAACCTCAGCAGTTTTGAGCATGGCGAACACCTCTGCAAGGGTCTTGGTCATCCCTTGCATGTTGTAGTTCATCACAAAACTCTTATAGCTAGGGGCAGCGAGTGGAGCACCCTATCTATGGCGAGCTCCTCTGGGATTTTGCAATCCAGGGCGTTTAGGCGCTTAACGTAGCCAGACATTTTGACCACGTGCTCACTAATGCTGCTGTGCTCTTCCATTTTAGTAGAGATGAAGAGCTCGGAAGCATCATACCTCTCTGCACGAGCCTGCGGAGCAAAGACGGCTTTGAGATCCTCAATGATCTCAAAAGCATTCATCTTCTCAAAACGCTTTTGAAGCTCCGGCTCCATGGCATAGAGCATTCCACTCTGGATGAGGGAGAAATCGTCCGCCTTGGACTGCCATACATTCTTTTCGTCCTGGGAGGCGGAATCTGCAGGCTTAGCTGGAAGCTCAGCCTCGATGACATAAGTCAACTTGTAGGGGACTAGGAGGATCCTAAGATTGCAGAACCATGCGGTGAAGTTGGTTCCATCAGTTTTCAGCTTGTCCTTCTCGAGGAAAGTGCTTAGGTTGAAGGTGGGTGGGCGAGACATCTACAAAGGATTTGCAAAGTGTTTAGACTATGTTCATAATAATGAGTTCAAATTTTAATAAAGGAACTCCCACTTAAACGAACATCCCTCTACTCGTTTAGTGATCACATGATCCCTATCCCCTGCACCTCCCCCGATCATCACGTCCATCAGTGCGGTATCAAAGGTGGACATTCCCTAATGTCGATCACATCAACTATGTGATTCATGCTCGACTTTTCAGTCCCTTGTATTCCGAGGCCATGTCTGTACATGCTAGGCTCGCCAGTTCTAACTCGTGTGTATTCGCAGTGCAACATGGCTTGCACCCACTGTATGCGAACGTGGATATGTCTGACCCCCGATCATCACGGCCGGCCTCATACCGAAGAACTTTCTTGGTGGTGCACACACAAGGGGAATACGATAACTGGAATACTACGAGGGATTATCTTATCATGCTATCTTCTAGTAAGTATACTAACATAATAAGTAATGCTTTAAAAGTAGAGTGTTATAACATGGTTGTAGCTTTATGATCATCATCAACAGCCTTAAAGTTTCACAAACTTGTCAATGCCATGTTATAATACTTGCCCCTATGCAATAAGGAAGATAGACGCCTCTATATTAACTATTGCATGTTTTACGCGGCTTTAGGGCTTTCGCAGTAGAACCCCTTCCCACCTACGAACGTCGAACCACAACATGGATTCAGTGATTGCCGTTCTTCTTCCCTTTTCAGGGCCCTCTAGTGTTAACGCCATATCAACTACTTTAGAGAGACAGACACCCCCCTAAGCCACTTTGATTTGTGGACCAGTCTCGTGAATCACCACGTGAGGTTGGTTGGGGGCCGCTTCATCAAAAGTGCCGCGATATGAACAATAACACTAAAAGAGGGTAGCAACTAGAGAATCAATGCCCACATATTGCTATGTGTTCTATCCGTACGACATGTCTACCCATAGACCCGCTCTGATACCACTAAAGGGTTCCGTAGCAGAAAACAAAAAATTTCTATCTAGTGGAACAATAATACCAGGATCTATACTATGTAGACATAAGTAACGGAGAAGGAATACAGTATTCATACCTTTGCAGAAAGAGGCACGCCTTACGCATGAATACGTATATTGATGAAGACGAGCAGTACCCCAAGTGTGGTGCCTCCGAAGTTCGTCACACGTCCGGTGTAGGGGACGTCAACCAGGCTCCGATCCAACCGAGCAGCAGAAGAAGTAGATGCCGGATCGCCAATCACACGATGGTAGTGTGAAGGTGGAGAACTCAACTATGAGGTCCTCCCCAATATTACGGGGAAGCCCTCAGCAGATGAGAGAGAGAATGAGAGGAATGGGTGTCTTCCAAGGGGAGAGGGGGACCCCTTTATATAGTGGGAGGGGGGTGCACCACCCAGGGGCCAGGCAGGATGGGACTAATCCCCACATCCACCGGCCACCTTGGGGCAGCCACCGGCCCTAGGTGGGCCCCACTGGGTGGCCCACCAGCCCTAGGGCGGTTGGCCCCCACTCCCTAGGCGCCATGCCCACTTGGGCCTTCCTTCGGGTGAGGCCCATTAGTAATATAGTGCCTTCAAAAATAAAATAAAAAATATATTTAATATTAATTCTCCAATTAACATTCAAATATACATATTATATTATCTCTTCACTCTGGAACAACTTCCGGACCCCTTTCCGATCTCCATCGGATGTTACCAAAACTATTCCGGTTTCTCTCTCTATTTCTCATACGATGCCTCATCTACCCTAAGCGTCTCTACCCTTAAGCGTGACATCCTTCGGTTCGGAAACACTCCGGACATGATAGAGACCACTCTCATATCAATGATCAAAAGAGGGATCTAGATGGCCATGTGACCCCCGTGCATTTCACGAATACAATCGCTTGAACCGTGAGATAGTCATTCCCCATTCCCTTTGTCATACAATACCTAATTCATCCGAGATTTGATCTTTGGTATCTCCATACCTTAGTTCGATCTCGTTACTGATGAACTTGTTTTCTCATTCTCATGTCATTGCATTCCGTGACCTAGTCACATGGTTGCAAGCTTCATTAATGCAACATCACCGAGATGGCCACATGTATCTGTCCATTACATGGACTAGACAAATCCTGGTCTTGATATGTACTCCTCTACGCATTCCTTTGGAAACCTGAGTGGCACCTTTTTGATCACCCTGTTACGAGATGATTCTTGATAACCATCTAAGCTTCTTCTAGAATGGTGATTTGCATTACCTCACAGTCAAAGGATCAGGTTGCGAGGTTCTCTGTGTTTTATCATCAATGGTGAACTTTGTAACTAGATCTCATTAAGATATAACGGTCGGATGTTTGTCTATCATATTATTCAACTAATAACATGACCTCATTGTCAGTTTGCATAAATTCCCATGATCTTGAAACACAGACCATCCTCATGACCAATGAACTAGTTCACTAGAGGTAACTAGAGACACGGTTTGTTTACAAACCACACGTGTATTAATGTTTCGTATTAACACAGTTATAGCACAATATGAAACGTATTATGAACATACAGGAGATATATCAAATAATACACTTTATTATTTGCCTCTAGGGCATAACTCCTTCACCAACCGCCGCTACCAGGTTGCCTGTGGGCGACGGATAAACTGCACTGCACAGGGGCGGGCGCCAGCTACCTGCCGTGGGGCCGGCCTGGCTCGACCCCGGCTCATGTGGGGCTCATGGGGGAGCCGGCCAGGCCACCGGGCCAGCGGGCAGGCGGCCCACCTATGCGTTGGCCAATGGGCCAGGGAAGGGGCTACGGCCCACCTGGGCACCCGGCGGCCTGGCTAGCGAGCTGGGCCTCGCGGGGGAAGGTGGCCGGCCCACCCGGGTGCTGGCAGCAGCAGCTGCTACGCTAGGCCGCGGGGGTAGGCTGGCCCACCTGGCTGGCTGGCTGCTGCCGCTTTTTCCCTTTTCTTTTTATTTAGGCATTTTCTGTTTTGGCTATTGGGCTGACTGTTGGCCCATCCGGCCAGGACGAAAATTCCTGTTATTTTCCTTTAACTAATAGTCCCACGTGGCTAACCCAATGGGGAGGGCACACCCCCTCCACTTATATAAAGGGGTGCCCATGGGTGGGATTAAAACACAACTTGAGAAGTACTTTGGTTGACTTTCTCCCTCCCTCTCTCTGTACCTTGTGACCATGGCCCCAAGTCTAGGCTGTGCGATCAAGGCACACCTGCAGTACGCTGTTGTGCTGCAAGGATTCCTCGCCGGGTATCAACTTCCGCACTCCCGACGGGATTAGGGAGCCGGAGGTCTCATCGTGCACCAGATGTGTAGGCAGACACGAGGCGCAACACTTGGGGCGCTAGAATGTAGTGAGCCAGAGCTGTTGCATGATGAAGATGATGAAGATCAAGAAGGAGCAAGGGGTGTGATGCGCTCGACTTTCGACGTAGAGCTTGTTGGGAACCCCAAGAGGAAGGTATGATGAGCACAGCAGTAAGTTTTCCCTCAGTTATGAAACCAAGGTTTAATCGAACCAGTAGGAGCAAGGAGACACCCCAAAGGTGTTACTAGCTGAGCTTTGGCAGGGCGCACTACCGGTGCTAGTAGCAACGTGGAGACCTGCACAACACAACCACATAACTTTGTCCCCAACTTGCGATGAGGTTGTCAATCTCACCGTGTTTCGCGGAAAACAAAGGATTAAACGTATCAAATGGAAAGAAGCAAAAGTTTGCAGAAAGTAAACACAAAGCAGTAAACAGTTGTAGATTGTATGTAAAGAAAAAGGACCGGGATCCATAGTTCACTAGAGGTGGCTCTCCTTAGATAGATAACATGTTGGGTGAACAAATTACAGCGGGGCAATTGACAAACACCGAGAAAGCAATACATGCATATACTAATCATCTTGACTTCTCTGAGACTTGATTGGGCATTACAACATAATACATAGACCACCATCCAACTGCATCTATGACTAATAATCCACCTTCAGGTTATCATCCGAACCCCCTCTAGTATTAAGTTGCAAGCAACAGATTATTGTTTTACGAACTGCGTGTAAAGTAAACAATACGACTGTTCTATGAACAAAGGATTGTTGTTTTCTCCCTAGTAGCAACAGCACATCTAGTACCTTAGAGATTTCTGTCACTTCCCCAGATTACCAGAGGCATGAACCCACTATCGAGCATAAATACTAACTCTTGGAGTTGCTAGCATCTACTTGGCCAAGATAGCTACTAACAACGGAAAGCATGCAAGATCTCAAATAACAAAGACATGATAGAATCAATAATCAATCTGAAATAGCATCTCAATATCCATCGGATCCCCGCAAACACAACATGTATGAATTACAAATAGATGATCTTGATCATGAACGGAGCTCACAAGATCTAAACATGAAAGCACAAAGGAGGAGAAACCAGCCATCTAGCTACTACATGGATCCGTAGTCCAAGGATGAACTACTCACACATCACATCGAAGGCTTGCATGGTGATGAAGAAGGCCTCCATGGTGAATTCCCCTCTTCGACAGGGTGCCGGGAGGAGCTTCATATCCCTCTTGATCTAGGGATGGAGATGACGGCGGCTACAGACTCTTTCGTGGATTTTTGATCGGGTACTCAGGGTTTTCGTCCCGAGGGCAATATATAGGTGGAAGGAGAGGCCGAGGGGGTGCCGGGAGCGGCCACACCACCCCCTGGTGTGGGCCAGGCCTGGCCACTCGGCCAGGTGGTGTGGTGGCTCCCTGGACCTTCTCTGTCTCGTATTCTGGCACTTGATCACTTCCGGAAAAATAGGCACTTTGGCTTTTGTCCCGTCCTATTCCGAGAATATTCATTTTCTGACTTTCCTGGAACCAAAAACAGCAGAAAACAGGCAGCTGGCACGGTGGCTCTTGTTAATAGGTTAGTCCAAGAAATCATATGAAAAGTACTCCAAAGTTGGAACAAAACACAAGAAAGTGGATAAAACCAAGCATGGAACATCAAAAATTATAGATACATTTGCAATGTATCAACATCCCCAAGCTTAACTCCTGCTCGTCCTCGAGTAGGTAAGTGATAAAAAGAACGAATAATTTTTGAGGTGACATGCACCATCAAAGACTTGATCAAAGTATTTGCAAAACATTCAAAGCTGGGATCATAGTACTTTAATCATAACATGAAAGACAAAGTTCTAGCAATAAGCAAAGAAACTATGATGCAATATGAAAAGGCACAAACAAAAGATTCATGAATAACAATGCTTTGCAAGACGTTTGTTTGTTTCACATAAAGAAAACATAGCATAATACTATTCAGCTTGTCCCTCAATAGAGTAGAAAATATAAATGCATATGACACCTTCAAAGTTCATAAGAGTGACTAGATACAATAGTTTAAAACAAGCAATAACAAGTTATGCATCAATCAACTAGTCTTGGGACAATGCACATAGAACTAAGAATGGCCACTATGCTCTCAAAGTAGGTGCATAAAGATAGAAGGTGGAGACTCAATATAATGGTGGTAGAAAGGCCTTTTGTAAAAGGAAGTAGGTATTCAAGTCTCATAAAGAGCTTCCAAAAATTATGGTACTTGTAGCTTTCAACTCTCATTGCCCCTATCATAAGCATCTTGAAGGTGATTAAGGTTAAAGTGACACAACTAAGAGGATATGCTTGACAAGTTATAAACCGAAATCTCATGCCCCTTACTTACGAAGACCGATCATCATGCTACTCAACTTCAGTCACGAGTAAGATCTTGTCATTGTAAGTATATGTGTATCATTAAGAACCGCCAATGGGGTACCCCTTGCACATGATACAGGAGCTTTCCCATAATAAAAATGACAAGGCAAGCAGACAATGAGCATCTCAGCGATCTTTTTATTTGCTATTTGCATAGGTTTTTATTGAGGATGCTTCATAGAGTGCTCATTATGGTGATGATGCAAGTTTCCACCATGATTAGGCATGGCTTAGGCTAGTGGCCCAGGCGTTTCTCTAACACACATACAAACTCCATGATCTTACAAGTTCCACTTTTATTTCACACCACCAGGATCCGTAAGCAAAAGAACATGATATCAACGGGGTACAAAGTACAAGTGCAATGTTGAAAGCGTTCCCCATGGTACATGGTTCTGCTAATTTCAACTTATAAAGCGCAAGCATATACGCAACAAAGAAGGACCCAATGTTTCAAGTTTATTAGAGGCAAAAAAGTAAAGTGTGCCATCAAGTTCGTGAGAGCTTTAATCACTAGTTTTCTCATAACAAGTGGAAGGTAAACAAAAGCATGAATATACTTGGAATAGCATAAGCTACTAGGTAGGTATGGTGGACTCTTTGGAATAACTTGGTTTAGGGAGTTGGATGCATGAGTGGAACTCATACTTTGTTGTGGAGGCTAGCAAAAGAGTGGGAGCGACCAACTAAGAGAGAAATAATGGCCATAATCATGCAGAGCGACAAAACATCATTGATCAAAGCATAAAGTGATACTACAAGTTGAAAACTAAAGGATCATACAGGCTATGGTGATTTGAGATAGTCATAACATGGTGTGAGCATGTGCCATGTCAACCCAAATAAAGCATCAAAGGAGAATACCACTATACTATGCTTTAATATGCTAAAACAACGCATGATTCATCCAAGGCGCATTAAGCAATCTCAATTGTTTATAACAAGTCATGCTACAGCAAAGAATATCAAGCATGACATGACAAAGCATAGGCCACAGTCAAAAACGAGCTCTTTTTATCACATAAGTATGAACTTTCCTACTCTTTTCCAAACCAAACCAAACTATTTGCAAACCAAATGATGAAGGGGATCCAACCAATTTATTCAGAAAACTAAGCAAACCAAGCAAACGAAAAACCAAAACAAAAACGAAAAAGAAGACGCTCCAAGAAAACACAACTGTGCATGAAACAATAAAAATGAAGCGTTTGGAAGAAACCTGGGATTTTTATTGATGAAGAAGGGGGTCCCTTGGGCATCCCCAAGCTTTGACGCTTGTACTTCTTGGATATTTCTTGGGGTGACACGCGTGGCATCCCTAATCTTGAGCTTTAGTCCATCCTTCATCTCATTACTCATTCCTTTCATACACCTGAAAATTTTCCTTCATACAAAACTTCACACAATCTCATTAACAACATTAGTGCACTTAAGATAAATAAGTCTCAAGGTTCAGTTCTAAGACCAAATAAACTTCCATTAGAACACTAGATACTGTAGCAATTCCCTCAAAAAGCTCAATTCCCCAAAATAACTCAAGAAGGAACGAACAAGAAGCAAATGCAGAAAATGGCAGAAATCTGTCAAAACAGACCAGCAGTTAAAGACGAATTTTTACGAAGACCTTATGTTGCTCACATAAATAAGTGTTGAACTAAAGAAAGTTAGATAACAACCTGGGGCAGAAGAAAAAAAAATTACAGCTCAATCAGACATATAGAGCTCTCTCACGAATTTTTACGGTGAAGCACAAAAATCTGTTTCGGGACAACAACTTTCCCATTCATTACTTCTCTCTCATTAGAGGTTACTCTTGGCACAAAAAGCAAATAAAAAGGATAAGGAGAGGTTATTACAGAGGTAATAACTTCCAAGACTCATCTAAAACTCTTGGGTTATCTCCCAACAAGTACTTCTCTTTAACGCCTTTAAGTTAGGCATAAGAAGCAAAGAAAGAATCAAGTGTTCTCAAATGAAGAAGCATTAAGACCAAATTTTGTTTTCATAAGAGAAGCAAAAGAAATCTTTTCTATCTTTTTAAGGAAGTGTTCTATACCTTTCTTGAGTGGGAGTTGATATTTAATGGTGCCTTCTTTCATATCAATGATGGCACCAACATTTCTAAGAAAAGGTCTTCCCAAAGTAATAGGACAAGAAGCATTGTATTCAACATCCAAAACATAAAAATCAATGGGGACATAGGAATCATTAACCATAATAAGAACACCATTAAGACTCCCCATGAGTTTCTTTTTTGCATTATCATCAAGTGGGACATTCAAATAACAATGTTCAAGAGGAGGCAAATCAAGCATATCATAAATCCTTCTAGGCATAATAGAAACACTACTATCAAGATCACACAAAGCTTTGAAATCAAAGTCATTCACTTTCATATTAATGATGGGTTCCCAACCATCTTCTTGCTTTATAGGAATAGCAGCTTTATGTTTCATCTTTTCTTCTTTAATCTTTATGAGAGCATCAATAATGTGTTTTGGAAAAGCCATGTTCATAGCACTAGCATTAGGACTTTTAGCAAGCTTTTGTAGGAACTTAATAACTTCAGAGATATTGCAACCATCAAGATCAAAATCAACTTTATCATCTAAAGTAGTAGAGCTATTACTAGCCTCAACACTAGTGGTGGTGATAGTAGAAACACTAATGTTTCTAGCAATTTCATCTTCTCTTTCTCACTTAGCATGTAATTCAGCTAATAGTCTAACATTTTCATCAATTCTTACTTGTATGGCATTGGTAGCTGCAAAGGGATTCTCATTAGTTTCAGGTTTAGCAGCCATTTTATTCAAAGTAGATTGAGCTTCAGCCAAAGATGCTATATTTCTTTAAGCATTAGAGAGTTTTTTCCTCAATAGTTTTATTGAAAGCAGTTTGTTTAATAATAAACTCTTTAAGCATAACTTCAAGTTCAGAGGGGGCACTCTTATTATTGTTGTAAGAATTTCCATAAGCATTACCATTGTTGGGAGGATATGGCTTATAATTGTTGTTACCAAAATTGTTCCTATAAGCATTATTACCATAAGCATTGCTGCCAAAGTTGTTATTTCTGAACCCCCTCAGGTTATCATCTGAACCCCCTCCAGTATTAAGTTGCAAGCAACAGATTATTGCTTTACGAACTACGTGTAAAGTAAACAATACGATTGTTCTATGAACAAAGGATTGTTGTTTTCTCCCTAGTAGCAACAGCACATCTAGTACCTTAGAGATTTCTGTCACTTCCCCAGATTACCAGAGGCATGAACCCACTATCGAGCATAAATACTAACTCTTGGAGTTGCTAGCATCTACTTGGCCAAGATAGCTACTAACAACGGAAATCATGCAAGATCTCAAGTAACAAAGACATGATAGAATCAATATGAAATAGCATCTCAATATCCATCGGATCCCCGCAAACACAACATGTATGAATTACAAATAGATGATCTTGATCATGAACGATCTTGATCATGAACGGAGCTCACAAGATCTAAACATGAAAGCACAAAGGAGGAGAAACCAGCCATCTAGCTACTACATGGATCCGTAGTCCAAGGATGAACTACTCACGCATCACACCGGAGGCTTGCATGGTGATGAAGAAGGCCTCCAGGGTGAATTCCCCTCTCCGGTAGGGTGCCGGAGGAGCTTCAGATCCCTCCCGATCTAGGGATGGAGATGACGGTGGCTACAGACTCTTTCGTGGATTTTTGATCGGGTACTCAGGGTTTTCGTCCCGAGGGCAATATATAGGCGGAAGGAGAGGCCGAGGGGGTGCCGGGAGCGGCCACACCACCCCCTGGCGTGGGCTAGGCCTGGCCGCACAGCCAGGTGGTGTGGTGGCTCCCTGGCCCTTCTCCGTCTCGTATTTTGGCACTTGATCACTTCAAGAAAAATAGGCACTTTGGCTTTTGTCCTGTCCAATTCCGAGAATATTCATTTTCTGACTTTCCTGGAACCAAAAACAGCAGAAAACAGGCAGCTGGCACTGTGGCTCTTGTTAATAGGTTAGTCCAAGAAATCATATGAAAAGTACTCCAAAGTTGGGACAAAACACAAAAAAGTGGATAAAACCAAGCATGGAACATCAAAAATTATAGATACATTTGCAATGTATCAGGGTGACCTGCGAGGAGCTTCGCGACCTTGAGGTCGGCTTCGAGTACGACTACATCAACCATGTTCCCCACGGAACGTTAACCGCGTACGGTCTACAAGGGTATGTATTCTCTATGCTCCGGCCGTTACTGCATTACTACATAGATAGATCCTAGGCAGTTTCTGGGGTTCCATCATAGGAAATTTTTGTTTTCCGCACTATCCCCAACATAGAAGTCCATAAAATCATGACAGTTGTACAAGTATCGTAACACTCAACCTAGTTCAATCATCTAATATAATAATCATGAACCAAACACAACTTCAATTATCATAAAGTCTCGCAACTCAATGGATATAAATCATCTCTTGAACAAAAGGGAGCTCGAAGTTGATGCAACTAATGCAAATTCGGGAATTAAAGTCTAACATGCGTGTAGAAAAGTAAACATGCTAAAACTGTAAGATAGGTTACAAGGTTCTCACAGATCTCCCCAAGTTTGGAGTCAAGACGGGTGGATCAAATAATCCCTTGCGATTATTTGGTATCGTGGAATGCCCTTCTAGGTTGTAGTGGGAGAAACTCTGGAATCATGGAGACTTGCACAGAGCATCTTGTTTGATGTCTCCAAGATCAAGATACAGATCCGGCGTTGCTCGCTAACTTTCTCCAACTGTTCAACAAGAGCCTTGTACATCTCTATTGTTTGCTTCTCGGTGTTGATGGATCGAAGGCTGATGTTGAGGTTCGCTTCTAGCCCTTTCATTATCTTTAGATCCATCCGGTCTAGGTAACGACGCAATAGTTCAATATGTTTAAAGGATCTTGGAGATTTTACCTCGATCTTCTTAATGCGGCGGTCGAGCTTGTCTAGGGAGGCTTGGATCTCCTCCCCTTGTTTCTTCATTTTCTTCAAGAAGAGTTCCCCATCTCCTTCTAGATCAAGTTGAACCTCATCGAAGTCGCCTTCTTTTCCAACGCCAAGGCTGAACACCTTACACCCATCCTTTATTTTTTCCATTAGCTTGAATCCATCCTCGTCTTCTAACTCTTTCCCTTCTGGCACAGTAGTAGTGTCTTCCTCCGTAACACTCGAGGATGATCCATAGAGATGTTCCTTCTCTTGAAGGATACCCCATGTGAAAGACATGGTTCCAAAGCTCTCACGAGGCAGAAGTACTGTGGAGAAGATCTGTATTGTCAATACAAGGATAGATCCCTTCTGGAAAAATTAAAAAGGGTTAGAAGCAGGATATAATTCGTACTGAGAGTAAAAGGGTCGCCCAAGAAAAAAAGGATCTCCCAAGAAAATAATTCTAACAAATATGGAAACAAATAAGTGCAAAAGAAGAACATTGTGATTGTAACGACCAGCTAGTACGGGCGGACGCCCGTACGGCGCACCCGTACCGGGTCGTTTCCAAAAACCCCACGCGGTGAAGTCGGTAATAGTCAACCGACTAAGTGTTATGGGCGGGTTCCGCTTGTACTAACCATCCGTACTGACTTTGTCGCTTCAGTCTTTTTAATAAAAACAAACAAAAAGTAGAAGAAGGTCACAAAACTAATAACGACAAGCCGTACGGGGGGAGGGGCTACTCCTGTACAGTGCGGTCGTACCATTTTGCGAAAAGAAAAAGAGGGCATCAACGGGTTTAACGACCAGCGGTATGGGTAGATCCGGCCGTACCGCCCACCCATACCGATCTCGTAAGACCAACAATGAACTCAGAAAAATGAAAAGAATTCAGATATGCAGAAAGAAATTGTATAAAAATATCCAGAATAAAGATAAATTTGGAATTCACAAGCTATGGTCATCGAGGGAACATGAACTCATTTGAGTATCTTTTCTCTTACTCTCTTCAAATAAAACTAGTTGTAGAAAATCACCAAAACCATTGCAAGAAGGAATAGAGAACTTCCTTTTTGGTAGTGTGGTTCCCAAAGGTATTTACACAAACGTCAGCTCCTTAGGATGAGTAACTTCTTGAGTGTCCATGAATGTTTCCTCCATATCTTCCTTTCTTTGTAGGATATGTAAATCAAATTCTTGCAGAAGTAAAGTTCAACGGATCATTCTTGGCTTAACATCAGTGCTTTCTAGGATTTCTTTTAAGCCAACATGATCAGTGTTTACTCTTACTTTAGAGTCCATGATATAAGATCTAAATTTATCACAGGAGAAAACCACTTCGAAGCATTTTTGCATAGGGTAGTTCTTTTGGGCCCTGTTTAAAGTGCGACTAGCATGATGAATGATATTAAGATCATCACCATCATACTAGCAAAGAATTGCTCCTATTGCTTCATGGCTAGACTCACAAAATAGCTCAAAATGTTTCTTCCAATTAGGTGGTTCAATATTGGGAGCTTCAAGGAGAGCTTATTTTAATATGTTGAAGGAAGTAAGACACTTTCCATCAAACTAAGGTCTAGCAGTTTTTGAAAAGTTCTTAATGAACCTTCTATAAAATCCCACATGACCTAAGAAGCTTCTTATACCTTTTATGTCTCGAGGAGGGGGTAACCTTTCTATTGCTTCAATCTTTGCTTAGTCGACTTATATGCCCTTACCTGAGACTTTGTGACCAAGCACTATGCCTTCTTGAACCATGAAATGGCATTTCTCCGAGTTCAAGACTAAGTTAGTGTCTTCACATCTCTGCAAAACTTTATGAAGATTATGGAGACAATGATTAAATGAAGTTCCATAAACAGAGAAGTCATCCATGAATACTTCCATAATACTTTCAACATAATCAACAAATATAGAAGTCGTACATCTTTGAAAAGTGGCAGGAGCATTGCAAAGACCAAAAGGCATACAATGATAAGCATAAAGGCCATAAGGACAAATAAAAGTAGTTTTAAGTTGATCATCAGGATGAACAATAGTTTGGGAAAAGCTGGAATAGCCATCTAATTAACAAAAATGAGAATGCATAGCAAGCCTTTCTAAAGTTTGATCTATAAACGGTAAAGGGTAGTGGTCCTTCCGAGTTTCCTTATTAAGTTTTCTATAGTCAATGCACATCCTGTGACCAACAACAGTTCTAGTAGGTACCATTTCATTATGTTCATTTTCGACAACTATAAACCCACCTTTCTTAGGAACACAATGAACAAGACTTACCCATTCACTTTCTTCCACATGAAAGATGGCGCCTACATCCAACAAACGTATTATTTCTTTTCTTACCTCCTCTTTCATGTGAGGTTTAAGATGTCGCTGAAAGTTTGCGACCGACTGAGCTCCTTCTTCCATGAATATTCTATGGGTGGCTATCGAGGGACTAATCCCCTTCAAGTCACTCATCGAATACCCAAGAGCATTCGATGCATACAGAGAACCTTCATTAAATTTTCCTCCTCTTTATCAGCAAGGTTAACACTTATAATAACAAGAAATTTATTGGTCTCATCAAGAAACCTATATTTTAATTCCTTTGGTAGAGTTTTAAGGATTAGAGGAGGAAGAGCCTAGTCCACTTTCCTTATGGGTTCTTCATATTTTTGATTAATCTCAGTGTCCACCTCAGGTGTGGAGTCAAGATAATCATCCATTTAAGCCTTTTCTATGTCTTGAGGGATATTATTATTGTTGACTAAACTCCTTTGCTAAATCATCTTCAGGAGTCTCGATGACTATTGAGGCTAAATTTATGATGTTACCTTCTTCCTCACATTCGTACTCATCATCATCCAATTCTTCAATAGCCGGCTTATGGTCGAATTTGGAGAAATGAAAATCCATCTTCTCTTCACCAAACTTGAGAGACAAAGTTTGTCTCTTGCAATCTATGTTTTCTCCTGCGGTATTTAGAAAAGTTCTTCTAAAAATGATGGGACAATAAACATCAGTAGGCTTATCAATAAGCACAAAATCAATGGGATATTTGTAAGGTCCAATACAAATTGGAACATTTCTTATTATTCCAATTGGAACTTTGAGTGTTTTATCTACAAGCATGGTAGTCATATCCGTATCTTCCATTTCAGCTAGAGTTAATTCATTTTAAATTTTTAAATAAAAATTAAAAGGGATAACGTTAATAGCTGTACCGATGTCACAAAGGCCATAAGAGGAAGTTCCCCCGAAAGTGCAAGGGAGAATTGGCTTACCAACTTCTTTACCTTTTACTTACCTTCGAGGAATTGTGAAGCTTCAATATCTAGCTCAATTATGTTGCAGTGTGCAAACATAGTTAAGATATCTTCCTTTATTGATGCATCTTCCTCTTGTACACATTCCTCTTCAATTTCCTTCTTTGTGTCTCTTCTTCTAGATCCTTGAGAAATAATTCTTCCTCTTTGCGTTGATCCTCTAGTTGCTGAGCCATCATATGTCTTCTCACCGTCCTTGGGAAAGGAAAGGGTTCAACATATGGGGATACCTCCTTTAATTGCTCGACAGGGGTCGTGATTATTGGATCCTCTTATACAACTAGCACGGGTAGCGGAGTATAATGAAGCCAGTCTTTCTTAGGAGCTTCAATATGTTCTGTAATAGACTAAAGGATTTGCAAAATAATATCATCATCAAGTTGTAGTTCATTAGCAGTTTATTTTACTTTACCGGAGTATTTATAAGCATTGGGACAATCATATTCAATTTATATACCTCCTTCGCCTTCTAAATCAAATCCCCAAGTTTCTCTATTATGGGGAATTGATACGTCCATTTTGCATCACTATTCTATATCATAATTTACCGTTATTCTTTGATATATTTCATATTAAGAGGTGATACTTATGTTATTTCATCTGTTTTTGCATGGTTGATGACTTTTGGAGCATGGACCGCTGCAGTCAGGATTCTGATGGAAAAGGTGCTGTTTGGAGGCAAAATTTGCGAAGATCAGAAAATCCGGGAAAATATACGGAAAATCCTATTTTTCCAGAAGACGAAGGAAGCCAAAAGGAGGAGTGGAGATGGGCCAAAGGGGGCCCACACCACCCCCTGGCGCGAGCCAGCCTAGGCCGCGCCACCAGGTGGTGTGGCCACCCTGGCCCACCTCCAGCTCTCCCCTCTGGCATATATAATCCTCCCGAAACCGTAATACTCAAAGAGCGACCACATAAAGATTCCGCTGCCTCTACGGGGCGGAAAACACCGAGAGAGAAAGATCTCTCCGACAGATAGATTTTTGACGGGGGAATTCCTTCCCGGAGAGGGGAGATCGTCACCATCAACACCACCATCAAGCTGGACTTTATCGGGATCATCATCATCATCACCATCACCATCAGCACCCTTATCACCATCTCCATATTGCTGTAACAATTGGGTTGAATCTCGCATAGTTCTTAGGGGCACTTTCTCGGTGTTGATTACTCTTTGTAGTTGATGCTATTGAGTGGAACCATTGAATTATTGTTTATGTTCAGATTGTTATACATCATTATTCCATATCTGATCATGATCCATATGATGTCTTGTGAGTAGTTCGTTTTATTCTTGAGGACATGGGAGAAGTCATCTTGTTAGTAGTGGAATTGTGTTGAGAAAGATTCAATAGTTTGATATTTAAGTTGTGGTGTACTTCTTTTAGTGGTGTCATGTGAACGTCGACTACATGACACTTCTGAAGGGAATATGCCCGAGAGGCAATAATAAAGTGGTTATTATCTTATTGCATGTTTATGATAAATGTTTATTTTGCATGCTATAATTGTATTGATCGAAAACGTCAATACATGTGTGTTTAATAAACAAAAAGGGTTCCTAGTTATGCCTCTCTTATAGACTAGCTTGTTGATTAACAAGATGATCAAGGTTTCCTGATCATGGACATTGGATGTTGTTAATAACAAGGTCACAACATTTGTGAAATGATGTGATGAACATTCATCCGAAGTATAGCATTACGATCAAGTCATTATGTTTATATGGCTATAACATCATACGAAGTAATCTTTATCCTTAGACCATGAGATCATATTAATTGCTAACACCGGAAGAGTATCTTGATAACAACAAACGTCACACCGTAACCGGGTGAGTATAAAGATGGGTTCAGTGCTACGAAGGTGTTATGTTGAGGCTTATGGATCAAGAGTGGAATTTGTCAATCCCGATGATGGATAGATATACTCTAGGACCTCTCGGTGATATCACATTAAGATAGCTTGCAAGCAAGTGATGTGTTCACTAGAATGTTATATCACGGGAACGAGAAAAGAGTGCATGCTGGTAAGAGATCAAACTAGGTATTTTGATACCGATGATTGAATCTCGGACATGTATTATATCACGAGACAAAGGGATTAAATTACTAGCGTTAAATGTTCTCACAATCACAGAAGTCATCGTTGAATATGCAGGAGTCAGTATGGATCTCTAGGTCCCGCTTCTGATTACTGATCTAACAGGAGTCTCAATCATGTCTGCATTATTCGCGAACCATAGGGTGACACAATTAAGAGTTACCGGACACCATTTTGGAGCACATATGTTTCAGACAAAAGAATTGCAAAGCGCTGGAATTATTTCAATAGACATCGAAACTGTTTCGGGTGAAGTTGCCGAAATTGGTTCTGCATCTAATATTGAAATGTTGTAGGGGGTTTTATGTGAATGTTTGTTAATTAAAGTAATTAACAAAATTCTGAATAAAAATAATAAAAGAGTTTTATTAAATGAGAGAGCATTAAATTTGGAGAAATTTAATGCATTTAAAGTGGAGACTTTAAAAGAGAATGTGAAGGGGCATTTTAATGTGGAGGGGTTACCACCACATAAATGGGGGAGGTGAGGAGTCACCCCCCATGGGGCACCGGCCATGGGGAGGGGTACCCCCCTCCTCCTATAAAAGTCCCCCCTCACTCCCTTCTTCCACACACCTCCTTGTGAAGGATCTCTCTCCCCCTCTAGAATTATTTCCCCATGGTCTCGGATTAGAGAGATACGTGTTCCCGGTGGCATTTCGTCTGGAAGGAGTTGATGCTTCCGCTGGATCGCTGGAGCGAGGAGGTGGAGGTTATCCGGTGGCTTGAACGTGTGTGCGAGTACGGATGCGCTGCTGAGTTGCGGCGCTCGGACTTCCACTCGATCTTGAGATCGGCAAGTGTACGACTACATCAACCACGAGTTCCTACTCGTTAACAAAACTCGTTGTCCTCGAGGGTAAGTTCTCGATGGATGTATGTCCACCCATTGCTCTGTACTTAGTATATAGATCTTGGCGTGTCGTTCTCATCGTAGGAAATTTTTGTTTTCTATGCTGCGGACCCAATAATGGTATCAGAGCCTGATCTATGCGTAGGTGCTTTGCATGGGTAGTACATGATATGTCCATTTTGCATCACTATTCTATGTCATAATTCACTATTATTCATTGATATATTTCATATTAAGAGGTGATACTTATGTTATTTCATCTGTTTTTGCATGATTGATGACTTTTGGAGCATGGACCGCTGCAGTCAGGATTCTGATGGAAAAGGTGCTGTTTGGAGGCAAAATTCGCGAAGATCAGAAAATCCGGGAAAATATATGGAAAATCCTATTTTTCCAGAAGACGAAGGCTACGAGAAGAGGGAGTGGAGATGGGCCATAGGGTTCCACACCACCCCCTGGCGCGGGCTACCCTAGGGCGCGCCACCAGGTGGTGTGGCCGCCCTGGCCCACCTCTGGATCTCCCCTCTGGCGTATATATTCCTCCCGAAACCCTATGACTCGGGGAGCGACCATAGAAAGATTCCATCGCCTCTGCGGGGCGGAAAACACCGAGAGAGAAATATCTCTCTGGCAGATAGATTTCTGCCGGGGGAATTCCTTCTCGGAGAGGGGAGATCGCCGCCATCAACACCACCATCAAGCTGGACTTCATCGAGATCATCATCATCATCACCACCATCATCACCATCAGGACCCTCATCACCATCTCCATATTGCTGTAACAATTTTCTGATCCATACCACTAGCCAGCACCTTCTGTAGAGAATTCCTGATCCATACCACTAGCCAGCACCTTCTGCTCCTCGTTGGGTTCGACACTCTTACTTATCGAAAATACTGTGATACACCCCCTATACTTGTGGGTCATCAAGACTATTTTCTGGCGCCATTGCCGGGGAGTGAAGCGCTATTGGAGAGTGGAACTGGTAAAGGAAACTTCTACCGTGAGTATTGTTTACTTCCGTTAGTTGCTTTATTTTCGTTATGGATAATTCGCTGAGTTTCTTGTTTCGTAATGCTACTACAACTGCTAAGGTAGTAGATGGACCACCACCTGCTGAGAATGATACTTTTAAAATACCTACAAGAATTATTGATCGTGTTATGGATAACTATTATGTTGGGGATGGAACTGTCCATCCCAGTGATCATTTGCTCTTTATACACGAATTATGCGGGTTGTTCAAGTGTGCAGGTATTACTAAAAATCAAGTCAAGAAGAAGTTATTCTCATTATCACTAAAAGGAAGAGCTGAGGAATGGTATAAGCTACTAAAGAATGGTCAAGCTCTTTAATGGGAGGAAATAGTACCTCTCTTTTATTCAAAGTTTTATCCTCCTAGTGAGATTCATAAAGATCGGAATCAAATATACAACTTTTGGCCTCTTGATGGAGAGAGTACCGCTCAAGCTTGGGGGGGGGGATTGAAGTTACTAATGCTCAAATGTCCCATTCATGAGCTCCCCAACAATATTATTATCAATAACTTTTATGCAAGGCTTCCTCTACATGATAAGGATTTATTGGATGCTTCTTGCGCTGGATCATTCACTCGCATGGAAGAAGAAGCTAAATGGGATCTTCTGGACCGTATTCAAGATAATGCTGAAGCATGGGAGGATGACAAAGGTAGAAAGTCAGGTATAAATTATGATTATGAATGCATTGAATCTTTTATGGGAACTGATGACTTTCAAAATATTAAAAATGCTTATGGTCTAGACTCTCAAGCTATTGCTTCTTATTTTAAGGCTTTTGCTTCCTACATTGAAGTGCCTAAAAAGAAGTGGAATAAGTATCATGCACCTTATAAAGATATTACTAAGAGTTTCCTGCAAGAAATACTGAAGTTTATACTGCTAATCATGCTTTACCTGAACCTTATATTGAGAAAATGCCTTTCCCAGTTAAGATAAAGGAACATTCTATGATAGCTAGTATGGTTAATGAAAGTACAAATAAAGGTGTTAAACCCGATAAACAAATGAATGATGAACCTTTAATAGGAAATGTGAAAGACTTTGTTACTAAATATGTAGAAGAGGGACACACTATCCTTTGTAAGGATACCTCTAATATTGTCTCACAAAGTAGTGTTATGAGAGCTAGTGTTCTTGTGTTTTCTGTTAGAATAAGTGATCATTGTTATGATGGCCCTTGTGATAGTTATATTGTTAAGTTTATGAATGATACTGAAAGTGACTATGAGAGAGGGAAAAGTATTCTTATGTATCTCAATAATATCAAGTTTCCTCGTTTTATGCTGAAATTTTTTATGTTGCACTTCTTTTGCCTTCTTATGCTACTAGCCTCTGGTTTCAACAACTTGTTTGTTTACAAAATTCCTTTGCATAGGAAGTGGGTTAGACTTAAACGTGTGTATTTTTGCTTCTTAAGGCTCTCTTTCACTACAATTCATATTTCTAAGTGAGCATCATCAAAATTATCATGCCCATCTTAATGGCTATAAATAAAGAGTTTTTTGGGAGACAACCCAATTTATTTGTGTTTTCAGTTTGTTTTTGTTTTTCTTTGAGTCTTGGAAGTCATTACTTCAGCAATAACCTCTCCTTATCCTTTTTGTTTGGTTTTTGTGTCAAGATCAACCTCTAATGAGAGAGAAGTAAGATTTGGGGAAGTTGTTGTCCCAAAATAAATTTTTGTGCTTTACCGTAAAAATTCGTGAGAGATCTCTGTATGTCAGATTGAGCTGTAATTTTTTGTGCTTCTGCCCTAGGTGGTTATTTAACGGTTCGTTAGTTTTGCACTTTTTGATTTGAGCAACAGAAGATTTTCGAAAAAAATGATCTTTACCTGCTGGTCTGTTTTGACAGATTTTGCCACTCTTGCATTTGCTTCTTTAATCGATTTCATTTTTGAATACTTTTTGGGTTTTCGGAAGGAGTTGCTATAGTAGTTCTTGTTTTGATGGTATTCGGTTGAAATTGGATTCAAAAGTTTTTATCACTTCACTTGTACTAATGTTGCTAATGAGAACTGTGTGAAGTTTTATGTGAAAGAAATTTCTAGGTTAGTGGAGGAAATGGTGTAATAAGGAAGTGAAAGGTTTCATGACTCAAGCAATAAGTGTATGACGATGAAGATATTGATGTTATTCAAGTTGTGACTCCGGAAGAATCTACTAAATACTAAATTCAGAGACCTGTAGAGTCTGTTTTCGAATAGGTAACAGTTCTGGTAAGAAAAGTTCCGCGAAAGATCTGTTCAATTATATTTCTGTAGTTTTTAGCCAACAAGGAAAGCTACGAAGCGAAAGAGGGACGGAAACAGAGCCAGGGTGGCTCACACCACCCTGTGGCGCGAGCCCACCCCTGGCCGCGCCACTAGGTGGTGTGGCCACTACGGACTCCGTCTCCGACCCGTTTTCTCCCAGTACCTTCCTTTTGTTATAAAAATTCGTAATATATACCCCCTGGATCCCCCGAGGTTCATATATCATGTTCTCGTCGTGTTTTCGTTTTGATCTGTTTCTGCCAGGAACTATTCTTGAAAGCTTAGAAGCACAATGGTGTCCGCCAAGGATAAAGGAAAGGAGCCTATGGAGGAAGATCTCCAAGACCCCGAGAAGGAGGAGGAGATCAAGAGTGAAGATGAAGGGCAGCAAGGCCAACATCCGCACACCGGCACTACCATTGCAAGCATTGGAGTGTTGAAAAAACCTGCCAGGGTCAGAAGGACTGCACGGATGTTGACTGGAGGGAAACCTCTGCGTCACTGCTTGGCTCCACAGTCACTTCCTCCATGCACCAAGAATCCTTTCCATACCCTTATCCATAAGCAGCAACACTAGAATATGCCCAAGGAGAGATTACCCTCCAATTGGTACTTGCCTCGTTCTAGCCATGTAGGGAAATAAGACTTCAAGGAGGAAGAGTGGGAAAAGAATCATAAGAGATGGGATCCACAATCTGACATGATCATGCACCGCATCGAGCACAACTCGGAGTTGATTCATACTCTCACCTTTGAGATTGAGGACTTGGGGAAACTGATCAAAGGGCTCATTGAGAAAATACCACCACCACCAAAGGAGTAATTCGTCATCAGGTTTGGCATCCCCTTGGTTTGTTCCAAGCTTGGGGGAGTGCCGCAGTATCACATCACTATCTTCTATCTTTTTACCTTTTAGTAGAGTCATGTCATGAATAGTGAAGTTATTTTGTAGGATGGTTTGCATTATGGAAGTGTCCCCTCTCTCGTTAGATATGTATCCCTTGATGTGAGTTGCCGTTATGGAATATTAATGAGAAGTTCTATCATTTACTCTTTAGCATATCTTATATTAGTTTTCAATTCGTGGTCATATGATTGATCTTGTTGTTAGTATTGGTAGCACTTTGGGATCATTGAGTTAATTTAGTTGGTTTTGGCAAACCTGGCTCAGTCAGTAGCAACACTATTTTTGAGAGTTGGATGAAAAGATAAAAGTACTCAAAATAAATATAATTTCATCATCTTTCTTTCTTGATTTGCTCATAAGTCTAGTATTCTCTAGTTAAGATCTTTTGTGCTTCCAAGGAAGAATGCATGTTTGTCTTTATCACTTGTATGTTTGTTTGTTTCCTTCAACTCTTATACTTGCTACCCAGCCTTGCTAGCCAAAAACCTGTACTGAGAGGGAATTCTTCTCGTGCATCCAATCCTTAAACCAAATCTATGCCATTTGTGTCCACCATACCTACATATTAGCATTATTGCTATTCAAAGTAAATTCTTGTTTTTATCTACCTTCCAAATAGAACTAAGAATGGCCACTATGCTCTCAAAGTAGGTGCATAAAGGTAGAAGGTGGAGACTCAACATAAAAGTAAAAGAAAGGCCTTCATAGAAGGAAGTAGGGATTCAAGTCTCATAAAGAGCTTCCAAAAATTATGGTACTTAATAGCTTTCAGCTCTCATTGCCCCTATCATAAGCATCTTGAAGGTGATTAAGGTTAAAGTGACACAACTAAGAGGATATGCTTGCCAAGTTATAAGCCAAAATCTCATGCCCCTTACTTACGAAGACCGAAACTCATGCTACTAAACTTTAGTCACAAGTAAGCACTTGTCATTGTAAGTACATATGTATCATAAAGAACCGCCAACAGGGTACCCCTTGCACATGATACATGAGCTATCCTATAATCAAAATGACAAGGCAAGCAGACAATGAGCATCTCAGCGATCTTTTTATTTGCTATTTGCATAGGTTTTTATTGAGGATGCTTCATAGAGTGCTCATTATGGTGATGCTGCAAGTTTCCACCATGATTAGGCATGGCTTAGGCTAGCGGTCCAGGCGCTTCTCTAACACACATACAAACTCCATGATCTTACAAGTTCCACTTTTATTTCACACCACCGGATCCATAAACAAAAGAACATGATATCAACGGGGTACAAAGTATAGGTGCAATATTGAAAGCGTTCCCCATGATACATGGTTCTGCTAACTTCAACTTATAAAGCGCAAGCATATACGCAACAAAGAAGGACCCAATGGTTCAAATTTATTAAATGCAAAAAAGTAAAGTGTGCCATCAAGTTTGTGAGAGCTTTAATCACTAGTTTTCTCATAACAAGTTTAATTTGGAAGGTGGACAAAAACATGAATATACTTGGAATAGCATATGCTAGTAGGTAGGTATGGTGGAC
This sequence comes from Avena eriantha, assembly GCA_910589775.1. Classification (NCBI taxonomy): domain Eukaryota; kingdom Viridiplantae; phylum Streptophyta; class Magnoliopsida; order Poales; family Poaceae; genus Avena; species Avena eriantha. Next base: position 131,650,192 of record OU342742.1, read on the forward strand.
TCTTTGGAATAACTTGGTTTTAGGAGTTGGATGCATGAGTGGAACTCATACTTGGCTGTGGAGGCTAGCAAAAGTCTGGGAGCGACAAACTAAGAGAGAAATAATGGCCATAATCATGCAGAGCGACAAAACATCATTGATCAAAGCATAAAGTGATACTACAAGTTGAAAACTAAAGGATCATAAAGTCTATGGTGACTTGGGATAGTCATAACATGGTGTGAGCATGCGCCAAGTCAACCCAAATAAAGCATCAAAGGAGAATACCACAATACTATGCTTTTATATGCTAAAACAACACATGATCCTTCCAAGGCACATTAAGCAATCTCAATCGTTTAAAACAAGTCATTCTATAGCAAAGAATACTAAGCATAAAGCCAAAACAATATCAAGCATGGCATGATAGATCATAGGCCACAGGCAAAAACAAGCTCTCTTTACCACTTAAGCATGAACTTTCCTACTCTTTTCCAATCCAAACCAAACTATTTGAAAACCAATGTATGAAAGAGGGGGTCCAACCAATTTATTCAGCAAACTAAGCAAACAAGCAAACGAAAATCCAAAATGAAAACGAAAAAGAAGACGCTCCAAGAACAACACAACTGTGCATGAAACAATAAAAATGAAGCGTTTGGAAGAAACCTAGGATTTTTATTGATGAAGAGGGGGATGCCTTGGGCATCCCCAAGCTTTGACGCTTGTACTTCTTGGATATTTCTTGGGGGTGACACACGTGGCATCCCCAAGCTTGAGCTTTAGTCCGTTCTTCATCTCATTACTCATTCCTTCCATACACCTGAAATTTTTCCTTCATACAAAACTTCACACAATCTTTATTAGCAACATTAGTGCACTCAAGATAATAAGTCTTTAGGTTCAGTTCTAACACCAATAAAACTTCCATTAAAACACAAGCTACTGTATCACTTCCCTCAAAAAGCTCAATTCCCCAAAAAAACTCAAAAAGGAACCAACAAGAAGCAAATGCAAATAATGGCAGAAATCTGTCAAAACAGACCAGCAGGTAAAGAAGAATTTTTTCGAAGACCTTCTGTTGCTCAAATCGAAAAGTGTTGAACTAACGGAAGTTAGATAACAACCTGGGGCATAAGAAAAAAATTCATGCCTCAAAAGGATGTACAGAGATTTTACACGAAGTTTTACGATGAAGCACAGTAATCTGTTTCGGGACAGCAACTTTCCCAATCATTACTTCTCTCTCATTAGAGGTTACTCTTGGCACAAAAAGCAAATAAAAATGATAAGTAGCGGCTATTACAGAGGTAATAACTTCCAAGACTCATCTAAAACTTTTGGGTTATCTCCCAATAAGTACTTTTCTTTAACGTCTTTAAGTTAGGCATGAGAAGCAAGAAAAATAATCAAGTGTTCTCAAATGAAGAAACATTAAGATTGATACCAGAAATATATTCAAGAAGGCAAGGTATCTCATCCAAATATGTCCTAGAGGATCCTTTCTCAATGTTCTTGGGTTCACTATTTTCATCAAACGGGTTTTCAGGAACAATCCAATCAAGCTTATTTTCTATGGCTTCATGCATTGCTACAAGTTTGAAAGGTATTGGTGTTTTAATTTCCTCCCCATTAGGTTCGGTTTTATTCATCTTTTCCCGTGTACCAACAACATCTACACATGAGCCTAGCGTATTAAAATGTTCAAACACTTTTCTAGCTTCCTTGGCAACATCTTAAAATTCCTTAAGCAAAGTTTCCAGAATAAAGTCTCTCTTTTCATGGTCATCAATTTCTTTAAGTTTAAGAAACATTACTTGCATTAAGGGGTTAAGGTTACCAAACCTAGCTTCCAACATGTGAACTAAAGAAGCTGCAGCAATTTCATAATTTGGAGCAAGTTCTGCAAGGGATCCATCCTCAGTATCCTCATGTTTGCTAACATCATTAAAGAATTATTCAATATTATATTTTCCAATTATAGAGCCACTACCTATTGAAAGGTCTTTCATGGTGAATTTAGGGATCAACATGGTGAGCTAAGGAAGAGGTAACAACTATAGCAAGACTTAATTTCTGTGTGTTTTTAATAAAAAAAGCAAACTAGTAAAACTATTTTTTTGTGTGTTTTTGATAAGAAACAAGAAAACAAAGCAAAAATAAACTAAGCAAAAAAACACCAAAGTAAAGAGATTGGTTATGAGGGACTCCCCTTATGAAGATGTCCTTGACTCCCCGGCAACGACGCCATAAAATATACTTGCTGACTCATGTACTAATGAGCTCGTTGGGGAACCCCAACATGAAGGTATGATGAGCACAACGGTAAGTTTTCCCTCAGTTATGAAACCAAGGTTATCAATCCAGTAGGAGCAAGGAAACACCCCAAAGGTGTAGCTAGCTGAGCTTTGGCAGGGCACACTACCCATGCCAGCAGCAACATGGAGACCTGCACAACACAACCAGAGAACTCTGTCCCCAACTTGCGATGAGGTTGTCAATCTTACCGGTTTTGCTGAAAATAGAGGATTAAACGTATCGAGTGGAAGAAAGTAATAGTTTGCAGAAAGTAAACACAAAGCAGTAAACAGTTGATTGTAGATTGATAGTAAAAGAAAGGACCGGGGTCCATAGTTCACTAGAGGTGGCTAGCTCTCCTTAAGATAGATGACATGTTGGGTGAACAAATTACAGTGTGGCAATTGACAAACATCGAGAAAGCATACATGCATATACTAATCATCTTGACTCCTTTGAGACTTGATTGGGCATTACAACATTATACATAGACCGCCATCCAACTGCATCTATGACTAATAATCCACCTTCAGGTTATCATCCGAACCCCCTCTAGTATTAAGTTGCAAGCAATGGATAATTGCATTACGAATTGCGTGTAAAGTAAACAATACGATTGTTCTATAAACAAAGGATTGTTGTTTTCTCCCTAGTAGCAACAACACATCTAGTACCTTAGAGATTTCTTTCACTTCCCCAGATTACTAGAGGCATGAACCCGCTATCGAGCATAAATACTAACTCTTGGAGTTGCTAGCATCTACTTGGCCAAGATAGATACTAACAACGAAAATCATGCAAGATCACAAATAACAAAGACATGATATAATCAATAATCAATCTGAAATAGCGTCTCAATATCCATCTGATCCCCACAAACACAACTTGTAGGAATTACAAATAGATGATCTTGATCATGAACGGAGCTCACAAGATCTAAACATGATAGCACAAAGGAGGAGAACCAGCCATCTAGATACTACATGGACACGTAGTCTAGAGATGAACTACTCACGCATCACACCGGAGGCTTGCATGATGATGAAGAAGGCCTCCAGGGTGAATTCCCCTCTCCGACAGGGTGCCGAGAAGAGTTTCAGATCCCTCCCGATCTAGGGATGGAGATGACGGTGGCTACAGACTCTTTCGTGAAATTTTGATCGGGTCCTTAGGGTTTCTATATCGAAGGCAACTTATAGGTGGAAGGAGAGGCCGAGGGGGTGCCTGGGGCGGCCAGACCACCCACTGGCATGGGCCAGGCCTGGCCGCGTGGCCAGGTGGTGTGGCCGGGCCCCAGCCTCTCTCCGTCTCGTATTCTGGCTCCGTGTGTCCCTCGTTGAAAAACTGACTTTGACTTTTGTCCCGTCCAATTCCGAGAATATTCATTTTCCGACTTTCCTGGAACCAAAAATAGTAGAAAACAGGCAGCTAGCACCGTGGCTCTTGTTAATAGGTTAGACCAAGAAATCATATGAAAAGTACTCCAAAGTGTGGACAAAACATAAGAAAGTAGATAAAACCAAGCATGGAACATCAAAAATTATGGATACGTTTGCAACGTATCACGGCGCGCGCCACGCCTCCTCTGTCCCTAGCCCCTGGGAGCCCGGGCGGCGCCTCCCGACCGTGGTGCCTCTCTTCATCGACCCAGCCAGCCCTGGAGAGCCCGGGCGACACCCCCCGGCCCGACCACTTTTTTTTTAATTTCATCTTGTATCTTTTTTATATTGTTAATAATTATTACTAGTGTATATATATGTTTCTGTATAGTAATAGAGAATATAGATATAGTACATTGTATATATATTTTTTATTTCGTGTATCTTTTTTATATGTTAATAATTATTACTAGTATATAGATATAGTATATATATGTTTGTGTATAGTAATAGAATAGATATAGTATATATATGTTTTTTTATTTCGTATATCTTTTATATATACAATATTGTAATATAATAGATATAGTATATAGATATAGTATATATATAGTATATTGTATATATATGGAGTATAGTATATATGTTATTAATAGATATAGTATAATAGATATATGTTATTCTCGCGGCCCCTCGGAGATAGGGTTAGGGTGGTGGTGCTCGCAGGCCCTTGAACTTAGGGTTAGGGTGGTGGTGCTCGTAGGCCGCCCGGACTTAGGTTTAGGGTGGTGGTGCTCGCAGGCAACCGGATTAGGGTTAGAGTGGTGGTGCTCGCGAGTCGCCCAAACTTAGGGTTATGGTGGTGGTGCTCGTAGACCCCCGGAGATAGGGTTAGGGTGGTGGTGCTCGCAGGCCCCCGGACTTAGGGTTAGGGTGGTGGTGCTCGCGGGCCACCCGGACTTAGGATTAGGGTGGTGCTGCTCGTGGGCCCCGGACTTAGGGTTAGGGTGGTGGTGCTCGCGGGCCGCCCGGACTTAGGTTCAGGGTGGTGGTGTTCGCGAGCCGCCCGGACTTAGGTTTAGGGTGGTGGTGCTCGCGGGCCACCTAAACTTAGGGTTAGGGTGGTGGTGCTCGCGGGCCCTCGGATTTAGGGTTAGAGTGGTGGTGCTCGCGGGCCGCCCGGACCGAGGGTTAGGGTGGTGGTTCTCGCGGGCCCCCGGACTAATGGTTAGAGTGGTGGTGCTCGCGGCCCCTGATACATTGCAAATGTATCTATAATTTTTGATGTTCCATGCTTGGTTTTATCCACTTTCTTGTGTTTTGTTCCAACTTTGGAGTACTTTTCATATGATTTCTTGGACTAACCTATTAACAAGAGCCATAGTGCCAGCTGCCTGTTTTCTGCTGTTTTTGGTTCCAGGAAAGTCAGAAAATGAATATTTTCGGAAATGGACGGGACAAAAGCCAAAGTGCCTATTTTTCCAGAAGTGATCAAGTGCCAGAATACGAGACGGAGAAGGGCCAGGGAGCCACCACACCACCTGGCCGCGCGGCCAGGCCTGGCTCGCGCCAGGGGTGGTGTGGCCGCTCCCGGCACCCTCTCGGCCTCTCCTTCCGCCTATATATTGCCCTCGGGACGAAAACCCTAAGTACCCGATCAAAAATCAAGAGTCTATAGCCGCCGTCATCTCCATCCCTAGATCGGGAGGGATCTAAACCACTTCCCGGCACCCTGCGAAGAGGAGAATTCACCCTGGAGGCGTTCTTCATCACCATGCAAGCCTCCGATGTGATGCGTGAGTAGTTCATCCTTGGACTACGGATCCATGTAGTAGCTAGATGGCTGGTTTCTCGTCCTTTGTGCTTTCATGTTTAGATCTTGAGCTCCGTTCATGATCAAGATCATCTATTTGTAATTCATACATGTTGTGTTTGCGGGGATCCGATGGATATTGAGATGCTATTTCAGATTGATTATTGATTCTATCATGTCTTTGTTATTTGAGATCTTGCATGCTTTCCGTTGTTAGTAGCTATCTTGGCCAAGTAGATTCTAGCAACTCCAAGAGTTAGTATTTATGCTCGATAGTGGGTTCATGCCTCTGGTAATCTGGGGAAGTGACAGAAATCTCTAAGGTACTAGATGTGCTGTTGCTACTAGGGAGAAAACAACAATCCTTTGTTCATAGAACAATCGTATTGTTTACTTTACACGCAGTTCGTAAAGCAATAATCTGTTGCTTGCAACTTAATACTAGAGGGGGTTCGGATGATAACCTGAAGGTGGATTATTAGTCATAGATGCAGTTGGATGGCGGTCTATGTATTATGTTGTAATGCCCAATCAAGTCTCAGAGGAGTCAAGATGTTTAGTATATGCATCTATTGCTTTCTCGGTGTTTTTCAATTGCCCCGCTGTAATTTGTTCACCCAGCATGTTATCTATCTTAAGGAGAGCAACCTCTAGTGAACTATGGATCCCGGTCCTTTTTCTTAACATACAATCTACAAACTGTTTACTTTTTGTGTTTACTTTCTGCAAACTTTTACTTCTTTCCATTCTATACGTTTAATCCTTTGTTTTCCGCAAAACACGGTGAGATTAACAACCTCATCGCAAGTTGGGGACAAAGTTCCGTGGTTGTGTTGTGCAGGTCTCCACGTTGCTACTAGCACCGGTAGTACGCCCTGCCAAAGCTCAGCTAGTAACACCTTTGAGGTGTTTCCTTGCTCCTACTGGTTCGATTAAACCTTGGTTTCATAACTGAGGGAAACTTGCTGCTGTGCTCATCATACCTTCCTCTTGGGGTTCCCAACGAGCTCTACATCAACACCGCCATCAAGCATTTTTCTGGGCGCCGTGCATTGAGCCATCAAGCATTTTTCTGGCGCCATTGTCGGGGACTCAAGGACATCTTCACAAGGGGAGTCCCTCATAACCAATCTCTTTAGTTTGTTGTTTTTGTTTTGCTTAGTTTTCTTTTTGCTTTGTTTGCTTGTTTTATTCTTCAAAAAACACACAAAAAATAGTTTTACTTGTTTGCTTTCTTATTCAAAAACACACAAAAATTAAGTCTCCTATAGTTGTTGGTCTATTATTGCCTTTCTTTGTCATGCTTCCTATCAATGGTTGGTTTCTTTGAAACTGAATCTTATTGGCATGGAGGGTTCACGGAAGAACAAAAATATTATTATAAGGAACACCGCTTGTCACAAAAAGGGAAACACTTATGGGAACAAATTGATAAATTGAATACCATCGCTAGAAACGTGTGCTCTACTTACAATGTTACTTATTGCTTTGATAAATCTTGTTGCTGTAGGAGGTATAAACACCTCCCTTTTCAATGTGAGTATAATGATAATGTTACCATATCTTCTTATGTTAAAGGAAATTATGACTTTTATGATGTGGAACAAATTGAAGAATTTATTGCTTGGAAGGGTGCATTCGAACTAGCTTATTTGCTTGAAAATACTGATGATTCACCTTATAAATATGAGGTTTGTTATATACTTAAATTTTGCTTTGATAATTACAAGGTAGAAAATGGCTATATTCTTGAATATCTTAATAGATGCTCTCCACCAATGGAAGAGACTAATGCCTTGCAGGAACCCATGGAAGAAGAAATTGCTGAAACTAGAAGCTCATTGGATGAAAAAGAGGAGGAGAGTGATGATCAAGGGGAGGAAGAATGGATCTACCCATCCCTGTCTTCTAATGAAAGTAACTCTTTACCCCTTACATTATTTGATTGTCCCCCATGCTTATCAAAGGAGGACGAATGTTATGTTCCTACGGATTCTTTTGATGAAAAGCATGTTTTATGTGATAGTTATATTGTTGAGTTTATTCATGAAGCTACTGAAAATTATTATGAGAGAGGAAAATATGGTTGTAGAAGTTTTCATGGTATTGAAACGCCCCTCTATGTGCTGAAAGTTTTGAAGTTATTCTTGTTTTATCTTCCTATGCATGTCACTTTGTTCTTGGTGAATTTATTTGTTTACCAGATTCCTATGCATAGGAAGTGGGTTAGACTTAAATGTGTTTTGAATTTGCTTCTTGACGCTCTCTTTTACTTCAATTCATATTTCCTATGTGAGCATCTTCTCAAACTATCATGCCTAACTTAAAGGTGTTAAATAAAAGTACTTATTGGGAGATAAACCAAAAGTTTTAGATGAGTCTTGGAAGTAATTACCTCTGTAATAACCTCTCCTTATCCTTTTTATTTGCTTTTTGTGCCAAGAGTAACCTCTAATGAGAGTGAAGTAATGATGGGGAAAGTTGCTGTCCCGAAACAGATTTTTGTGCTTCACCGTAAAAATTCTTGAGAGTGATCTGTTTGTCGGATTGAGCTGTAATTTTTTGTGCTTCTGCCCCAGGTTGTTATCTAACATTCGTTAGTTCAACACTTTTTGATTTGATCAATATAAGGTCTTATAAAAAATTCGTATTTACCTTCTGGTCTGTTTTGACAGATTTCTGCCATTTTCTGTATTTGCTTCTCGTTAGTTCCTTCTTGAGTTATTTTGGGGAATTGAGCTTTTTTGAGGGAAGTGCTACAGTAGCTAGTGTTCTAATGAAAGTTTATTTGGTCTTAGAACTGAACCTTAAGACTTAATTATCTTAAGTGCACTAATGTTGCTAATAAAGATTGTGTGAAGTTTTGTATGAAGGAAAAATTGCAGGTGTATGGAAGGAATGAGTAATGAGATGAAGAATGGACTAAAGCTCAAGCTTGGGGATTCCACGCGTGTCACCCCAAGAAATATCCAAGAAGTACAAGCGTCAAAGCTTGGGGATGCCCAAGGCATCCCCTTCTTCATCAGTAAAAATTCCAGGTTTCTTCCAAACGCTTCATTTTTATTGTTTCATGCACAATTGTGTTTTTCTTGGAGCGTCTTCTTTTTCGTTTTTGTTTTGGTTTTGGTTTTCTTTGGTTTTCTTAGTTTTCTGAATAAATTGGTTGGACCCCCTCTTTCATACTTTGGTTTGCAAATAGTTTGGTTTGGTTTGGAAAAGAGTAGGAAAGTTCATGCTTTTGTGGTAAAAAGAGCTCGTTTTGACTATGGCCTATGCTTTGTCATGCCATGCTTTATATTGTTTTGGCTTTATGCTTAGTATTCTTTGTTGTGGCATGACTTGTTATAAACAATTGAGATTGCTTAATGTGCCTTGGATGAATCATGCGTTGTTTTAGCATATTAAAGCATAGTATACTGGTATTCTCCTTTGATGCTTCATTTGGGTTGACTTGGCACATGCTCACACCATGTTATGACTATCTCAAGTCACCTTAGCCTTTATGATCCTTTATTTTTCAACTTGTAGTATCACTTTATGCTTTTATCAATGATGTTTTGTCGCTCTGCATGATTATGGCCATTATTGCTCTCTTAGTTTGTCGCTCCCAGTCTTTTGCTAGCCTCCACAACAAAGTATGAGTTCCACTCATGCATCCAACTCCCTAAACCAAGTTATTCCAAAGAGTCCACCATACCTACCTACTAGCTTATCCTATTCCAAGTACATTCATGCTTTTGTTTACCTTCCACTTGTTATGAGAAAACTAGTGCTTAAAGCTCTCACGAACTTGATGGCACACTTTACTTTACTTGCCCTTAATAAACTTGAACCATTGTGTCTTCTATGTTGTATATGATTGCACTTATTTGTCGGGAATTAGCAGAACCATGCTTTCATGGGGAACGCTTTCAACATTGCACTTGGTACTTGTACCTAGTTGATATCATGCTCTTTTGTATATGGATGTCGTCGGTGTGAAATGAAAGGGGAGCTTGTAAGTCCATGGAGTTATGTATATGTGTTAGAGAAACGCCTGGGCCGCTGGTCTAATCCATGCTGACATGGTGGAAACCTGCAGCGTAACCATAATGAGCTGTCTATGAAGCATTCTTCTTATAAAAAAGAGTCCTATATTGAGAAAAAAAAGAGAAAGGAAAAAGAAAAAAAGAGATACTATGAAAAGAGGAAAGAGAGAAAAAAGCACCATATTCCCATGGTAAATAAGAAGAATGTTGAGATGCTCGTTGTCTGCTTGCCTTGTCATTTTGATATGGGGATTCTTCCGTATCATCGGGCAAGGGGTACCCCGTTGGCGGTTCTCTATGATACACATGTACTTACGATGACAAGAACTTACCGGTGACTAAACTTGAGTAGCATGAGGAGCGGCCCTCGTATACAAGGGACATGAGATTTCTGACTTATACTTCATCAAGCATGTACACCATAGTTTGTTCACTTTAACCTTAATCACTTCAAGATGCTTATGATAGGGGCAATGAGAGCTGAAAGCTACAAGTACCATAATTTTTGGAAGCTCTTTATGAGACTTGAATCCCTACTTCCTTTTACAAAAGGCCTTTCTTCCACCATTATATTGAGTCTCCACCTTCTATATTTATGCACCTACTTTGAGAGCATAGTGGCCATTCTTAGTTCTATGTGCATTGTCCCAAGACTAGTTGATTGATGCATAACTTGTTATTGCTTGTTTTAAACTATTGTATCTAGTCACTCTTATGAACTTTGAAGGTGTCCTATGCATTTATATTTGCTACTCTATTGAGGGACAAGCTGAATATTATTATGCTATGTTTTCTTTATGTGAAACAAACAAACGTCTTGCAAAGCATTGTTATTCATGAATCTTTTGTTTGTGACTTTTCATGTTGCATCATAGTTTCTTTGCTTATTGCTAGAAATTTGTCTTTCATGTTATGATTGAAGTACTATGATCCCAGCTTTGAATGTTTTGCAAATACTTTGATCAAGTCTTTGATGGTGCATGTCACCTTAAAAATTATTCTTTCTTTTCATCACTTACCTACTCGAGGACGAGCAGGAGTTAAGCTTGGGGATGTTGATACATTGCAAATGTATCTATAATTTTTGATGTTCCATCCTTGGTTTTATCCACTTTCTTGTGTTTTGTTCCAACTTTGGAATACTTTTCATATGGTTTCTTGGACTAACATATTAACAAGAGCCACAGTGCCAGCTGCCTGTTTTCTGCTGTTTTTGGTTCCAGGAAAGTCAAAAAATGAAGATTCTCGGAATTGGACGGGACAAAAGCCAAAGTGCCTATTTTTCCGGAAGTGATTAAGTGCTAGAATACGAGACAGAGAAGGGCCAGGGAGCAACCACACCTCCTGGCCACGCGGCCAGGCCTGGCCCGCGCCAGGGGGTGGTGTGGCCGCTCCTGGCACCCCCTCGGCCTCTCTTTCCGCCTATATATTGCCCTCGGGACAAAAACCCTAAGTAACCGATCAAAAATCCACGAAAGAGTCTGTAGCCGCCGTCATCTCCATCCCTAGATCGGGAGGGATCTGAAGCTCTTCCCGGCACCCTGCCGGAGAGGGGAATTCACCTTGGAGGCCTTCTTCATCACCATGCAAGCCTCCGATGTGATGCGTGAGTAGTTCATCCTTGGACTGCGGATCCATGTAGTAGCTAGATGGCTGGTTTCTCCTCCTTTGTGATTTCATGTTTAGATCTTGTGAGCTCCGTTCATGATCAAGATCATCTATTTGTAATTCATACATGTTGTGTTTGCGGGGATCCGATGGATATTGAGATGCTATTTCAGATGGATTATTGATTATATCATGTCTTTGTTATTTGAGATCTTGCATGCTTTCCGTTGTTAGTAGCTATCTTGGCCAAGTAGATGCTAGCAACTCCAAGAGTTAGTATTTATGCTCGATAGTGGGTTCATGCCTCTGGTAATCTGGGAAAGTGACATAAATCTCTAAGGTACTAGATGTGATGTTGCTACTAGGGAGAAAACATCAATCCTTTGTTCATAGAACAATCGTATTGTTTACTTTACACGTAGTTTGTAAAGCAATAATCTGTTGCTTGCAACTTAATACTGGAGGGGGTTCGGATGATAACCTGAAGGTGGATTATTAGTCATAGATGCAGTTGGATGGTGGTCTATGTATTATGTTGTAATGCCCAATCAAGTCTTAGAGGAGTCAAGATGTTTAGTATATGCATGTATTGCTTTCTCGGTGTTTGTCAATTGTCCCACTATAATTTGTTCACCCAGCATGTTATCTATCTTAAGGAGAGCCACCTCTAGTGAACTATGGATCCCGGTCCTTTTTCTTTACATACAATCTACAAACTGTTTACTTTTTGTGTTTAGTTTCTACAAACTTTTACTTCTTTCCATTCGATACGTTTAATCCTTTGTTTTCCGCAAAACACGGTGAGATTGACAACCTCATCGCAAGTTGGGGACACAGTTCTGTGGTTGTGTTGTGCAGGTCTCCACGTTGCTATGAGCACCGGTAGTGCGCCCTGCCAAAGCTCAGCTAGTAACACCTTTGAGGTGTTTCCTTGCTCCTACTGGTTCGATTAGACCTTGGTTCAATAACTGGGGGAAACTTGCTGCTGTGCTCATCATACCTTCCTCTTGGGGTTCCCAACGAGCTCTACATCAACACTGCCATCAAGCATTTTTCTGGGCGCCGTGCATTGAGCCATCAGCCCCCCTGGAGATAGGGTTAGGGTGGTGGTGCTCACGGGCGACCAGACTTAGGGTTAGGGTGGTGGTGCTCGCGGGCGACCGGACTTAGGTGCTCGCGGGAAATGGACAATAATACAAATATATAATTCAAATAAGTCTTTCTTATTTCTTTCCTTTATTCCTCAAGTAACAAATGAACACAGATATATATTATGAAGAAAGTACTTACAAAGACAATATTGAAGGAAAATCAAAACTTTATTAATAATAACATATATTGTATTGTCTTTATAAAAGAGGAAAGGAAAATATTACAGTTGAAAGCTAATAGACTAAACATAAAATAAGCCTAGTCTAAATCTTCACTTGAGCTGGTACCTGCAAATAAGACAGAAAAAGAAAAAAACAAAGTGAGGGGTTAGTGTTTAAAATACTCTCAGTCATTAACAGTGAAGTGCACTGTTTCTTAACATCATTGAGTCTATTCTTTTTAAAGAAGGGACAAGACCAGCAAGTGTAGCATCTGTACATTTCACAAATAAGCCTCGGTACAACTTCATAGGCAGAAAAAGGGAAAGTTTCACCAGGGATGGAATTAGTTAAAGGTGGAGGAGTTTAAAACAAAATCACCTGATCTCATCCACAGCCATAGCAACAGTGAAGCTGCTCACACACCAAAATGCATGCATTGAGGTGTCGACAATAGGGAACAAGAGAGAGAGAGAGGTTTAAAAACCAGCAACACAGTGCAAAGCAGGGCTTTGCTACTCATTTTCACAGGGCCAAACACTAGTTTATCACAAGCCTACACAAGAACACACATGTTCTTGCAAAACCATCTCAAACACAGTCACCTTTCATCACAACAAACCCATGAAAGCATCAGCCAAGATGATGACCTGAGGAGAGGGTGGTTGAGGTGGACAACAAGGTTGCAAAGGAACTAAAGCACCAAGTAGAGCAAGATCAAGCCAAGGAGAAGGCGGTAGCAACAAGCGCCAAGTTATAAGGGTATAAACCAACCCCTTGGAATCAAATATTTATTTTTGGCATCTTAATATATGCAATCATATGGATCTGATCTTGCAAGAGCATGGTAAACACATGAATAAGAGGCATCAGGTAGAAAACTAGTGGTTTCTACTTGAGGTGGTCTCAGGCCAACATCACAGACCAATGGATCTAGTTATAAATAGATCTATACACATCACACTGCTGGTACATGACACATCCTAACTGGGTAGCTCCTTTGTACCAACAGGTTCATCAGTATCTATTAAAAACATATAATCACTTTCCTAAAGGATTTAGGAATCATAATAGACACTTGATTTAGAAAGGACAATAAATATCAACATTGTCTATCATTAATCCACACTAGATAGAGACCATTAATTGAATCACTTCCTATAAGAAGATAGGAATCATCTAGATATGAATCATCTCCTATTTTCATCACAGAAAAGGGACTAAGCACCAGTAATACAAGTTTTACACAGTTCCAGGATCCTGAGACTGAACTCAAGAATGTTTCACAAAAGGTATCAAACCAAGCAACACCAGCTTAACAGTAAGGCACCACAACTCCATGGGAGATAAACTACTAAATAACCATTTAGGCTTCCACAGTAAATAAACCATGCACACATAGAGTGTTCTCTAACAGAGAACAAAGTGTCTGAATGTAATCAACAAAGTACCAACTAAAAGAGAGTAGAATAACAGGCTAGGATCAACAAGGTTGTGATACTACACCAATAGTAGTACAACATCTAGGGGATTACCACAACCAAACTAAACCAAGGAGCCTAGCTGAGCATCACTATAGCGGGGTATGAACCCTAGGTTCAGAGATGAACCCTAAACAGGGGTAATCATAGCAATCACATGGATTGGCTAGGGAGGAGCATAGGGGAAGTACAGTAAACTTACACGTGATCCTCGCAAAAGATATCGAAGAGGAAGCAGAGGGTGGTCGTCGACGGAGAAGAGGCGGCGTCACGGGGAGCACCCCGAAGGGGCGCTGCAACCCGCGCCTGCAGTGCATTAGAACCAACCGAAGGAGAAGGGGAGCGTGTCATGAGCAACCCACTATGCCACCAAAGAGGCAGCGAGGCGGCCAAACCCTAACCCTAGCCACATGCAGGGGTCAGCGTGGCCGAGAGAGGGCCCAATGACGAATCGGATCAGACAGAACCACGCGGCGGCGTCGACTTAGTCATCTTGCACTGCGGCGGCGGCCACGGCGGCGGGACCAGGCCGAAATCATGCACGACAGCGGAGGCATCGAGCGAGCGAGGTGAGCGCGAGAGCAAGAGAGAGAGAAGAGAGGAAGAGTGAGCGCATGGGGGTAATGGCCCGGTGGGCTGCCCAGTACCGCCCAGGTGTCTTTGACTAGGCCAGGTGGGCCGAGTCAGGTTGGGCAAGGCCAGCCTAGTGGGCTAGGCCTGTGTTATAAAAGGAGCTATTTAAAAAGAAATATTTACAAACATGTCCCTGAAACAATAACAACTCTAGAAAAATAAATAAAAATCCTAAAAATATAAATAATATACCTATGAACTCATAAAAATATCCTCTACTCAATAATAATAATAATAAATAGAATTTTAGGTAACTAAATTTAGGTTTATTTTTTTATTATACTTATTCCTTTTGGAATTTTAAAAAAATACTTAAAATTGAATAAAATCCACTTTTAAGATCCTAAAGGGATATTCTATTTTAGAAAAATACTAGTTTGTATTTTTGGAAAGTAAACCAAGTGTGATAAAAATAAAGTCTTTATTCCTTATTGGAATATTAAGCAAATATTTGACAGAGTTAAAAATCAAATAAAATCAGTTTTAAACTCTTACAATTATGCTAGTTATTATAAAAATACGAGATATAAGAATCATGTGAAGTTAAAAGTCTTTGACTATGACATTCTTTTATTAATTAAAAGTAATATAAAACCTTGATAAGGTGGGTAAAACATGCAAAGAAGAAACATAATAAATCATTGCATGACATTACTATGCATTGCATATTGCTTCTTTAAATATTGTCCTTATCGGACAATAATGGTCTTCTGTAGAAACCGGAGCTCAAGGTCAGGTGGAAGTATCTGACTTCACTACCTTGCAGTCACAAGGCAAGTTCATCACTTGCTCATGTCCTTTAAAGAGTATTTATGAAAGTATTTGAAAATTGTGTGTTATCACCTATGTTCTAAAAGAGACATAAAATAAGTATTTTCCCAAACAAATGAAATGCTATTATCATACTAAGTGGTGACAAATACTAAGAATGATAATGGAACCTAAGATTCCAGTTGCCAAACAACTAGGGCTTATTAACCCATGATATCAGTGATTCTACCACCGTATAATACACATTAACCATAAGATTTGTTATGGAAAGGAGAAGTCAGCTGGATCTTCTTCCTTTCGCATGGACGGATGACCTTGTCGTGAGGCTATTGATTTCTCGTTGAGAACTTAGCACATGGGTGGGACCCTTAGTTCCCCACGATATTGGTGTCTAGATTATCTATGCATAGCTGTCTTGGTGGAGGTTCACCATAGCTAATGGTGGCTGCTAGGCAGAGCTTCTTACAGAGTCTTCGAGAGGCTACCCGAAGTGTAACCGTGGTAAACCTTCTTGGGGGATCGTGTCTTCATGCGGGGTCGCGGAGAAGGGCAGTGATTGGCTTGGATCAACTTCTAGGCCCCGCATCAAGGAATTGTGGATGGGAAAGTACGCCCTATTGTGCAACAGGGGTTGGTATCTTATGGGTAAAGCAACGCACCTCTGCAGAGTGTAAGAATTGTGACATGTTACTCCCTGTTCCGGGAAGGAGCTACGAACACGGCAGGAGAGGAACTCCATGAAGTTCTGGTCAACCTGTGAAAGCTGGTGATTATAGTTTTTTAGAATAAAATCAATTTTTGAAGACACGTTTACAAAAACTGCATAGTGCCAAAGACTTATAGTCCGAGGTGGTAGTTAGAGCATCAAACTTCCCACCTTACATATAATGATCTTGCTGGGTAACGTTGTTACTCACCCTTTCCTTTGAACCCCTTGCTAGACTTTGAGGAGCAGAAGGATAACCACTGAAGGGAATATGTCCTGAGAGGCAATAATAAAGTTGTTATTATACATATTCCAAGTATATGATAGATGTTTATTTTGCATGCTATAATTGTATTAATTTGTAGATGTTAATACATGTGTGTTTAATAAACAAAAGGAAAGTTCCTAGTTATGCCTCTCTTATAAACTAGCTCGTTGATTAACAAGATGATCAATGTTTCCTAATCATGGACATTGGATGCTGTTAATAACGAGGTCACAACATTAGTGGAATGATGTGATGAACTTCCATTCGAAGTATAGAATTATGATCAAAGTCATTGTGTTTATATTGCTATAACATCTAACGAAGTAATCCTAGTCCTTAGACCATGAGATCATGTTAATCACTAACACTAGAAGAGTATCTTGATAACATCAAACGTCACACCGTGAAAGGGTGATTATAAAGGTGGGTTCAGTACTACGAAAGTGTTATGTAGAGGCTCATGGATCATGAGTTGGATTTATCCATCTCGATGACAGATAGATATACTCTGGGCCCTCTCGGTGATATCACACTGGTTAGCTTGCAAGCAAGTGATGAGATCACTAGAATGTTATATCACGGGAATGAGAAAAGAGTACATGTCAGTAACGAGATCAAACTAGGTATGGAGATACTGATGATCGAATCTTGGACATGTAATATATCGCAAGACAACAGGATTTAGTTACTTAGCGTTAAAGGTTCTCACGATCACAGAAGTCATCGTAGAATGTGTAGGAGTCAGTATGGATCTCCAGGTCCCGCTTTTGATTATTGATCTGATTGGGGTCTCGATCATGTCTGCATTATTCACGAACCGTAGGGTGACACACTTAAGGTACACCAACACCATTTGGAGAAAATATGTTTCAGACGAATGAATTGCAAAGCGCTGGAATTATTTCAATAGACACCGAAACTATTTCAGGTGAAATTGCAGAAATTGGTTCTGCATGTAATATTGAAATGTTGTAGGGGGTTTTATGTGAATGTTTGTTAATTAAAGTAATTAACAAAATTCTGAATAAAATTAATAAAAGAGTTTTATTAAATGAGAGAACATTAAATTTGGAGAAATTTAATGCATTTAAAGTGGAGACTTTAAAAGAGAATGTGAAGGGGCATTTTAATGTGGAGGGGGTTACCACCACATGAATGGGGGAGGTGAGGGGTCACCCCCCATGGGGCGTCGGCCATGGAGAGGGGTACCCCCTCCTCCTATAAAAGGCCACCCCTCTCACCCTTCTTCCTCACACCTCCTCGTGAAGGATCTCTCTCCCCCTCTAGTATTATTCCCCCATGGTCTTGGATTAGCGAGATACATGTTCCCGGTGGCATTTCGTCTGGAAGGAGTTGCTTCTTCCGTTGCATCGCTGGAGCGAGGAGGTGGAGGTTGTTCGGTGGCCTGAACGTGTGTGCAAGTGTGGATGTGCTGCTAGTTTGCGGCGCTAGGACTTCCACATGATCTTGAGATCGGCAAGCGAATGACTACATCATCCACGGGTTCCTACTCATTAACAAAAGTTTGTTCTCTTCGAGGGTAAGTTCTCCATGGATGTATATCCACCCGTTGCTTGTATCTAGTAGATAGATCTTGGCGTATAGTTACCATCGCAGGAATTTTTTTGTTTTCTATGCTGCGAACCCAACAGTGGTATCAGAGCCTGATCTATGTGTAGATGCTTTGCACGGGTAGAACACATAAGAGTATGTGGGTGGTGATGATCATGTTATTGCTTCTTATATGTACTTTGGATATTGGTGGCATAGTGGGATGAAACGGCCCGGACCAACCTTACATGTCATCGCACATGAGACCGGTTCCACGACTGACATGCAACTAGTTTTGCATAAGTGGATAGCGGGTGTCTGTCTCTCCTACTATAGTCAATATCTGATTTACAACGAGTTGCTAATAATTTGGTTATCATCGTTGTTGTTCCATGTTCGTAGGTAAAAACGGTTCTATCTTCGAAAGCCTTAAGCCATGTAAAACTTGCAATTGATAAATTAGAGGCGTCTAGTTTAGATCATTGCTAGGCTTGTGTCATGATATGGTAATGTTGTAAGTTGATGTATAGTTGATACCCTTACAACACACTTAACGTGTAAGTTCCATAGACCTTGGCCTTACACACAAGGAATGATATAGATTATACCATGATGCATATGATGGTGATCAAATGCATGGACCATATCATCCCACTTTTCACATATGATGTTTGCATCTTATATTGCTTGTTTGGTGTTTTAGTAGCATTATAAGATGATCCCTCATTTAGATATCAAGATAAAAATGTGTTCTTCCTTAAGTACGCACAGTTTATGTTTCACCGCTTCAAGACATCACGTGATGATCGGGTGTACTTGAATCCATGATCATATTTTGGGTGTAAGACAGTTTTACACACGCGAGTACTAAGGTTCTTACTTGGCGAGCCTAGCATGTACAGACATGGCCTCGGAACACGGACCAAAAGGTTAAGCATGAGACATATAGTTGATATGATGCCCATATAGATGCTCGCCTTTGAAGCTACACCGACTCACGTGATGATCGAACTTGGTGTAGTGAATTTGGTTCATGTAATCACCAAAAAGACACGAGGGATGTTGTTTTTGAGTGGGAGTTTAGTTGAACTCAACCTATCATAAACTTAGTCTAAATAACTTTACAAATTCTATTGTAGATGGCACCGCCTGCTTTTAATTTCAATGTATTAATGGAGAAAGAGAAACTTGCTGCGAATGGTAGCAACTTCACCAACTGGGCCATGAATTTGAGTATTCTCCTCTCTGCTGCACAAAAGAATATGTGCTAGAAGCATCGCTAGGGCCCCCACCAGCTCCTGATGCCCCTGACGACGAAAAGAATGTCTATGTGACTCGTCAGGAGGACCACAACTTAGTTCATTACCGCGTACTGTATGGGCTAGAGCCAGAACTTCGAAAGCGTTTCGAAAATGGCAATTCCTTTGATACCATGGGTGAATTGAAAATGATTTTTGATACCCATGCTGCCGTAGAGAGTTATAATGCTTCAGAAAAGTTCTTTAGCTGCATGATGGAAGAGAACAGCTCCGTAAGTGAGCATGTACTCAAAATGTCTGGGTACGCCGATAAGCTTGTGTCCTTGGGAATAACAATTCCCAATGACTTAGGAATACATCATGTTCTCCAATCTCTGCCACCTAGATACAAGAGCTTCGTGATGAACTATAACATGCAGGGCATGAAGAAGACTCTTCCCGAGCTTCTTTCAATGCTTAAGACTGCAGAAGTGGAGATTAGAAAGAGCATCAAGTGTTGATGGTCAATAGGACCACCGGTTTCAAGAAAGACAAGAAGGGTAAACATAAGGGAAATAAGGGCGGCAAATCTGTTGATGTGCCTGAAAAGAAATC
This sequence comes from Avena eriantha, assembly GCA_910589775.1. Lineage (NCBI taxonomy): Eukaryota > Viridiplantae > Streptophyta > Magnoliopsida > Poales > Poaceae > Avena > Avena eriantha. The sequence goes on from OU342742.1 coordinate 131,669,870, forward strand.
ACGGGCTGGCCCTAAGTCTGATACCGAGTGCTACTATTGCAAGGGGACTGGCCATTGGAAGCGCAACTACCCCAAGTACTTGGCAGACAAGAAGGCCGGTAAGGCAAACAAAGGTATATATGATATACATGTTATTGATGGGTACTTGACTAGTACTCGCAGTAGCACCTGGGTATTTGATACTGGATCGGTTGCTAATATATGTAACTCGAATCAAGGGCTATGGAACAAGCGACCGCTAGTAAGGGGTGACGTCAAGATGCATGTCAGCAATGGATCAAGAGTTGATGTGATCGCCGTCGGAACACTACCTCTCCACCTACCATCGGGATTAGTTATAAACTTAAATAAATATTATTTTGTGCCTGCACTGAGCATGAACATTATATTCAGATCTTGTTTGATGCGATGTGGTTATTCGTTTAAATCCAAAAACAATGGTTGCTCGATTTATATGAATGATATCTTTTATGGTCATGCACCTGTGATGAATGGTTTTTTCTATTAGATCTCGATAATAGTGTTACACATATTCATAATGTTGATGCTACAAGAATTAAACTTGATGACGATATATCTGCATATATGTGCCACTGTCGTTTAGGTCATATTGGTGTTAAACGCACGAAGAAACTCCATTCTAATGGACTTTTGGAATCACTTGACTTTGAATCATTTGATACATGTGAGCCATGCCTTATGGGCAAGATGACTAGAATGCCGTTTTCCGGTTCAATGAAACGGGTGACAGATTTATTGGAAATCATACACTGATGTATGCGGTCCAATGAGTGTGTCGGTGCGAGGTGGATATCGTTATTTTGTTACTTTCACAGATGATTTGAGTAGATACGGGTATATCTATTTGTTGAAACATAAGTCTGAAACCTTTGAAAAGTTCAAGGAACTTTAGAATGAAGTAGAAAATCATCGTAATAGAAATATCAAATTTCTGCGGTCCGACCGTGGAGGTGAGTATCTAAGTTACGAGTTTAGCACACACATGAAAGAGTCTGGAATAGTTTGACAACTCACACCTACCGGAACACCACAATGTAATGGTGTGTCGGAACGTCGTAATCGTACTTTATTGGATATGGTTTGATCTATGATGTCTCTAACTGACTTGCCACTATCATTTTGGGGTTATGCACTGGAAACCGCTGCATTCACTTTAAATCGGGCACCGTCTAAATCCGTTGAAATGACACCGTATGAATTATGGTTTGGAAACAAACCTAAGCTGTCATTTCTTAAAGTTTGGGGATGCGATGTTTATGTGAAGACACTTCAACGGGATAAACTCGAACCCAAAGTAGAAAAATGCGTCTTCTTAGGATACCCTAAAGAAACAATTGGGTATTCCTTCTATCACAAATATGAGGGCAAGGTTTTCGTTGCCAAGAATGGATCCTTTCTAGAGAAAGAGTTTTTCACGAAAGGTGTGAGTAGTCGAAAGGTAGAACTCGAAGAGGTTATTGAACGTTCTCTTCATGGAATGGCGAGTGGCATAGTACCGGAAGTTGTTCCAGAGTTGACTTCACCAAATGAAGAAGGAACTAATGATAATGATCATGAAACTCTAAAAGAGGACAGTACCAAACCTCGCAGGTCAAGTAGGACACGTGCAACTCCTGAACTATACGGGAATCCTATTGTGAATTTCATGGCTGATGAAATGGATGACCCTACGACATATGAAGAAGCGATGATGAGCCCAGATTCCAACAAATGGCTAGAAGCCATGCAATCCGAGATGGAATCCATGTATGAAAACCAGGTTTGACCTTGGTAGACTTACCTCACGACCAAAAGGCCGTTGAGAATAAGTGGATTTTCAAAAGAAAAACTGATGCTGATAGTAATATATGTAGGGGATCGCAGCAGAAAACAAAAAATTTCCTACGAGGTAACCCAAAACTTGCCAAGGATTTATCTATGTAGTAATGCGGTAATGGACAGAGCGTAGAGAATGCATACCCTTGTAGATCGTACACGGTTAACGTTCCACGGGAAACGTGGTTGAAGTAGTCGTACTCGCAGCCGACCTCAAGGTCGCGAAGCTCCTCGCAGGTCACCCCTTGCTCCTTCTTCATCTTCATCGTGCAACAGCTCCGTCTCACGACATTTAAGCACCCCAAGTGTTGCACCTCGTGTCTTCGTACACATCCGGTCCAAGATGAGACCTCCGGCTCCCTGATCCCATCGGGAGTGCGGAAGTTGATATACGGCTAGGAATCCCTGCAGCGCAACGATGTGCTGCAGGTGTGACTTGATCGCACCGCCCAAACTTGGGGCCATGGTCACAAGGGCTAGAGAGAGAGAGGGAAGGAGGAAGTCAACCAAAGGACTTCTCCAAATATTAGTGTGTTTCATCCCACCCATGGGCACCCCTTTATATAGGGGGAGGGGGTGTGCCCTCCCCTTTGGGTTTCCCATGTGGGACTATTCAAGGGAGAGGGGGGCATGGGCCTCATGGGCCAGCCGGCCAGGGGTGGGCCCCACCCCGCGCACAACCCTAGAATGGCCGGGTGGGCCCCCTTGAGGAGTCTGGGCCTTGGCCCTTGGCCCTTCCCCCCTTCGGTTTTCCCTCATGGGCCCTTTTTCACTAAGGAGTTTGGCCCATTATTGGAATAACCCTTCAAATTAGATTTTAATATTATATTAAATATTAATTACACTAATTAATATGTAAATACATATTACAAAATCCGTCTTGACCCGAAACACCTTTCAGTTTGCTTTCGATTTCCTCCGAACGACTTTGGATCTTTCATGGAATGATTCCGGTCCTTTATTCTTTCTCCGAACAACTTCGGATCTCTCTACGGAACGATTCCGGCTTTCTCTTTCTCTATTGTGATTCTGTCTTAGGAATGATCGCTCTCATCATACCCTTAAGTGTAACCTCTCATGGCTCGTGAATGCTCTAGACATCATCTATATCAATGATCAACAGAGGTACCAAGGATGTCCATGTGACCCCTATGCATTCCTGATGACAATGTCGTTTGAACCGCTAAATGTAGCATCCTCTTCCTTTTGTTTCTTGATACAACTTGTCTGAGATCCGATCATTGGTATCCCATACCTTGTTCAATCTCGTTCACAACAAGTTCTGTTTTCTTATTACCATGATATTACATCCCCGTGACCTAGTCACATGTTGCAACATTTATGGATGTAATCTCACCAAGACGGCCGTATGTATCTTTACCCGTCATGTGGGCGAACAAATCCCGGTCTTGCAGTCACATGTCATCTACTGTTTCTTCAAAATACCGAACGTACACCTTTATAACCACTGTATTACCAAGTGGCGTTTGATGCAGTCTAAGCAGCCTCGGGAAACAGTGAGCAATATGAGCTCACGGTCTAAGGAGAAGGAGTCTAGGTATAGATGTTGCAACAATGAACTATATGACTTGATCGTGTTACAATCCTTCGAGGAATGTCCAATCACATCATTCTCCAATGATATGATCCTGTTGTCAGTCGGCATAAATGCCCATGATCTTGAAACCCAAATCATCTTTGTGACCAACGAACTAGTATGAATAGAGGCTACTAGGGACTTGGTTGTTTCATACCACACCTGTACCAATGTTTCTACTTGGCACAGTTATAGCACAATATGAAATTATTATAAACTAATTGAGATATGACAATAAAAACCTATTTATTATTTGCCTCTAGGGCATATCTCCTTCAGTCTCCCACTTGCACTAGAGTACAAATAATCTAGCTCGCATTTTACTCGTATAAACCATATTCCATATGCGTTTACAGATCATGCATGCTCATGGGAAACGTCATGTCCATGTTCTGTTTTACCAGATCATTATGTCTTTTGCAAATTGTTAATGTCTTCCTAATTTTGACATTCGCTCCATTATCTTATAATGGGTCGAAGTATTTGTTTAGCGACAAAGTGAGACTTTGTTTCTAGTGTTTATGATGACGGTCGTTTTCACCGTTGTCGTCTAAACTTCGAAACACACTTCGCTATCCTTTGTGTATATACTATAGTCATGGCAGCAGAACAAGGCCAGATTTCAGGAGCTTACAGTGACTTTAGATCAACCACGAGGGCTTTCTCATGGGCACTGGGCCCTGGGAAACATCATTCTACGTTAAAAGCGAACTAGCCCCGCCATAACATTATACATCACATCAGATGGAGCTTTTATACTTCTATATCTATGTAGATCCTAGTGCATGAAATGCATCTATGCCACTTACATTGCTTCTTGCCATTTATGTACAAACTTATTTCTGGTTCTGTGATCAACTCAGGAATCACTTAAAGACACATTCTTACAGTTAAGACTTTGTCCTACCAACCAGAACCTCGGGTCACATTACATCGAGTATACAACATGGTTATATGGAAGAACCTATGACTGAGGCATAGGAGATGCAATGCATCTCTTTCTTTCAACCATAGTTGCAATACTAACTCAATGCTTCATATAGTAAGAACTACTTTCTCACCTTGTTCCATTCTGAGCTTCTTCAGAATCTTGCTTAGGACATTCTGAACATCTTTCAGAATCAAGTCTAGGAAGCATTCGACATTCAGTATTTATTAAACTCACAATCTATCTCGATAGATTTTCTTATTTAATAACTTCAACTTCATCCTTATTTATCTAACTTAAATATTATTAACACCAATCACATCATTCGTATATGTCGTCCACATATCCTAGAATGATTTTACGCTCCCACTCAAATATGACATTCATGTTTGAGATCCAGGGATTTCTCTTAGCTCCCACTCAAAATATGTCAGCTACATATTATGAATTAGCTAAGCTAATTTGCTCCCACTCAAATCTAGGTCCTCTCGACAATCTTGGACATTCCAAAATTCTTTGATCATTATCAATTTGAGAATTCCAATTACGAGATTTCAATGACTATTCATTTCGCGTACTTAGGTCCATCACGCTTCTTTGTAATTCGTAGGTATGTCTTGTTCAAAACATGACAAGTGAATCAATAATATAATTCCACAAACTTGTAGAATATATAGTTGAATCCTACTTTCTTTAGCAAAAGTATTCCCTTGAAACTTTATGATCATCGTCATTGGTTTCTCCTCTATATGTAGTGTTTGGATTCACGAAACGAATTCCACTGCGCAACTCAACAATTCGAAGGTAAGGTCTAATACCTTGTTTTGATCTTTTACTTTCTTCCACATGTATCTTCATCAAGACACGTCAACTTTAGACAACAACAGGTTTGCCCCTTTTGTGGAAGATGCATTCATAGCTTTCTAAGAATGCTTTACAAATACTTGTTTATTCGCCATGATTTTAACTTATTGAAATCTCCAGAAACTCGAACGTGCCATAACACTTATGGTGTTGTTTCCACGAATCTTTAGATGTTCCTTTGTATTTCAAATGAGTGTTTGCTTATTTTGATCTCCAACTCTAAACGATAACCCTGATAAGAGATAACATTACACCATATGTATATAATACATATTGATTATGATGTTTAGATATTTCAACATAGTTTGAATTTTTCCAATTATCATAATTTGTGAAACATCTTTCACAAGTTCCTTTTATGCTAAACTTAACTTGAATACTTTAGTCATGTGGATCAAATCGAAGAGACTTGTTAATTCAATATCTCATTTAGTTATGAACTCATTTGAACAATTCAAATCATTTCAAACTTATGTTTCATTAAGTAAATATGCTTATTCACTTAAGTCCACAATTAACTAATGATTTCCACTATTTGTTGAAAATACGATACATCACTATGTATAAGATTCAACATTCCTTCGCATACCACCGTTTTACCAGAATGCGAAGTTTTAGTCATTCTGCCCAAGAGGCATGGTTTTGCAAAGTCTCTAGATTTAGCATCTAGGACCCCGAGCTTTCATAAAGAACCTACAATAACCAAAATGACTTAAACTATAGTGTTATTTCATTATTAAACTTTGGATATCTTTTAGCATTCTAATCCTTTTATAAATGTTTAAACTATTATCATTAACATAGTGATGAGAATAACTTGTTTGTAATCATAATGTGACCATAATGGTATTGTTCATAAGAATAGTACAAACTGGCTTGTAACTTATTCATATGAATAATCGTCTCGCCAAAAGCAAGACACACATACAAGGATTACAAATTATATTCAAGTCCACTAATCCAAATGATAAACTTTGAGGGAAGAGGTGATGTCGGCCATCAACTGTTTTGCTTGCCGTCATCAAGTCTCGTTGACTCAAAACCAACAATTCTCAAGCAGATCCTCCTGTTTTCACAAAACGGGACAAGTATCAAATACTTTGCGAACTGCAACGAGTTTTGCAAGAACCATATTTATAATTTGTATATCTTACATATACTTTTTCATCCATGACCTCCTTTTGCAATCAAGCCCTTCTAAGAGTTCTTAACTCTAATGCAAGATCGCTAAGTGTTTTTCCAAACATTCCGGAGTCATCAAATTATCTCCTAATGGTTATTGTATCAAGAAGAGAAGATCAGCTTTTACGAGGATATCCCTCAGGCATGGGTATTAATCTATGAAGTTGGACCCTTTTGCTAAGTTCCAAATTAAGCAATATATTCCCATGGTCGCAAAGGACCTCAATGGGATAGTCTAAGATCTAATAAGATATTTGCAAACAGACATCTAGACTAAGTTCAAAATAAGAGATCAATTTATAATTGGGCTCCACTAAAATTGTCATCCCCTGGATGATTTTAGTGATCGCATGATCCGTATCCTCTGCACCTCCCCGATCATCATGGACATCAGTGCATTATCAAAGGTAGACATTCACTAATGTCAATCACATCATCCATGTGACTCATGCTCGATCTTTCGATCTCTTGTGTTCCGAGGCCATGTCTGTACATGCTAGGCTCGCCAAATCTAACTTGTGTGTATTCGCTGTGCAACATGGCTTAGACCCACTATATGCGGACGTAGATATGTCTGACCCCCGATCATCACGACCGGCCTCATACCGAAGAACTTTCTTGGTGGTGCACACACAAGGGGAACACGGAACATTGGAATTAAATAGGGATTATCTTATTTGCTACCGTTGAGTATCCAAATACTAGCACACAATAAGATGTAAAAACAGGTATCAACATCATATGTATAATGTGATATGATATGGTCTTTCTTGCGCCTTGATATCCATCGAGCGCTCTGGCGTGATCTCCATCTTACCCTTGGTTTGACGCCAAGTCCACGACGCCTCTACCAGGTCGTCCATCGGAACGATGACTATTACTATACTACTTAGTAACAGAAAAGTAAACTACTTTACCTTTGCAATGACCAATGCCATATCATAATCACATGCCCCCTGCAAAATAAAGTTAGATGCCTCTACTTTATCTATTGCAAGTTTTACGTGGTTGTTAGGGCTTTCGCAATAGAACCATTTCTAAATTATGAACTTTCCAACCACAACATGGATCCGACAGTTGTCTCTATTACACCCCTTTCGGGGCCCTCCATTGTAAATGCTATATCAACTATTGAATGAGAGACAGACACCCGCTAGCCACTTATACAGTACAAGCCGTATGTTAAGCGTGGAACCAGTCTCGCGCACGAATACGAGTAAGGTCGGTTCGGGCCGCTTCATCAAACAATACCGCGATATAAACAAGTACACGTTAGAGGGTAACAACTAATGGATCAATGCCGGCACATAACTTGTGCGTACTGGCCGTACAACACTCCAACGCATAGATTGGCTCTGATACCACTGTAGGGGATCGCAGCAGAAAATAAAAAATTTCCTACGAGGCAACCCAAAACTTGCCTAGGATCTATCTATGTAGTAATGCGGTAACGGCCGTAGTGTAGAGAATACATACCCTTGTAGAACATATGCGGTTGACGTTCCACGGGGAACATGGTCGAAGTAGTCGTACTCGTAGCCGACCTCAAGGTCGCGAAGCTCCTCGCAGGTCACCCCTTCCTCCTTCTTCATCTTCATCGTGCAACAGCTCCGGCTCACGACATTTAAGCGCCCCAAGTGTTGCGCCTCGTGTCTTCATACACATCCGGTGCATGATGAGACCTCCGGCTCCCTGATCCCGCCGGGAGTGCGGAAGTTGATATCCGGCTAGGAATCCCTGCAGCGCAACGGCGTGCTGCAGGTGTGCCTTGATCGCACAACCCAAACTTGGGGCCATGGTCAGAAGGGCTAGAGAGAGAGGGAAGGAGGAAGTCAACCAAAGGACTTCTCCAAATATTGGTGTGTTTCATCCCACCCATGGGCACCCCTTTATATAGGGAGAGGGGGTGTGCCCTCCCCTTTGGGTTTCCCATGTGGGACTATTCAAGGGAAAGGGGGGAGGCGCATGGGCCTCATGGGACAGTCGGCTAGGGGTGGGCCCCACCCCGTGCATAGCCCTAGGCTGGCCGGCTGGGCCCCCTTGAGGCGCCTAGGCCTTGGCCCTTTGGCCCTTGGCCCTTCCCCCCTTCGGTTTTCCCTCATGGGCCCTTTTTCCCTAGGAAGTTTGGCCCATTAGTGGAATAACCCTTCAAATTAGATTTTAATATTATATTTAATATTAATTACATTAATTAATATGTAAATACATATTACAAAATCCGTCTTGACCCGAAACACCTTTCGGTTCCCTTTTGATTTCCTCCGAACAACTTCGGATCTTTCCCGGAATGATTACGGTCCTTTATTCTTTCTCCGTACAACTTCGGATCTCTCTGCCGAACGATTCCGACTTTCTCTTTCTCTACTGTGATTCCGTCTTACGAATGATCGCTCTCATCGTACCCTTAAGTGTATCCTCTCACGGCTCGGGAATGCTCTAGACATGACCTATATCAATGATCAACAGAGGGACCAGGGATGTCCATGTGACCCCTATGCATTCCTAATGACAATGTCATTTGAACCGCTAAATGTAGCATCCTCTTCCTTTTGTTTCTCGATACAACTTGTCCGAGATCCAATCATTGGTATCCCAAACCTTGTTCAATCTCGTTCACAACAAGTTCTGCTTTCTTATTACCGTGATATTACTTCCCCGTGACCTAGTCACATGTTGCAACATTTATGGATGTAATCTCACCAAGCCGGCCGCATGTATCTTTACCTGTCATGTGGGCGAACAAATCCCGGTCTTGCATTCACATGTCATCTACTGTTCCTTCGGAATACCCAACATACACCTTTATAACCACTGTATTACCAAGTGGCGCTTGATGCAGTCTAAGAGGCCTCGGAAAACAGTGAGTAATATGAGCTCACGGTCCAAGGAGAAGGAGTCTAAGTATAGCTGTTGCAACAATGAACTATATGACTTGATCGGGTTGCAATCCTTCGACGAATGTCCAATCACATCATTCTCCAATGATATGATCCCGTTGTCAGTCGGCATAAATGCCCATGATCTTGAAACCTAGATCAGCTTCGAGACCAACGAACTAGTATGAATAGAGGCTACTAGGGACTTGGTTGTTTCATACCACACCTGTACCAATGTTTCTACTTGGCACAGTTATAGCACACTATGAAACTATTATAAACTAATTATTTTCACACCGACGATATCCATAAACAAAGGCCAAGGAGGAGCCACGACTAGACCTGCACGATTTCCGAGGCATGCCTCTCTGAGGCCCATCCCACCGGCACTCGCCGGCGCCACTCCGGCGCCGTCGCACACATACCCGTGGGCTCTCATTCATTGGATTCATCTGGTGGTGGCTGGAAAATCACCTATTCTAGAAGCACCACCGATGGTAAGTTCCTCGTTGGATCACTTACTCTCTCTGAAAATCGCTGGCTGGTCATTCTCAATGCCAATGGTTCACCACTGGAAGGTAGAAGTTTGGAAAATGGGGAGGTTCTCATGATTGGTTTTGTGGTGAGGTTCCCCTCTTACCTTGCAAGGATCAAAGATATTTTGCCACCAACATCTGTTTTTCATGGGACTTCTCATGTTCATGAAAGCAAGAGTGATGATTTGAAACTTATGTGGCATGTTACTAGCTCTACCTTGCCTTCTGATGTTTTGGACAATGCTCCTGGTTTTCTGGTCCTGCATACTCTTGGTAAGCGGGTTGTGTTACTAAATAGTGACAAGGTGGTTATTGATGCTAGATTCCTTCTCCAAAATGAGAAAGTTTGCTCTGGTGTTATCTTGGATCTTGTCATCAAGAGAGTGGTGGTGGGTGATCAAATCTTCGATGTGCCCACTTCAGCAACCAAAAACAATGGCATTTCTGTGGATTTCTCTAAAGGGCTGATGTTTGAGGATAATATGTTCAAAAAATTTGGACACCATATTAATTTCTCAGGAGGATTTCACAGAAGACCTTTCTTCCTTGTTGGTTCATTTGGTCGTGCAAATTTTAAGATTGATAATCATCCTATTGGCATTGTTCTTCAAGCTTGTTTTGGGGGTCATGCATCAAAATTTCAAGTCAAAATACTCCAAGACAGAACCTTTAGATTCTCGGTTGCATCAAGAGCTGTGGGATTTGAAATATATAATTTTGGTTCTTTCTCTGATGAGTCATTCATCTTGAAGATCAAACTTTGGGATGATGGAGGCCCAAATTGGAAATTCGAAGAGAAAGAATATTACAAAGAATTGGACAAGGATTGGACTTTTGTTTCATACAAAAGAAAAAATAAATCCTCTGTATTTGATCGTATTGGTTCTTCGACGTCACATGTCCCATGCAATAACAGTCAAAACAAAGGTGACATTACTCGTGTAGTACCAGGTGCATCATTTGCGGAAATTGTGATCAACGATAATGGTATTAAAGAGGCGAAATCAACTGCAGTCAACAAATCTTCTACAATTAATTTGCCTGGTCTTCTACCATTTATGAAATTCCCTACTTTCCCTTCTTGTCCCTGGACCGACAAATCTTACCTGCATTGGTTCAAGGCCCATGTCACGCCGCAAGTTTCGTGGCCCAGGGTGTACGACTGTCTTAAGGATTTTTTTTCTTGCCCAAAAAATTAATTCGGCCGAAACCCCTGTCTCCTCAACTCCCTCTCCTGGAGAAACCCCAACTGCCTTGCTCTGCTCGTCGCCGGCGACAACCACCGACGCAATGGCCAACATTCCACTTGACCCTCACCCATTTCTCTCCCATGGCTTCGAGATTATGTAGGTGGCAAGCAGGAATCAGGTCAAAAGGGTGGTGGTTCCTCGCTGACCAAGGGCACATGAACAGTATGCCATTGCGCACATCCATCCCCTTCCTCCTGGTCCAGTCCCATTTGGTAATATCAAGGATGTGTTGCAAGATTTATTTATCAATGATGCACATGTTGAATTTCGTGATATTCAAGATTGCCCATTTGGTTCTGCATATGTTCAGTTTGCAAATGTCAGTGACCGTGACCGGTTAATTGCCGCGGGTCATATTCCCTTCCAAGATGTTGCTATTTCTTTTGATAGGCATAATGAAGGAATCAACTGGCGTAGGACTCAGTTTAACAATGAATGTTGGGTTATGCTCCTGGGTCCTCCACTTGATCACTGGCATCATGACGACCTGAATGCTATTTTCTCTGATATTGGTAAAGTTCCGCTATCAGAGAGGGACCCTGAGCACAAGGGCAGGATCATTACAAAGCTCAGAGTCACTGACCTCCTAGATATTCCTAAAAGTGTTAGATTCACCATTGGGGACCTGGTGGACACTGAATCATGGACCTTTTCTGTGGAAATATTACACAACAGTCTCCTGGGAGGGGGCCCACTTGATGATGGTGCTGACCCACACCCTCTACCTGTGGTGGGACCCTTTTTGGGCCCCCTTCTCCACCTCCTCCTCCACCACCTGAAGGAGACATTGGTGGATGGGATCAATGGATTGAACCTGCCCCTCAAATCAACAATGCTGGCTGGGGCAACTGGAATGCTGTCCAAGGACCTGTTTTTGCTGAAGGAGTTGACATGCCCATTGACAACCAGCATTTACCACCTCAGGAGGCTGACAGTGCTGTTACTGGATCTATCCCTGTTGCAAATGTTTCATCTGACAGTGACAAGGCATCTGTCCATGGAGCTGAGGATACTGAAGTGGAACAAAATATTGCTAATGCTAATCAAGATGTGGGCATGGGAGAAGGATTGCTTAACATTCTACAGAATTACCAAGATGAGGAAGAGGACACAATCCATGCTGATGAGGGTAACACTCAAGATGACTGGATGATGGAGGACACTAATCTCCTCTCTCCAAATGAGGCACACCTTCAAGTTGGAATGGCCATTATTCCTTTTGTCAATTCATCTGAGATGCTTTCTGCTAAGAATTCTTTCTCAAAGCAAGGTCTTGAACTATGGTACAGATTCTTTGCTCCACACATGAACCCCTCACCTGGCAAAGGCAAACTGCAATGTGACATTCCTGTAAGTTGGTTTAATTTTATCACTCTAATGCTCATCACTCCTGAGAAATTCAGTTGGACTAGACATTTTCTCACATCTCCACTTTGGGAGATTATTAAGGAACCAATTACTGAAGAAACTACTTTCAACTGCATTATACCTGATGAATGTGTTGGACAGATTCCTCCCCATTGCCTGAATAATTCCCCATCGAGCATGATGGTACCAAATGCTCCTGCAAAGAGGAGGAGGGGTAAAGAACTAATGGTGGAATCTGAGGTGAGAAGGAGCCCCAAAATTGTGGAACTTAATGGGGGTTATAAAAGCCATATGAATTGCTCTGATCATAATTGTCTCTCTCGCAATGCTGCTCCACCTTGTCTCAGTAATAAGGTTGTTAAGAATCTTGCTGATTCATTTTGTAAGGTTAAGGAGGGAGAACTTGAGAAAACATTGCTGAAGAAGGGCAGGATCAATGATTTAATCATCAAGCCACCTGGAAAGCCTGGACCGAAGAAGAATGGTCCAGAACCATAACTCCCAAGCAAGAAGAAGGGAGGTGCTGCTGAATCTTGTGGACAATAGTCTAAGAAGAAAGCACCTAAATAATGTGGTTAATGTTTACAAAAATCTATCCTTTTGTGACTGGACCAGTTACTTTTCATGTCTGTTATGAGTTGTTGCAGACCTATTTGCTATTGGACATGTTTATGTATTCAGTATCCTATGATATGTTCAGTCTTGTTTGTGTGACTACAAATTTTGTGTCACCCCAATGCTCACCCAATTGGTTATTAAATGAGTAACAACAGAAACTGGAAGATTCTGAACTCGAACCTCAGGGGAATTAACTCTGAGAAAAAATGGTTCGCACTGAAAAGTAAGATCATGGAATCTGAATGTGACATTATTTGTCTCCAAGAAACCAAGAGAGAAAACTTTGATATCAATTATTTAAAAAAAATCTGTCCAAACAAGTTTGACAGCTTTGATTTCTTACCATCTATTGGTGCATCTCGAGGAATTATTACCATCTGGAACAGTACATTATTTAATGGTACCAGGGCCTTCACCTCTCAATTATCAAATGATTCCTGGACTCTTACTAATATCTATGGACCATGTCAAAATGATAGAAAGATGGATTTCTTAGACTGGTTTTCAAACATCACTATGCCTGATAGTATGGATTGGCTAGTGTTATTTGATTTTAACCTTATCAGAAGTCTCACTGATAGAAATAAAAGTGTGGGAGATGTTAATGAAACTATGCTCTTCAATGATGCTATCTGTAACCTGGGCCTTATTGAGTTGCCACTAAAGGGTAGAAAATTCACATGGAGTAACATGCAAAAAGATCCACTCCTGGAAAGATTAGATTGGTTTTTTACATCTAGTTCTTGGACAACCAAATACCCATACACTATGGTTACTCCACTATCCAAACCTACTTCTGATCATCTTCCCTGTGTCATATCCATTGGAACTAACATCCCCAAGGCACAAATCTTTAGATTTGAAAATTACTGGCTCCATCATTCTTATTTTAAGATGATTGTACAAAATGCTTGGAATATACCTATGAATTATCAAGACATGGCAAAAAGAATTTGTGCCAAGTTGAAAAATGTGAGGAGAGGCATCAAGATCTGGGCAAAACAGTTACCTTGCTTAAAGGACCAGATTGCTAAGGTGAATGACACCATTGATCTCCTGGACCAAATTGAAGAATCTAGAACATTAACCATCAATGAATGGCACCTCAGAGATATCCTGAAATCCCATATTATCTCTCTTCTTCAGAACCAAAACACCTATTGGAAAAAAAGAGGGAAAATTAAATGGGTAAAACTTGGGGATGAAAACACTAAGTTCTTCCATTCCAAAGCTTCCATCAGTTACAGACACAACTATATATCTATGATCAAGAATGAATCTGGACAGGAATTTACAAATCACTATGACAAGGCTGATATCCTTTGGAATGACTTCAGGGCAAGAATGGGTACATCAATCAAAATTGAGATGCACTATAACCTTGCAGACTTCTATGGAAATGGAATGACTGATGAGATGAAGAATTCACTTGAAAAACCTTTTCTTGACAAGGAAATTGAGGAGGTTATCACTAATCTACCAAATGACAAGTCACCTGGTCCGGATGGTTTTAATAATGAATTTATCAAAAGTTGCTGGTCTATCATTGGATATGATATCAAATTACTGATACATGAGTTCTTCAATGAGAAAGTATCCCTTGAGAGCATCAACTCTTCTTACATTACACTCATACCTAAAGTCACTTGCCCATCTACATCGGCTGATTTCAGACCAATCTCATTATTGAACTGTATTTTCAAAATAATTACCAAACTTCTTGCAAATAGACTGCAATCTATTATTCTGAAATTGGTACATAAAAACCAATATGGATTTCTCAACAACAGGTCTATTCAAGATTGTATTGGTTGGGACTTTGAATACTTATTCCAATGCCACAAGTCAAAGGAGGAAATTTTAATTCTCAAACTTGATTTTGAGAAGGCATTTGATACAGTAGACCACTCTACCATCATAAATATCCTTAAAGCTAGAGGATTTGGGAGAAAATGGATTAGGTGGATTGAAATGATCTTTGAATCCAGAACTTCTAAAATTCTTCTTAATGGTGTTCCTGGTAAAAAGTTCTACTACAAGAGAGGTGTCAGGCAAGGAGACCCACTTTCACCATTACTATTTGTCCTTACTGCTGACCTCCTGCAATCAGTACTAAACAAGGCCATGCATATGAATCTGCTATCTCCACCAATTGTGGGACCACCCAAGAGTGACTTCCCTGTTATTCAATATGCTGATGACACATTGGTGATACTTAAAGCTGATGCATCTCAATTATTATGCTTGAAAGCACTTCTTCAAAGCTTTGCAATTTCCACTGGACTCAAAGTCAACTACCTAAAATCTAGCATGATGCCAATAAACACATGTAATGATAAACTTATGCATTTTGCTATGACAATCAACTGTCAAACTGGATGCCTCCCATTTACTTACCTTGGGCTTCCACTAAGCATTACAAAGCCATCTATGGAGCATTTTCTTCCCATTGTTTAGAGAGTGGAAAGAAGATTATGTGGAATTGCTGATTTCTTGAATTATGGAGGAAAACTGCAGCTGGTCAAATATGTTCTATCCTCACTCCCTCTATTTTTTATGAGCTGTTTAGAGGTGCCAATAGCCATCAAGGATCAAATTATTAAATATATGAGATATTGTCTGTGGAGAAAGAACACTGAAGATGTGCAAGCTAAAGGACAAGCACTTGTATCATGGGAAAAAAATATGCCGTCCTAAAAATCAAGGGGGTTTAGGGGTACTAAACCTACAGATTCAAAATAATGCACTCCTTCTGAAAAATTTGGACAAATTCTATAACCACAAGGACATACCATGGGTTCATCTCATATGGGAGACTTATTACAAAAATGGAAAGCTACCTGGAAGAAGCATGGAAGGATCTTTCTGGTGGAAGTCACATGTCAAATTAATTGATAACTTTAAAGGCATGGCTAAATGTAATTTGAAATCAGGCAGGTCTGCTTATTACTGGACTGACCTTTGCCAAGATGAGTGCTTGATGAATAAATTACCTCACCTATGCTAAGTCCACAAACATCAGTGTTCATGACTTCCTTCATGCTGAATTTATGGAAGATAACTTCCATCTACCACTCTATCAACAAGCTTTCTCTGAGTTTTTAGTCATGGAAGGAAGATGCCAGGAATTCAGGCTTAACACTCAGGAGGACACCCATGATAATTGGAACTATATTTGGGGATCAGATAAATTTGAAGTTAAAAAGGCCTACTCAGCCATGATTGGATACTCACCATCACCACCTCACTTTATTTGGGTTTGGGCAACCTCCTTTCAAAATAAACACAAGTTCTTTTTCTGGCTTTTGCTACTAGACAGATTGAATACAAGAAACCTACTGATGAGGAAGAATTTCAACCTTCCTGATTACAATTGTGTTACATCCAATTGCATCTCAGAAGAATCAGCAAATCATCTTTTCTGGGATTGTCCATTTGCAAAAAAATGTTGGGACGATATTTCCAGAAACAGAACTGCAAATCTAATAGGATTAGAAGCTATTTCAAACATCAAAGAAAAGTTACATCTACCTTTTGCAATGGAGATCATTATCCTGACTTCCTGGGGTATCTGGATATGCAGAAATGAGAAGATTTCTAATGACAAAAGACCCACTTTTGATAGATGGAAAGTAATTTTCTACCAAGAAATGAGACGGATACAATTCAGAATCAAAGGAAATTACAAAGAGAAATTCAAAGCTTGGCTCAACCAGCAATTAGACCAGGGATAGAATAGAATGTCCGCATAGATCGAGTTAATTGTAACTGTTTATGATCTTCCTTAGATCATTTCTCATTGTAACATACTCATATATAATAAAAAAAAGTTGCAGTGGGGATTTTCCCTACTGTTTCACCTCAAAAAAATTATAAACTAATTGAGATATGACAATAAAAACCTATTTATTATTTGCCTCTAGGGCATATCTCCTCCAATATAACCGTGTGTAAAGCTCGACTTGTCGCAAAAGGAGTTAACTATGATGATACATTCTCTCCCGTAGCGATGCTAAAATCAGTTAGGATTATGTTAGCAATTGCTGCATATTTCAATTATGAAATATGGCAGATGGATGTCAAAACTACGTTCCTCAATGGTAACATTGAAGAAGAGTTGTATATGATACAACAAAAGGGTTTTGTCGATCTTAAGGATTCTAACAAGGTTTGCAAGCTTCAGCGATCCATCTATAGGCTAAAGCAAGCATCCTGGAGTTGGAATCTCCGCTTTGATGAGGTGATCAAAGAGTTTGGATTTGTCCAAACTTATGGAGAGGCTTGTATTTACAAGAAAGTGATTGGGAGCAATGTGGCATTTATGATATTATATGTGGATGACATATTATTGATTGGAAATGATATAGATCTTTTAAACAGTGTTAAAAGTTATCTAAACAGCAAATTTTCTATGAAGGACCTTGGTGAAGAATTATATATATTATGCATAAAGATCTATAGAGATAATAGGGCTATCGCAGAGTACATACCTTGATAAGATTTTAAAGAAGTTTAAAATGGAAGAAATTAAGAAGGGGTTCTTACCTATGTTGCAAGGTAAGACATTGACTAAGACTCAAAGCCTGGCTACGGCGTAAGAAAGAGAGATAATGGATAAGATCCCCTATGCTTCAGCCATAGGCTCTATAATGTATGCCATGCTATGTACAAGACCAGATGTGGCACATGCTATTAGTTTGACTAGTAGGTACCAATCTGATCCAGGTTTGGAACACTGGATAGCGGTCTAGAATATCCTTAAGTACTTGAGAAGAACTAAGGAAATGTTTCTTGTATACAGAGGTGAAGAAGAGTTGGTCGCTAATTGTTATATCGACGCTAGCTTTGACACTGATCCGGATGACTCTAAGTCTCAATCCGGATAAGTATTTCTCATGAACGGAGCAGCAGTTAGTTGGATGAGCTCCAAACAACCCGTGGTAACAAGGTCAACAACGGATGCGGAATATATTGCTGCTTCAGAAGCAGCATAGGAAGCAGTTTGGATGAAGGAGTTTATTGCCAAACTGGGTGTGGTTCGTAGTGCGTTGGATCCAATCGTGATCTATTGTGACAACAATGGAGCCATAGCCAATGCAAAGGAACCAAGGTCTCACAAGAATTCCAAGCATATTAAGCACCGGTATCACTCCATCGGTGAGCATGTCAAGGATAGAGATATAAAGGTTTGTAAAGTACATACAGATCTCAATGTAGTAGATCTGTTGACTAAAACTCTCCCTAGAGCAAAACATGATCAACACCAGAACTCCATGGGTGTTAGATTTATCACCATGTAACTATGTTATTGTCTCTAGTGCAAGTGGGAGATTGAAGGGAATATGTCCTGAGAGGCAATAATAAAGTTGTTATTATACATATTCCAAGTATATGATATATGTTTATTTTGTATGCTATAATTGTATTAATTTGGAAACGTTAATACATGTGTGTTTAATAAACAAAAGGAAAGTTCCTAGTTATGCCTCTCTTATTGATGAGGGTTTAACTCATCAATGCCCATTGTTATGGACTTGGGTTTTGGAGAAGGAGGGAGAGCTAGAGACATCTATCAGCTAGCAAACAAGCACACAGGGGACTCAAAGATTTACCCAGGTTCAGGCCTCGTAGAGGTCCCTACTCCTGCTTGTCTGCTCGTGGAATTTTTGAACAAATCGAGGATTACAATGGTGGGTAGATGCAATCCGGCGAGGGTTGTGGAAACTAGCGTTATGTGTGTCCTCCTCGCCGCCCCCTCCTAGCCTTTATATAGATAGGCTAGGTCTCAGGTAGCAGGTCGAGTCAGTTACAGGTTAGGGTTTTTCCCTTTGAACTTTCTATCTTTAGCTTCTTCTTGTTCTTCGAGCAATCGAGAGTCCGTAGGCTACTCGAGTTCTCTCCTTGGGCCTTGGCGACACTGTGGGCTTCCGCCGTATCCAGGCCGTATATACCAAACTCGAGTACCTGTAGGGTATACCCATGTCAGTAGCCCCCGAGTGTCCAGTGGAATCGTAGATTCGACTGGAGACTTTATGAAGCCTTTCGAGTGCATGAATGAGTATGTTTTTCGACTGCTTTGCTTGTGTCATAGGGATTGTTGATGTGTGTGCCTGATTTAACCGATGTATCGGTATCAGTTAACTACCTTAGGGTAAAACAACGCAATCTACTCGAACTCGAGTCCCCGGACTCGAATCCAGAAAAGTGCTGCTGTAATTCGACTCAAGCCGCGGGGGCCTTACAGGAGTCGAATTCCAGTATATGGGTGTGAGCACTCGACGCGTCCGTCAAGGCATGTTCATCGTACCTTTAGGCACGGATATATTTCTGGTAGTGCGTAGCAAATGCGTTGCCAGGCCTTATTCAGGTCTTATCTTCACGTTGTAAGCGCGGTATCCAATTTTTTTGTCATCGCAGAGCTGATTCGGGTGACCTAGGAGACGAAGTCTCTTTGTAGGGAAAAATATGAGGCGGTGTCGCCATAAACTTCGAGTGTGGATGTTATCAATACGCAGTACGATGTACAAATAATTATAGGGTGCGCGACCAGCGCTCCCTATGGGAGTATCCCCCGAGTGCCTGGTTGAGTCGAAGACTCAGGCAGGGACTAAAGAACTTTTGCGACTGCTGTCGTCTTTTGTTGCTTGTTTCAGTCGAATTTGCTTTCGGCGCTCCCTTTGGGAGTAACCCATGTCCATAGTCGAATTGCGTTTCGAGTGGTTGGGTTTGCGTTGATTTTCCATGTTCCTGTAAAAAGAAAATAAAAACCGTAGGGTGCGCGACTAGCGCTCCCTATGGGAGTAGCCCCCGAGTGCTTGGTGGAGTCGAAGACTCGAGCAAGGACTAAAGTAGTCGAAGTCTTCTGCTGCGTAATTTTGGATGACGTTAGTGCTGACGATGCGATGACCTCAGTTGCTCGCGTGAGCGAGTTTGACGGGTCGTGACGAGCTGTGGGTCCCATTGTCTGACTCTAACTTGACCTGGTGTGCATAATCTTTTGTTTTAACTGTGCCTCCTCGATTTCTGCGGGTAATGGGGGTAGTGGGGGACAGTTCATGCTTTAGGTTCTCCACGTGTCGAGCGCGATGAACGCCACGCGTCTGGTAGGGTTTTTTCTGACTGTTAGATTGCATCTTCCAGGGGGTTAAGTAGTGATGTTGCGACGGTAATTTTCACATCTGCTTCTTCTCTGCCTTTGCCTCCGTCGCCAATACTGCTGCTCCTCTGCTTCTTTGTGCTACTCTCTTTCGCGGCGCTGGACCAGCTCTGCGTATTTCCCAGTTACTTCCTCCGGTTACACCACCACCGTAGAATGGGGAAGAAGAAGGGAGGTGCCGCGGCCGATTCCACCGCCGCCACGGTTGCTGCGAAGAAGAAGGGTGGCTCTGCCGCTGTGGGCACCAGCACCGTCGTCGCCGGGAAAAAGAAGGGCACAGGAACTCGCGTCACCAATGGTGCGTGGCGCGCATCCGTGATAAAGTCTTCAGAGCTTCGTCTTCTACGCCAGGACAGAGTTTTGTCTTCCGCAGTCGTGGACGCGCGCGTCCCTGGCAGCAAGGTAATCCCCTCTCCTCTTGCCGGCTTTCGGGTGATGTTCCTAGCGTTCATCATCTGCGGTCTCTCGTTGCCCCTGCATCCTTTCTTCAGGGGTCTTCTCTGTTTTTACGGGCTCCAGCTCCATCAGCTGTCCCGAAACTCCATCCTCCATGTAGCTTGCTACATTACTCTTTGTGAGTGCTGGCTCGGAATCGAGCCGCACTTCGGTCTCTTCAAGCGCCTCTTCAAGTTGAAGCGCCAATCGGCGTCTAGCTCCATAGTCTACGATGTAGGCGGCTGCGGTATCCACATCGACTCCTCCGCCACATACTTTGATATCAAACTCACAGCGTCCGTCCAAGGGTGGAGGGACAAGTGGTTTTACATCCACGGCTTGAAGGCCGACGGAGTCCACTTCGGACTCGCGCCCTTTGATCCCGCGATGCCGTCAAAGAGGAGGCGCTCCTGGAAGAACGTAGTGATGCCTGGCGAGTCTGCGGAGACAGATGTGCTATACGAGCGTGTCTGCGACCTCGAGAGTCGCATTGGCAAAGAGGAGGGAGGATGCGCCCTCATTCGCACATTTCCGCGAGTGAGGTAGATAAAAGGGTTCGACTGGTCACCAAGTACACCGCCAAGGATGTGCTTCCTAATGATCCAGACATTCCTCCGTTCGATGCTGCTAACCCTCCTCGTGAGGTACAGTTGTGCTATGTAGTAGCTTTGTTTTGTCGACTGTTGTTTTGCTGTTTCTTGACTTTGTGCTAAATTGTTTTATGTATGCAGGATTGGGCGGTATTGCCTTGTATGCCCCCTCTTCCTGAGGGGGTTATCCCTCGTGAAGCCTTGGAAGAGGACGAGTCGGAGTCGACCGTCCCATCTGATGTGGAGGAGGAAGCCCCTGAGTCGAGTGGTCTGGACACTCACAAGCGTTCGCGCAGTGAGGGTTCGGATGCATCTTCTCCTTCGACTTCGGGAGGTGCAGCTATGGGTGCTGAGTCGCCGATACCTGCCGTTCCTGTGAGTGCTGTGGCACCATCTTCTCGCAAGAAGATGCGGCTACCAAAGGAGTCGTCGTCGGAGTCGGGGGGATCAAACCTTCGATTTTGACAAGTTTGATTGGTAAGTATACGAATCTTCTTTTTTGGTTCTTCTTTGGAGTTGCATTCCCTTGATGTTGGTTTTCGCCCTGCAGTCAGCTGGCGTCGTCGTCTTCAGGCAATGTCGAATTTTTGAAGGAATCTGGAGTCGCAACATCCAAGTCCAAGAAAATGGTGGAGCGCACTCCTTCTCCTCCATTGGCGGCCCACTCCGGCCATAATTCATCGAGTTCTCCACATGATGTGGAGCACCAGATGGTTATCCGGACGACTGCGCGTCAATCGACTTCGGAGTCATTGGAGGATCATGTATGTGGAGCATTTGTTTCCTCTATTTTTTGCAGTCGAATGTATCATCTTCTATCATTTGCTTATCCTTTGCTGTTTTCTCCTGTCACGGCTTATTGTGAAGGAAGCCGCTCGCTTAGCGGAGCAAGTTCTTGCGATGGGTCGCCAGCATGCAATGCTGGATAATCGCCATCGCGTAGTTGAAAGTAAGTGTCTTGCTTCTTCTTCGTCCTCCTTGTGATATATCCGGCTGATAGCCTATCTTTGTTTGTTTCATAGCTGGGCATAACGCACTCCTTCGTGATGCCGCTTCCCTTGAAAAGGCGCTTGTCACGGCGGTAAAGAGTCGCGATGAGGCAATCGCAGCATGTGACGAGTCGTGGAAATGCGAAGAGGATTTGCGTGCCTCCATCGTGGCTAGAGAGAAGTTGTTCGAGGAACAGCTTTTCTCGATTGCCAAGGCTCTCTCAGGTATTCCCTTGTCTGGATTTTCATTGTTTTTCTTCTTTCAAATTTTTCGTTTGTGCTGACTTTCGTGCCCATGCTTGGGTTTTATGTAGATGCCAGCAGTTTGAGCTTCAACCCTCAAGCACTCCGCCGTGACGATGCCTTGGCGGGTGCCATTTCGGCATTTGAGGATCGCAGCGCTGCTGTTCAGGGGACGCTCTCCAAGGCCAAGGGCGTGCTCAGTCGCCTCCGGGAAGAGCTAGTGCCCAAGGCCGAGTTGATCAAGAATATAGACGAGCTGGTGGAGTCCCTTGTCGGGGGCGTCCCTGCAAGCTTCAAGAACTCGCTCCGTGCGACTGGCGCTTCGATGTCACTCGCAATGGTTCAAGCCCATGGAGTCGAAGTTGATCCTGTAGCGGTCTCCAAGGTGATGCCTGTCAGCGCTGATGGCCAGCAGGTAGTCTTTGCTCCCTTCGCGACTGCTTGTGGCAAGTACAGCCCGCAGCTCAACACAGTTGCAAAGTACTCTGAGGAGCTTCAGCGAGCCAAGAAAGCGGCGAAGGCTACGACTTCAGGGGCCGGCGGGAAGTCTGTGGCATCTGACACTGCCACAAACTCGATGAGGCCCCCAAAACCGAAGTCAAAGTCGAAGAAGGCAATCGGTCCTTAGTAGTCGCATCTTGTAATAGTTAAATAGTTTATGTCCTTTGTCGAGAACATGCCTGTTGGCGAGTGTATCTGCTAATACTTTTGTTAATCTTTAATGCACTCGAGTCTTTTGTCTATGCCTCGCCTTAGTCTTCTTATTGTCTCTTGCTTGACTTGTGATAGGGCACATCGAGTGATCCGTTGAGGGAACCTCATGATTCGCCACCTCTTGATGACACCTTAGCGACGTCACGCTCAAGGGTGGATGAGCTGTCTCTGCTCTCGCGACTCCGTGACCGCGTGAAGCAATTGGAGCATGAATTGCCCATACTCCACGGTAATGCGGATGTATGGAAGTCGAAGGCGGAGAAGGCCGCCGCCCGAGAACAATATCTGTTAGGGGAAGTGACACAGTTGGGTGACCAATTCAAATGTTAGTTTTCTTCCTCCTTATCTTTTCCTTGTAGTCACTCGCGGTAGTTCCTTGTCTCCATGCTTTTGCCTTTGCTTGTTACAGTTGTCAGTATGCTCCATCCGCAGGATGAGAAAGATAGGATTGCCATTCGCATGAATGATCTAACCCGAGAGCAGCTTCAGGTGAGTGGATACTTCTGGGTGGATCATGATCGCGCAATCGCACTGGCGACCCTGCAGGATCGTGCGTCGCGGGTGCTTCACTTCCTGAAGACGTCGCAATCGTGCCTGAAGAATATTTATCGGACGATGTTTCCGCTGGACATCGTTCCATCGAGCTTGCTGGCCCTTCTTTCTAAATTCCAAGACTTGAATGCGGTCTGCGACTGTGTACGGTAGCAGCTAGTGGCTGGCGCCAAGGCCGCTTTTTCACTTATGCGACTGCACATGTCTGATGTGGATGTTGTGGCAATTGGGGCCGGACCTCCAGCGCAGCCAGCAGGTTCGACTTGGAACATGGTTCCGCACTATCAGACAGTGGATCACCCAGCGGAGGAGATCGTCGACTTCTTAGAAGAGCAAACCAACGTTCCTTTACTGCAATAGTAGTTTAGTTTGTATCCTGCACATAGTTGTACCAGTGTTGTAAAGTTCATATATATGCTGTGTATAATTGATTAATTTGTATGTATAAAAGAGCTTGTTAGCGTGTATGTTTTGTGAGTGCGTTGCACTATGCGATTCCTTTTTGTTAGCCTAACTTGCGATTATCTCAGCCCCTTGCCAACCTGTCAGGTGCGTTGCAACTGGGTTGGTTTTTTTCAAGGGTTTCGATTGATGCGCCAGCTACTCAGGATATCGCTATTAGTTCGTAGAACAGATATGTATAGGGTGGCGCAGCCCCTAAGTGGATACGTTGCGAAAAGTAAAAGAAAACATAGAGTTTCGAGGCACTTAGCTTTATTTATTCATGGGATAGTACGAGGTACAATGTGTGGCTAAGTAGCCTTATTTGCAATGTAAAAACAGAAATGACTAAGGGTAGAAGCACCGCAGCTGCGCGAAGTTTCAAGGGTTGGAGTATGCGACTCCTGTTTCTAAATCTTTAAGGCGATAGGCGCCACCTGGGATTACTTCTGTAATCACGTATGGACCCTCCCAGGGGGACTCGAGCTTGAGATGCCCTTGCTGTTTTAGTCGCAGGACCAGGTCGCCTTCGACGAAGGACCTGGGGCGTAGCCTTCTACTATGGTAGTTGTGCAGGTTCTGCTGGTAGATCGTTGATCTCTCTGCGGCGATTTATCTTGCCTCGTCGAGGAGGTCGACGGAGTCTTCGAGTACAAGAGTTGATTCATGTTCGCTGTAAGCGACCACACGTGGTGCTTTGTATCTTACTTTGGCGGGTAACACCGCTTCGGCCCCGTGCACCATGAAGAACATAGTGTATCCTGTGGCGCTGTTTGGGGTTGTACGTAGGCTCCACAGTATCGATTGCAGCTCGTCTGGCCAGCAGCCCACGACCTGTTCGAGTGGGTGATGACTAATACGTCCATTTTGCATCACTATTCTATATCTTAATTCACTATTATTCATTGATATAGTTCATATTGAGAGGTGATACTTATGTTATTTCATCTATTTTTGTATGGTTGATGACTTTTGGAGCATGGACCGCTGCAGTCAGGATTCTGATGGAAAAGGTGTTGTTTGGAGGCAAAATTCGCGAAGATCAGAAAAAGTAACAAAATATATGGGAAATTCTATTTTTCCAGAAGACTCAGGATGCCAAAAGATGGAGTGGAGGTGGGCCACAGGGGGCCCACAACACCCCATGGCGCGGGCAGGCCTAGGCCGCGCCTGGGAGTGGTGTGGCTGCCCTGGCCCACTCCAGCCTCTCTCCTCTAGCGTATATCATCCCCACGAAACCCTAAGACTCGGAGAGCGACCAGAGAAAGATTCCGCCGCCTCTGCGGGGCGGAAAACACCGAGAGAGAAATATCTCTCGAGCAGACAGTTTTCTGCCGGGGGAATTCCTTCCCGGAGAGGGGAGATCAGCGTCATCAACACCATCATCAAGCTGGACTTCATCGGGATCATCATCATCATCACCACCACCATCATCACCATCAACACCCTCATCACCATCTCCATATTGCCGTAATAATTGGTTGAATCTTGCTATAGTTCATAGGGGAAACTTTCCTGGTGTTGATTACTCTTTGTAGTTGATGTTATTGAGTGAACCATTGAATTATTGTTTATGTTCAGATTGTTATACATCATTATTCCATCTCTGGTCATGATCCATATGATGTCTTGTGAGTAGTTCATTTTGTTCTTGAGGACATGGGAGAAGTCTTGTTGTTAGTAGTGGAGTTGCGTTGAGAAAGATTCAATAGATTGTTATTTAAGTTGTGGTGTACTTCTTCTAGTGGTGTCATGTGAACGTCGACTACATGACACTTCACCTATATGGGCCTAGGGGAATGCATTGTGTATTTGGCTACTAATCGTAGGGGTTGCCGGAGTGACAGAAACCTGAACCCCCGTTAGGAAACCATTGCACAAGGGACGTAAGGGTCTTAGAGTTTAAAGCTATGGTTAGGTTTCTACCTTAATTACTTTCTTGTACTTACGGATGTTTGCAAGGGGTATAGTCACAAGTATGTATTTAGTCTTGGATGAGGCGGTACATTAGCACAGGTTCACCCACACAACACTTAGCAAGCTAGAGAAGATTAATCGACTATATGAAGCGAAAGCACTTGACAGTCTTCCCATGTGTCCTCGAGAACGTTTGGTCATCTATAGAAATACAACCGACTTGTCCTTTGCTGCATAAAGGATTGGGCCACTTGCTGCATTCATTGTTACTGTCTTTTATTTACTCGTACTTTGTTTACTTGCTTTATCGAAAACCCCTAAAAATCCATTTGCTAAGTATTTGCAGAGAATTCCTGATCCATACCACTAGCCAGCACCTTCTGCTCCTCGTTGGGTTCGACACTCTTACTTATCAAAAATACTTCGATACACCCCCTATACTTGTGGGTCATCAAGACTATTTTCTGGCGCCGTTGCCGGGGAGTGAAGCGCTATTGGAGAGTGGAACTGGTAAAGGAAACTTCTATTGTGAGTATTGTTTACTTCTGCTAGTTGCTTTATTTTCGTTATGGATAATTCACTGAGTTTCTTATTTGGTAATGCTACTACCACTGCTAAGGTAGTAGATAAGCCACCACCTGCTGAGAAAGATGTTTTCAGAATACCTACAAGGATTATTGATCGTGTTATGGATAACTACTATGTTGGGGATGGAACTGTCCATCTCGGTGATCATTTACTCTTTATACACGAATTATGCGGGTTGTTCAAGTGTGCAGGTATTACTACAGATCAAGTTAAGAAGAAGTTATTCTCATTATCACTGAAAGGAAGAGCTGAGGAATGGTATAAGCTGCTGAAGAATGGCCAAGCTCTGGAATGGGAGGAAATAGTGCCTCTCTTTTATTCAAAGTTTTATCCTCCTAGTGAGATTCATAAAGATCGGAATCAAATATACAACTTTTGGCCTCTTGATGGAGAGAGTACAGCCCAAGCTTGGGGGAGATTGAAGTTACTAATGCTCAAATGTCCCATTCATGAGCTCCCCAACAATATTATTATCAATAACTTTTATGCAAGGCTTTCTCTTCATGACAAGGATTTATTGGATGCTTCTTATGCTGGATCATTCACTCGCATGGAAGAATAAGCTAAATGGGATCTTCTGGACCATATTCAAGACAATGCTGAAGCTTGGGAGAATGACAAAGGTAGAAAGTCAGGTATAAATTATGATTATGAATGCATTGAATATTTTATGGGAACTGATGACTTTCAAAATATTAGTAATATTTATGGTCTTGATTTGCAAGTTATTACGAATTGCTTTAGAGCTTTTGCCTCCTATATCAAAATTCCAAAAAGGGGATGGAATAAATACCATGCACCTTACAAAGATATTGTTGACTATGCTCCTATTGGAAGTGCTGAATATTGCAGTATTGATCCCATCGTACCCGAACCTTATATCGAGAAGATCCCCTTCCCTGAAAAGGTAAAGGACCATCCTATGATATCTAATGTAATCACCAAAAGTGAAAAAAGAACTGTAAAACCTGACGAACAAATAAACATTGAACCTGTGGTAGCAATTGTGAAAGACCTTGTCACTAAAAGCGTAGAAGATGGGCACATAGTCTTTTGAGAGGATGCTTCTAATATTGTTTCACATCCCAATAGAACTAAAAAGGCTAGTGTTCCTGTGCTTTCTGTTAGAATTGGTGATCATTGCTATTATGGTTTATGTGATATTGGTGTAAGTTCTAGTGCTATTCCTTATGAGCTTTACAGAGAAATTATGCATGAAATCAGTCCTTGTGAGTTGGAAGAGATTGATGTGGTTATTGACCTTGCTAATAGAGAGACCATCTCTCCAATTGGTATTGTACGAGATGTGGAAGTTCTTTGTGGTAAGATTAAGTACCCTGCTGATTTTCTAGTACTTGGTTCGGCTGCTAGTAAAACCTACCCTATCATTTTTGGTAGACCTTTCTTGAGTACTTGCGGAGCTATTATTGATTGCAAGAGGGAGAAAATCTTGACTAAGTTTGATGGGGAATCTTACGAGTTTAATTTTTCGAAATTTGCTAAATAACCTTGCGAAAAGGAAACCCATAGTGAAGATTTTAGGGTTGAACAACTTGCTTCTATTTCTCTTGCTCCTAACAATGCTTTGCAGCAATTTATGGAAGATCATGAAAGTGAAATCTTCATGGAAGAAAGGAATGATATTGAGAGGATTCTCCATGATCAACCTATGATGCTTAAGCACGACTTGCCGGTAGAAGACTTGGGTACCACGATGCCACCTAAAAAGGATCCTGTTTTCGATCTAAAACCTCTCCCTGATGATCTTAAATATGCTTATATTGATGATAAAAAGATATATCATGTTATTGTTAGTGCTAAACTTTCAGCAAAGGAAGAAGAAAGGTTATTGGAAGTTTTGAGGAAACATCGAGGAGCTATGGGCAATACTCTGGAGGATTTAAAAGGGATTTCACCTATTATATGTCAGCACTCTATCAACATAGAACCAGATGCGAAGCCTGTAGTGGAGCACCAACGACGTTTAAATCCTAGGATGAAGGAAGTGGTAAGGAATGAGGTATTGAAACTCCTTGATGCTGGTATTATTTACCCTATTGCTGATAGTGAATGGGTTAGTCCTGTTCATTGTGTTCCTAAAAAGGGAGGTATTACCGTTGTCCCTAATGATAACGATGAGCTTATTCCTCAAAGAACAGTGGTAGGCTATAGGATGTGCATTGATTTTAGGAAAGTCAATAAAGTTACTAAGAAAGATCACTACCCGCTTCCTTTTATTGATCAAATGTTGGAAAGGTTGTCTAAAAAGACCCATTTTTGTTTTCTTGATGGTTATTCTGGTTTCTCTCAAATTGCTGTTAAACAACAAGATCAAGAAAAAACTACTTTTACTTGCCCTTATGGAACTTATGCTTATAGATGTATGCCTTTTGGTTTATGTAATGCTCCTGCTACTTTTCAAAGGTGCATGTCTGCTATCTTTCATGGTTTTTGTGAGGATATTGTAGAAGTGTTCATGGATGACTTTTCTGTCTATGGAACTTCTTTTGATAATTGTCTGCACAACCTTGATAAAGTTTTGCAGAGATGTGAGGAAACTAATCTTGTTCTTAATTGGGAGAAATGCCACTTCATGGTCAATGAAGGGATTGTTCTTGGGCATAAAGTTTCTGGGAGAGGCATAGAAGTTGATAGAGCTAAGGTTGAAGCAATTGAGAAGATGCCATGTCCAAGAGACATCAAAGGTATTCGTAGTATCCTTGGTCATGCTGGTTTCTATAGGAGGTTTATTAAAGACTTCTCTAGGATATCAAAACCTCTCACTAATCTTCTTCAAAAAGATGTACCTTTTGTTTTTGATGATGATTGTAGGGAGGCTTTTGAAACTCTTAAGAAGGCTTTAACTACGGCCCCTATTGTTCAACCACCTGATTGGAGTTTACCCTTTGAAATAATGTGTGATGCTAGTGATTTTGCTGTAGGGGCTGTCCTTGGGCAACGTATTGATAAAAAGTTAAATGTTATTCATTATGCTAGTAAGACTCTAGATGCTACTCAAAGGAATTATGCCACTACTGAAAAGGAATTGCTAGCTGTTGTTTTTGCCTGTGATAAGTTTAGGCCCTATATTGTGGACTCAAAAGTAACCATTCATACTGATCATGCTGCTATTAAATATCTTATGACGAAGAAGGACGCTAAGCCTAGACTTATTAGATGTGTACTGCTCTTACAAGAGTTTGATCTACACATAGTAGACAGGAAGGGTGCTGAAAACCCTGTAGCTGATAATTTATCTCGTTTGGAAAACATCTCTTTTGATCCTATGCCTGTTAATGATAGTTTCCCAAATGAACAGTTAGCTGCAGTAGGGGTGAGCTCGCGAGGAAGCCCTTGTTATGCTGATTATGCTAACTTTATTGTCTCCAAGTATTTGCCTCCAACTTTTATAGCTCAGCAAAGAAGAAAGTTCTTTTATGATTTGAGGCATTATTTTTGGGATGACCCACACTTATACAAAGAAGGGGTTGATGGTATTATGCGAAGATGTGTTCCAGAGTATGAACAAAAAGAAACATGGGAGCGCCTATGGAGGACATCATGCAGGAGATAGAACTGCACAAAAGGTACTACAATCAGGTTTCTACTGGCCTACCCTTTTTAAAGATGCAAGAAAATTTGTTTTATCTTGTGATGAATGTCAGCGTGTTGGTAATATTTCTAGACGCAATGAAATGCCTATGAACTACTCTCTAGTTATTGAACCTTTTGATTGTTGGGGATTCGACTTTATGGGTCCTTTCCCTCCTTCGAAGGGTTACACTCATATTCTTTTTGCCGTTGATTATGTTACTAAGTGGGTAGAAGCCATTCCTACGAAAAGTGCTGATGGGGAAACCTCTCTAAAAATGCTTAAGGGCGTTATCTTTCCTAGGTTTGGAGTGCCTAGGTATCTCATGACTGATGGGGGTTCTCATTTCATTCATGGCGGTTTTAGAAAGACCCTCGCTGAGTATGATGTTAATCATAGAATTGCTTCAGCTTATCACCCCCAAACTAGCGGACAAGTAGAGTTATCAAATAGAGAAATTAAATCTATCTTGCAAAAGACTGTTAATAGGTCTAGAAAAAACTGGGCTGAGAAGTTGAATGATGCTTTATGGGCTTATAGAACGGCTTACATAAATCCTATGGGAATGTCTCCTTATAAAATGGTTTATGGGAAAGCTTGCCACCTACCCTTAGAATTAGAACACAAAGCTTACTGGGCAGTGAAAGAACTAAATAGAGATTGTAAGCTCGCTGGTGAGAAAAGATTATTTGACTTAAGTTCTTTAGATGAATGGATGAGTGAAGCCTATGAGAATGCTAGGCTCTTTAAGGAAAAAAGGTTAAAAGATGGCATGACAAGCGAATACTTAAGAGAGAGTTTCATGTTGGTGAGAAAGTTCTATTGTATAGGTCTCGTCTCAGATTTTTTGCAGGTAAGCTACTATCAAAATGGGAAGGACCTTTTATCATTGAAGAAGTATACCGTTCAGGAGCAATAAAAATTTCCTCTCTAAAAGATAATACTACACAAGTAGTGAATGGATAGCGACTCAAACACTATATTGCGGGAGATTCTTATAATGAAGATGTTGATGCCTTTCAAGTTATAACTCCAGAGAAATTCATTGAGGACCAAATTCAGAGACCTGCCGAGTTCGTTTCCAACTAGGTAACAGTTCTGGTAAGAAAAGTTCTGTGAAAATACAATCCAACTATATTTTTGCAGTTTTCAGTCAATAAGGAAAGCTACGAAGCGAAAACGGGACGGAAACGGAGCTAGGGTGGCCCACACCACCCCATGGCGCGGGCCCACCCCTGGCCGCGCCACCAGGTGGTGAGGCCAATCCGGACTCCGCCTCCGACTCGTTTTCTCCTAGTATCTTCCTTTTGATATGAAACTTCGTAATATATAACCCCCGGATCACCTGAGGTTCGTATATCGTGTTTTCGTCGTGTTTTTGTGTCGATCTGTTTCTGCCAAGACATACTCTTTGAAGGTTTAGAAGCACAATGGTGTCCGCCAAGGATAAAGGGAAGGAGAAGGAGATCAAGAGTGAAGGTGAAGAGGAGGCAAAGCACACCGGCACTACCGTTGCAAGCATTGGAGTGGTGGCGAACCGTGCCAGGATCAGAAGGACTGCACGGATGTCAACTGGAGGGAAGCCTCTGCATCACTGCTTGGCACCATGGACAACTTCTCCACGCACCAAGAATCCTTTCCATACCCTTATCCATGAGCATCAATACCAGAATATGCCTAAGGAGAAATTACCCTCCAATTGGGATTTGCCTCGTTCTAGCCATGCAGGAAAAGAAGACTTCAAGGAGGAAGAGTGGGGAAAGAATAGCAAGAGCTGGAATTCTCAACACGCCATGATCATGAGCCGCATTGAGAAAAACTTGGAGCTTATTCGTAATCTCACCTTCGAAATTGAGGACTTGGGGAAACTTATTAGAGAGCTCATCGAGAGGATACCACCACCACCGAAGGAGTAATTCGTCATCAGGTTTGGCATTACCTTGGTTTGTTCCAAGCTTGGGGGAGTGCCGTGGTATCACATCACTATCTTCTATCTTTTTACCTTATTAGTAGAGTCATATCATGAATGGAGGAGTTATTATGTAGTATGGTTTGCATTATGGAAGTGTCCCCTCTCTTGTTAGATTTGTATCCCTTGGTGTGAGTTGCCGTTATGGAATATTAATGAGAAGTTCTATCATTCACTCTTTTGCATAGCTTATGTTAGTTTTCAATTCGTGGTTATATGATTGATCTTGTTGTTAGTATTGGTATCACTTTGGGATCATTGAGTTAATTTAGTTGGTTTTGGCAAACCTGGCTCGGTCAGTAGCAACACCTTTTTGAGAGTTGAAAAGAAAAGATAGAAGTACTCTAGAGAAAAATAATAATTTCATCATCTTTCTTTCTTGATTTTCTCATAAGTCTAGTATTCTCTAGTTAAGATCTTTTGTGCTTCCAAGGAAGATTGCATGTTTGTTTTTATCATTTGTATGTTTTGTTGTTTCCTTCAACTCTTGTACTTGCTACCCAGCCTTGCTAGCCAAAAATCTATACTGAGAGGGTATTCTTCTCGTGCATCCACCTCCTTTAAACCAAAACCTTTGCCATTTGTGTCCACCATACCTACCTAGTAGCATTATTATTGTTCCAAGTAAATTCTTGTTTTGTCTACCTCCCAAATTAAACTTGTTATGTGAAAAATTAGTGATTAAAGCTCTCACGAACTTGATGACACACTTTATTTTCCGCACTTAATAAAACTGAACCATTGTGAACTCTCCATGAAAGTTATATGCTTGCAAATTATAGGCTGGGGATTAGCAGAACCGTGCTGTCCCGGGGAACGCTTTCAACACTTGTAAATATATACCCAGTTGATACCTTGCTCTTTTGTTTGCAGATGTCGTCGGTGTGAAATAAAAGGGGAGCTTGTAAGTCCATGGAGTTATGTATGTGTGTTAGAGAAACGTCTGGGCCGCTGGTCTAATCCATGCTGACATGGTGGAAACCTGCAGCGTAACCATAATGATATCTACGAAGCATTCTTCTTATAAAAAAAGAGAGAGATAGCTATTGAGAAAAAGAAAAAAAAAGATACTATGAAAAGAGGAAAGAGAGAAAAAAAAAGCACCATTTTCCCATGGTAAATAAGAAGATTGCTGAGATACTCATTGTCTGCTTGCTTTGTCATTTTGATATGGGGATTCTTCTGTATCATCGAGCGAGGGGTACCCCATTGGCGGTTCTCAATGATATGCACATACTTACGATGACAAGAACTTACCGGTAACTAAAGTTGAGTAGCATGAGGAGCGGCCCTCGTACTCAAGGGACTTGGGATTTTCAGTTTATAGTCTGTCAAGCATATAACTCAGATTGGACCTCACTTTCACCTTAATCACCTAAATATGCCTATGATAGGGGCAATGAGAGCTGAAAGCTAGTAAGTATCATAATTTTTGGGAGCTCTTTATGAGACTTGCAATCCCTGCTTCCCTCTTTGAAGGGCCTTTCTTTTACTTTATAGTTGACTCAGTAAACCTACTCCCTTCTATCTCAGCAAGTATTTTGAGTTGATGTGTTTCATTCATTCATATGATGATTTATGCATTCATGTTTCTTATGTTCCTTGTTTTGCATGTTGCTCTTATCTTGATGTTTACTACTTTGAAAGCTTTCATTGAAAAACCAGCTATTTGTGAACTCCAGCAAATTATCAACTATTCTTCGACCAAGAGCTAAGTTTGCCATTACCAATTCTGATTAACTTTATGTATCTTTATTGTGTTTCCTTTACTCATGGCAAGTTGAGTTATATAATAGTGAGTTGTCTTCTATTATGATCTATGTATTTGATGAATGTGATGCTTCTTGTCCGTATTCTTTTATGGACTCTTCACTCCATAAACCTAAGGTCATGTGTATTGAGCTCAGCTTTGCTTGGGGACAAGCGAAGTCTAAGCTTGAGGGGACTTGATACGTCCATTTTGCATCACTATTCTATATCTTAATTCACTATTATTGATTGATATAGTTCGTATTGAGAGGTGATACTTATGTTATTTCATCTGTTTTTGTATGGTTGATGACTTTTGGAGCATGAACCGCTGCAGTCAGGATTCTGATGGAAAAGGTGTTGTTTGGAGGCAAAATTCGCGAAGATCGGAAAATGTAACAAAATATATGGGAAATTCTATTTTTCCAGAAGACTCAGGATGCCAGAAGATGGAGTGGAGGTGGGCCACAGGGGGCCCACACCACCCCATGGCGTGGGCAGGCCTAGGCCGCGCCTGGGAGTGGTGTGGCCGCCCTGGCCCACTCCAGCCTCTCTCCTCTGGCGTATATCATCCCCACGAAACCCTAAGACTCAGAGAGCAACCACAGAAAGATTCTGCCGCCTCTGCGGGGCGGAAAACACCAAGAGAGAAAGATCTCTCCGGCAGACAGATTTCTGCCGCGGGAATTCCTTCCCGGAGAGGGGAGATCGTCGCCATCAACACCATCATCAAGCTGGACTTAATCGGGATCATCATCATCATCACCACCACCATCATCACCATCAGCACCCTCATCACCATCTCCATATTGCTGTAACAATTGGTTGAATCTTGCTATACTTCATAGGGGAAACTTTCCCGGTGTTGATTACTCTTTGTAGTTGATGCTATTGAGTGAACCATTAAATTATTGTTTATGTTCAGATTGTTATGCATCATTATTCAATCTCTGATCAGGATCCATATGATGTCTTGTGAGTAGTTCGTTTTGTTCTTGAGGACATGGAAGAAGTCTTGTTGTTAGTAGTGGAGTTGCGTTGAGAAAGATTCAATAGATTGTTATTTAAGTTGTGGTGTACTTCTTCTAGTGGTGTCATGTGAACGTCGACTACATGACACTTCACCTATATGGGCCTAGGGGAATGCATTGTGTATTTGGCTACTAATCGTAGGGGTTGCCAGAGTGACAGAAACCTGAACCCCCGTTAGGAAACCATTGCACAAGGGACGTAAGGGTCTTAGAGTTTAAAGCTGTGGTTAGGTTTCTACCTTAATTACTTACTTGTACTTATGGATGTTCGCAAGGGGTATAATCACAAGTATGTATTTAGTCTTGGATGGGGCGGTACATTAGCACAGGTTCACCCGCACAACACTTAGCAAGCTAGAGATGATTAATCGACTATATGAAGCGAAAGCACTTGACAGTCTTCTCATGTGTCCTCGAGAATGTTTGGTCATCTATAGAAATACAACCGGCTTGTCCTTTGCTGCATAAAGGATTGGGCCACTTGCTGCATTCATTCTTACTGTCTCTTATTTACTCGTACTTTTTTTACTTGCTTTATCGAAAACCCCTAAAAATCCGTTTGCTAAGTATTTGCAGAGAATTCCTGATCCATACCACTAGCCAGCACCTTCTACTCCTCGTTGGGTTCGACATTCTTACTTATCGAAAATACTGCGATACACCCCCTATACTTGTGGGTCATCAATGACCCACAAGTATAGGGGTGTATCGCAGTATTTTCGAGGGAAGTTAAAACCAATTTATTGATTCGACACAAGGGGAGCCAAAGAATATTTATAAGCCTTAAAAACTGAGTTGTCAATTCAACTGCACCTGGAAACAATCTTTCTCACGGCAGTTTATCAGTAGCAACAATTTTGTAGTAGAAATAGTAAAGTAACAACAGTAGTAAAGCAAAGACGTAGTAACAAAAGCAGTAAACAGTGGGATTCGAGTGCGGTAGGCATAGGCATGGATGGACGGGCGTTGCATGGACAAGACAATTCACATAGCAATCAGAACATAGGGCAATTGCAGATAAGTAAGATAAAGCATCCAAGTACTAGACAATCCTAGGCATGTGTTCCATATATAGTCATACGTGCTCGCAATGAGAACTTGCACAACATCTTTTGTCCTGCCAGCCCGTTTGCAGCGGGGCCTCTAGGGAAGTACTGGCAATTAAGGTGCTCCTTTTAATAGAGCACCGGAGCAAAGCATTAACACTCCGTGAACACATGTGATCCTCACATCAAAGTATTTCCCTTCCGGTTATCCCGATTTCTGTCACTTCGGGGCCATAGGTTCCAGACAACAACGTGTGTATACAACTTGCAGATAAGACCAAAAACAATACTATCATAATGAATCAATAACATGTTCAGATCTGAGATCATGGCACTCGGGCCCTAGTGATAAGCATTAAGCACAATAAGTTGCAACAAAGTCATAAAGCACTAATAAAAGATACTAGGCACCATGCCCTAACAATCTGATGCCATTACATGAACGATCTCATCCAATCCCTACCATCCCCATAGCCTACAGCGGGGGATTACTCACTCATAGATGGGGGAAACATGGATGGTCGTTGGAGATGATGGTGGAGATCGATGGAGATGGCTCCGGGGGCACTTCCCCGTCCCGGCAGGGTGCCGGAATAGAGCCTTTCTGTCCCTTGAATCTCCCCTTCGGTGGTGGCGGCGGATCGGAACTCCTTCTGGAAAAACGTCGAACCCCCCGAAGTTTTTAGGTCAGAAGGCTCCTTATAGGCGAAGAGAGAGGCCGAGGGGGTGTCTGGGGGCCCACACCACTCCCTGGCGCGGCCTGGCTTGGCCCGCGCCACTAGGTGGTGTGGCCACCCCAGGGCTCTTTTCTGTCTCGTATTCTGGCTCCTGGAGTCTTCGGGTGAAATAGGATTTTTGGCATATTTTCCAGGATTTTTCCTGATAGTTGATTTTCTGCACAAAAAGTAGACACCAAGGCAATTCTGCTGAAAACAACGTTAGTCCGTATTAGTTGCATCCAAATCACACAAGTTTAGAGGAGAACCAATAGCAAAAGTGTTCGGGAAAGTAGATACGTTTTGGACGTATCAACTCCCCCCAAGCTTAGCTTATTGCTTGTCCTCAAGCAATTCAGTTGAAAACTGAGTGCGATAAAAGAACTTTCACGAACACATTTGCTTCATATGATGTAAATATTCTCAGTAATGTGATCAACTACTTGGACAATTCATAATAAAGAGTATGCAACCAAGTCTACTTAATAGTCATTGCAAGCTATGAAGAGATTCCAACTCAAGAATAATAAGTAGCATGAAGCACAAACATAAGCAACATTACAATGTTCATAAAAAGGTATGATAGAGTGGTATCTCGCTTGCCTTTGATTATGAATGCCAAGGCACCTCTGAAGTTCAAGTGATGACTAGAAGTAAAGATATCAAGAATACAAGCATCAAAGTCATAACACAAATAATCAAGTAATGGAACAAACACAAAGAATGACAACTATGCTCTCAAGAAGGTGCTCAAAGAATATGTGGAGACTCAACAAGTAGAAGGAAAGGTTTTGAATAATTTGAAAGGCTTCCAAATGCTGAAAGTATAGTACTCATTAGCTTTGAGCTCTCATTGCCCCTATCATAAGCATCTTTAATGTGGTTAAGGTGATAGTGACACAACTAAGAGGATATGCTTGACAAGTTATAAATCAAAGTCTCATGCCCCTTACTTATGAAGACCGATCCTCATGCTACTCAACTTCTGTCACAAGTAAGCTCTTTTCATTGTAAGTATATACGTATCATAGAGAACCGCCAACGGGGTACCCCTTGCACATGACACGAGAGCTATCTCATAATCAAAATACAAGGCAAGCAGACAATGAGCATATCGGCGATCTTTTTATTTACTATGTGCATAGATTTTTATTGAGGATGCTTCATAGAATGCTCATTATGGTTATGCTGCAAGTTTCCACCATGATTAGGCATGGCTTAGGCTAGCGGCCCAGGCGTTTCTCTAACATACATACAAACTCCATGATCTTATAAGTTCCACTTTTATTTCACACCGCCAGGATCCATAAGCAAAAGAACATGATATCAACTAGGTACAAAGTACCTATGAAGTGTTGAAAGCGGTCCCCATGATACATGGTTCTGCTAACTTCAACTCATAAAGCACAAGCATATGCGCAACAAAGAAGGACGCAATGGTTCAGGTTTATTAAGTGCAAGAAAATAAAGTGTGCCATCAAGTCCGTGAGAGCTTTACTAACTAACTTTCTCATAACAAGCAAACATTTTATTCGGAAGAAAACAAGGCATATTGAATATGCGTGGACGTAGCAAATGATGCTAATGGGTAGGTATGGTGGACACTTTGGAAATATTTGGTTTAGGGAGTTGGAAACTTGAGTAAAACATACTCAGTGAAAGTGAAGGCTAGCAATAGTAAGGGAGCGACAAACGAGAGACCAATAGCTGTCATTATCATGCTTGCAACAAAACAGGACTACTCATGGCATGAAAGTGATTCAAGATCCTCAAGGAAAAATAATTCATCGAGGCTTAACTGATTATTACAGTCATGTGCATGCGTGAGCATGTGCCAAGTCAATCAAATGAAACATTCAGAGGAGGATACCACAGTGTCATACCAATTTATGAATAGAGAAATGCAAGAAAACATTCATAAGACATGCTACCAACTATTAGCAAGCTGGAGCTAATCATAAGAAAGCAAGAACTACTAAGCATCCAAAGAAAACATACACTCTACATGAACGGACTAAGCATGCCCACAGTGATGAGTATATGTACAAAAATGAAAACAAATAGAGTTTGTTACCAGCCTCTTACCACGCCTCAAGTTGTCATTAATCCTCATTATTGCTCTTCACTTGTGTGGCTTGAATAATAATATGAAACCCAATAATCCACTGAGGACTGCCGAACCCTGTAGCAAACTCACAAAAACCAAAGAAGAACGACAAATATTTTTGGTGTTTTTGATTTTTAAACAAGAAAAAAGAGAAAACAAAGCAAAGCAAAATCTTTTTGGGTTTTTCGAATAGTTCAAACAAAGAAAAAAGGGAAAGCAAACCAAGGCAAAAAGAAGAAGCAAACCAAAGAGAAACAACAGAAATATTTTTGGTCTTTTTGTG
This sequence comes from Avena eriantha, assembly GCA_910589775.1. Taxonomy (NCBI): domain Eukaryota; kingdom Viridiplantae; phylum Streptophyta; class Magnoliopsida; order Poales; family Poaceae; genus Avena; species Avena eriantha. Next base: position 131,709,043 of record OU342742.1, read on the forward strand.
TTTTTAGAAAGCAAAAACAAAGAAGAACGAAAACTAAAAAGAGAACGAAAACATGAATATACAAAGTACCAACGCAACATGATATGGAGATGAGTGCGGTGTCGGCGTACCTCCCCCCAAGCTTAGGCTTTTGGCCTAAGTGGGTATCAATCCCAAGCTGGCCAGGATGAAGTGTCACCGTGGTACGACAAAGAGGTCCCCTCGTCCTGGTGCGAGCTCGAGTACGTCCCTCTGTAATGTGCGGAGTAATCATAGGAGGGCACATCCTCCTGGTGCTGCTTGTGGAAACCCAGCAAGCGAAGCTGCTCGTCCACCTCCTCCTTGGAGCGCGACCATGGTCTCCTGTGAACACTAAACAAAGCAGGCTGTGGCAAAAGGATCTCCCTTTCATCCCCGTCAGTGAAAAGCATCCTATATACTAGATTGTTCAAATTAGAGGTAGCAGTGACAAAGTGATGAGTTTTCATGGCAACAAGGTCAAGCCTCTGTGGTGCCAGCATAGCATCATCGGGATCCACTGAAAGACCTAATGCATTGACTATGCGCGATGCAATGATGCCCCCATAGATAGCCCCCCTAGCAGCTAGGCGGCGAGCACCGAGTATCATTGTTAAGTGCAGTAGCAAGGAATGCTAAATGATAGTTGGAGATGTTACTAGTGTTTTCCCTACCCAATACACTAGTGGCAAGATAATATGCAAAGTATCTAAGAGCAGGGAGTTGGATATTTCTTATCTTTCCACGTTGCGCTACGCGGTCATCATCATTGGTCACCCCTTGGTAAAGCTCCAACAAATCAGCGGGTCGCCCTTGAATTTTCTTCACGGTCCCTATCATACGCACACCTACAATACTGCAAAATCTCTCCAAAGGCATGGTGAAGGGCATATCATAGATTTTAAAAGAGACAGTAGACTGATCGGGTGTGTTAGTAAACATGAAGCTCTCAACAAAAGTTTTGGTGAGCATAGCGTATTGTGCGCTCTCATCTTGCATATATGAGGTCAAACCAACCCTCTCAATCAGTAGCAAGAAATCATCAAGAATACCTGCAGCTTGCAAGAAAGTAAAATAGGGAAAAGAGGATGGGTGAGCATCCCCATCATCCCTTTCACTACCAATACGAGTTGTAATGAGATCGTGTTTGTATGATGGCCTAGCTTGAGAGGTTGTTCTTGAGGGCCTCGACCTCCTAGGTGCATCACTCTCAAATATCTCTCCAAAAGTATGGTTGTTCATGCTTGGTATTCTAAAATTTAAACACCTATTAAACAAGTGATTGCAAAGTAAATATAATGAAGGATTCTACTCATAGGGACTTCCGAGAGGGCTAAACATGCATCAAAACTATATCTCTAAGCATCAAACAAGCTTACAAGCTCTCATAACCAGTCACCTACAGCAGCAAAATACTCAACATATAATCCACTAAACACAAATCTACTTGGACAAGGGGAGGAGTCACATACCAGGGAACAAATGCTCCAAATTTCAGCAAGAAAGATGAGCTAAGCAAGGAGACCGAAAAAATCGGGAGCAAGCACAGCAAGAACAAGATTTTGAGCTATGAACTGGAGCTTACTCGGGAGAGAGAAGAAAGTGGCACGTGAGAGAGGTAGTGGGGGGCCAGGGGTGGCCCACACCAGGGCATGGCTCCACCCAAGGCTGGTCGCGCCACCATGTGGCGTCCCTGCCTGGTAGGCCCCCCTGGAACCTACCAGGTGCTCCTCTACCCATTTTTTCACGTAAAAATTTAATATGAATTTTCTGGAATTTTTCGAGACACTTTATTTTTGGGCATTTTTCAGAAATAGAAGAATGATTTTTCTGACTGACAGATTTTTTCTTCTTTTGGAAACATGATTCAAGGACAAAACAAGGTTAGAACTACAGAAGTTCTAACATGCAAGCAACTAACAACACAAAGAAAACTAAACGAAAACAAAAACTAAGATGCAAAGGATAGAAATAAACGGAGATAATCATAATGAAAACATTGTTTTTTTCAATGGAATCCTTTTATATGCAAGGTTGATCAAGTCTTGCTACCAAAACAATTGCATATGAGACAAAACTTTGTACTCCACTAATGATTATGTTACCTTAACCTTGATAGCAATGGTCCCAATCATAATAGTTTCAAATTTTTCTCTTGGTATGGGACAATATATTTCTCCAACTTGAATGCCTTCAACATGTTCAATTGAATTTAAACCATAAGTCCTTTCAATCTTCTTGGGGAAATAGACAGTATGTTCCTTGTCATTAACATTTAAAGTCACCTTTCCTTGATTACAATTAATAACAGCTCCTGCAGTATTAAGAAAAGGTCTCCCAAGAATAATAGACATATTATCATCTTCAGGCATTTCAAGCACAACAAAATCAGTTAATATCAAGCAATTGTGAGCCACTTGAACAGGTATATCCTCACATATACCCACATGAATAGTGGTAGATTTATCAGCCATTTGCAAAGATATATCAGTTGGTATTAATTTTTCAAGTTGAAGCCTCTTATAGAGAGAGAAAGGCATAACACTAACTGCATCTCCCAAATCACACAAAGCAGTTCTAACATAACTGTTCTTAATAGAGCAAGGGATAGTTGGAATTCCTGGGTCTCCAAGTTTCTTAGGAACTTTACCATTGAAGGAATAATTAGCAAGCAAAGTAGAAATGTCTTCTTTAGGGATGTTCCTTTTATTCGAGACAATGTCCTTCATATACTTTGAGTAAGGAGGAAATTTAATAGCATTAGCCAAAGGAATTTGCAAGAATAAAGGCTTCATCCACTCACAAAACTTATTATAGTGTTCATCTTCCTTTGACTTGTGTTTCTTATCAGGGAAAGACATAGGTTTTTGGACCCAAGGTTCTCTTTCACTACCATGTTTCTTAGCAATAAAATCTTCTTTGGTGTATTTAGTATTCTTAGTGTGGTTTTCAGGTTCTTCTTCAAGTTTTTCTTCATTAGGAACTTCATTTTCTTCATTACCACTTTCAGTTTCAGCATCAGAGATAGATATACTATTAAGATCTATAGCAGGTTCAGAGGGTTCTACAACATTTTTATGTTTCTTTTTCCTTTTCTTACGAGTAGAACCACTATTTTTAGCTTGTTGAGAATCCTGCTCAATTCTTTTGGGATGCCCCTCAGGATATAGAGGATCCTGGGTAGCAGCACCACTTCTAGTTCTAATTTCATAAGCATGTTTTTCTTTAGCAACATTAACTAGCAAGTCGTTTTGCACTTTAACGAGTTGATCTATTTGAGTTTGAACCATTTGAAAGTGTTTAACAATCATTTTAACATCATTAGAGGTTCTTTCTACAATATCTTTCAACTCAACAATAGCTTTAGTGTTTTCCATTAGATGATTTTGCACCCTTTTATTAAAGTTATCTTGCTTAACAATAAAGATATCAAATTCTTCTAAGCATTGATCAGGAGGTTTCGAGTAAGGGATATCACCTTCATCAAAGTGTTGGAGAGAGTGTACCTCAATAGTGGGTGGTAGGGAATAGGCTTACATAGTTCTTCTATAGGAGGTAAATTCTTGACATCTGCAGCTTTAATTCCCTTCTCTTTAAGATATTTCTTAGCTTCCTTCATCACTTGATCATTTAATTCAATAACTCCCCTCTTCTTTGATGTTGGAATAGGCACATGAATAGATGGTTCAGGTACAATTACTTCAGGTATAGCCTGTTTAGGAGGAGTCCAATCTTCATAATTCTTGCTTATTTTAGCCATTAATTCCTCAGCTTCCTTTGGAGTCCTATTCCTGAAAACACAATCAGCACAACTATCTAGGTATGTCCTAGATTCCTCGATTAGTCCATTATAAAATATATCAAGAAGCTCATTCTTAGGTAATGGACTTCCAGCATGTGCATGAATCAAAGCACAAAACCTTGCCCAAGATTCAGGCAATACCTCTTTCTCTCCCTGCTTAAAATCAAAAAGTTCCTACAAAATAGCATGTCTAGCACTGGGAGGAACATATTTCTGCAGGAAAGTACTAATCAAGCACTCAGGGCTATCAATAGATCCAGGAGGTAAATTACTAAACCAAGCTTTAGCTTCTCCTTTCAGTGAAAAGGGGAAAATCTTAGCAACAAAGTAAGTACGCATCTTAATATCATCAGAAAACAAGCCACTCATGGTAGAAAGTTCATTCATATGTGCTACCGCACTTTCATTCTTAGTCCCACAAAAAGGTTCTTTCTCGACAATAGCTATGTAAGATAGATCGAGAGAGAAATTATAATCTTCATCTATAATGTTTATGGGAGAAGCAGCAAACTTAGCATCAAGAGATAATTTGAGTCTAATAGTACGCCTCTCAAGGAGACTCTTAGCAGCGCTCCTATCATGGGTGTTCTTACATTCTTTAATAAACTCATTGGTCATCTCAACATAACCATCTTCAATATCATAACTCTCACTAGACTCAAGTGAGCTAACAGGTATGGTAGTGTCTTCATTAGGAGTTTCGGTATTTCCAGCTATAGTTCTAGCAATCGTAGCATCTAGGAAAGGACCTAATGAACCACTCTTATCAAGCACAGTAGAAGCAGCATCATAAGCATCAGAAGTTTCAGATTCAGCAGTAGTAGCAGTGTGTGTAGCATGTGTATGTGGTGGTGTAAGGAACTTACTCAAAACAGACGGTGAATCAAGAGCAGCAGAGGTGTTCAGAACCGTACCTCTTCTTGTAGTGGATGGTAAAATAGGAACCTTGCCATCACGAGACTTACCCATGATGGATGGATAGCAGCGAACAATAGAGAATCCAAGTGAACTTGATAAATAAAGCTATGCTCCCCGGCAACGGCGCCAGAAAATAGTCTTGATGACCCACAAGTATAGGGGGTGTATCGTAGTATTTTCGAGGGAAGTTAAACCCAATTTATTGATTCGACACAAGGGGAGCCAAAGAATATTTATAAGCCTTAACAACTGAGTTGTCAATTCAGCTGCACCTAGAAACAATCTTTCTCACAGCAGTTTATCAGTAGCAACAATTTTGTAGTAGGAATAGTAAAGTAACAGCAGTAGTAAATCAAAGACAGTAGTAATAAAAGTAGTAAACAGTGGGATTCAATTGCGGTAGGCATAGGGATGGATGGACGGGCGTTGCACGGACAAGACGATTCACATAGCAATCCGAACATAGGGCAATTAAAGATAAGTAAGATAAAGCATCCAAGTACTAGACAATCCTAGCCATGTGTTCCATATAGTCATACGTGCTCGCAATGAGAACTTGCACAACATCTTTTGTCCTGCCAGCCCGTTTGCAGTGGGGCCTCTAGGGAACTGCTGGCAATTAAGGTGCTCCTTTTAATAGAGCACCGGAGCAAAGCATTAACACTCCATGAACACATGTGATCCTCACATCAAAGCCTTTCCCTTCCGGTTATCTCGATTTCTGTCACTTCGGGGCCATAGGTTCTGGACAACAACGTGTGTATACAACTTTCAGATAAGACCAAAAACAATACTATCATAATGAATCAATAACATGTTCAGATCTGAGATCATGGCACTCGGGCCCTAGTGACAAGCATTAAGCACAACAAGTTGCAACAAAGTCATAAAGCACTAATAAAAGATACTAGGCACCATGCCCTAACAATATGATGCCATTACATGAACGATCTCATCCAATCCCTACCATCCCCATAGCCTACAGCGGGGGATTACTCACTCATAGATGGGGGAAACATGGATGGTCGATGGAGATGATGGTGGAGATCGATGGAGATGGCTCCGGGGGTACTTCCCCGTCCCGGCAGGGTGTCGGAACAGAGACTTTCTGTCCCCCGAATCTCTCCCCTTCGGTGGTGGCGGCGCTGCGGAACTTCTTCTGGAAAAACGTCGAACCCCCCAAAAATTTTAGGTCTAAAGGCTCCTTATAGGCGAAGAGAGAGGCCGAGGGGGTGCCTGGGGGGGCCCACACCACCCCCTGGTGCGGCCTGGACTGGCCCGCGCCACCAGGTGATGTGGCCACCCCTGGCTCTTCTCTGTCTCGTATTCTGGCTCCTAGAGTCTTCCGGTGAAATAGGATTTTTGGCATATTTTTCGGGATTTTTCCTAATAGTTGATTTTCTGCACTAAAAGTAGACACCAAGGAAATTCTGCTGAAAACAGCATCAGTTCGCATTAGTTGTATCCAAATCACACAAGTTTAGAGGAGAAACAATAGCAAAAGTGTTCAGGAAACTATATACGTTTTGGACGTATCAGTGGCCTGAGGAGTTGCTTCTTGATACCGCCGCAGATGAGCCCATTAGCTTTTTCAACCTGACCATTGGTCTATGGATGTGCTACGAAGGCGTAGCTGGCTGGCGTTGATTCCCAGATTCTCGTAGAATTCTTGGAACTCCTTAGATGTGAAGTTCGTCCCATTGTCTGTGATGATGCTGTGTGGCACTTAGAAGTAGTAGACGATGGACTCGAAGAACTTAACCGCGGTGGCATGGCCTCAATCCACTTGGTGAATTTGTCGACTGCGACCAAGAGGTAGACGTAGCCTCCTCGTGAGGACCTTGGGAGTTTGCCAACCATGTAGAGTCCCCATTGCGCGAAGGGCCAGGCCAATGGAATTGGCCGGAGCTCTGCGCCAGGTGCGTGCGGCTTGTCCGCGAATCGCTGGCACAAGCATTGCATTTTTGGATGATGTCCTTGGCGTCCCGCATGGCCGTAGGCTAGTAGAATCCAGCTCGTTGATCTTTGGCGACGAGGGCGCGACTGCCAGCGTGGTGCCCGCAGGTCCCCTCATGGATGTCGAGGAGAACATCTCTTCTATCGGTCGTGGAGACGCATCGTTGGAGTACTCCTGTGATGTTGCGCTTGTATAGTTCACCGTTGATAACAACGAATGCCTTGGAGCGTCGTGCGATGTGCCGGGCGTCAGTCAGATCGTCTGGTAGCTTCTTGCTGAGGAGGTACATAATGTATGGTTGGGTCTAGGATGTCTCGATCATCATGACACTCATTGGTCCTTCGAGTCCTGTGTCCAGCTCCAGGTCATCGAGTGCCATTGGCTCATTGGGCGACGCAGCCCCCGAGTCCATTGTGGCGCTTGTTTTCTTCTCTGTGGCCTTTGGCTTGATGGAGCGTTCACAGATGCGCTCGAGAAATACCCTAGGTGGTATGGGGGCGCAGGTAGAGCCTATGTCGGCGAGTGTGATCGCCTCTTCATTGCTTTCGTGGCCTATGTGCCGCAGCTCGCAACCATCGAAGTCCCCTTCGAGTGTGTCGTAGAGGTCGCGGTAGGTGATCATGTTGTCGTTCAGTGCGTCGCACTCATGCATTGTCTGGTTGACGACCAGCTTGGAGTCGCCATATATTATGAGTCTCTTGGCGCCGCAGGCTTTTGCCATCCTCATCCCGTGAAGTAGGGCCTCGTATTCAGCTTCGTTGTTGGAGGCGGTGAACTGCATTCGCATGATGTATTTCAGCTTGTCTCCCTGGGGTGATGTCAGTATGACACCTGCGCCGGCCCCATCCTTTCGCTTTGATCCGTCGAAGTGCATTGTTCAGAGGTAGGACATATCTAGTTTTTTAGGGAGCTGGTTCTCCATCTAGTGCACGAGGAAGTCGGGGAGAACTTGCGACTTGATTGCGTCGCGCTTTTCGTATGTGATGTCTCGTGGAGACAGTTCGATTCCCCAAAGCGCGACTCGCCCAGTGGCGTCGGGGTTATTGAGGATATGTCCCACGGGGCATCGTTGACTACCATGATTGGGTGTTCCTGGAAGTAGTAGCGCAGTCGTCGGGCGGTCATGAAGATGTCGTACGCTAGCTTCTGGTAGTGCGGGTACCGCTGTTTTGTTGGCGTAAGTACCTCGCTGCGGTAGTAGACTGGGCGTTGTACTCCGTGGACCTTGTTTTCCTCGGCTCATTCTACTACAAGCACTGTGCTTACCACCTGATTGGTGGCAGAGATGTACAGCAACAATGGTTCCCTTTCGCGTGGGGTCACCAGTACTGGTGAGGTGGACAGTAGGCTCTTGAGGTATTCGAATGCTTCCTGTGCCTCGTTGGTCCACTCGAACTTGTCAGCTTTGTAGAGGAGTTGGTAGAACGGCAACACCTTTTTGCCCATTCGACTTATGAATCGACTGAGCGCCGCGATTCGCCTAGCCAACTGCTGGACACCCCTTACGTTCTTCGACTTCTCCATGGCTAGTATGGCTTTTATTTTCTTCGGGTTTGCCTCAATCCCTCTCGCGGAGATAAGTTACCCGAGTAATTGCCCAGATGGTACGCCGAAGGCACATTTTTCCGGATTGAGCTTGATCCGGTAGCGGCCGAGGTTGGCGAAGGTTTCGCGCAAATCATCGATTAGTGAAGCTTCCTCTTTGGTCTTGATTACTATGTCATCAACATAGACTTGGATGTTGCGACCAAGTTGGTTCTTGAGGCAAGCCTGCATGCACCGCTGGTAGGTGGCTCCTGCGTTCTTCAGCCCGAAGGGCATTGTGTTGTAGTAGAACACACCAAAAGGCATTATAAACGCTGTTTTTCTTGATCTTCCTCCTTCATTCGAATCTGGTTGTAGCCTGAGTAGGCGTCAAGGAGGTAGAGGCGCTCACATCCCGCGGTGGAGTCGATGATCTGGTCGATTCGCGGTAGCGGGAAGTGATCCTTTGGGCAGTGCTTATTCAGAGAGGTTAAGTCCACGCACATCCTCAGGATATCCGTGTCTTTCTTTGCTACTAGCACCGTGTTGGCGAGCCAAGTTCTTTCCTTGATCACGCGTATAAATTTCACATCGAGGAGTCTGTTGATCTCCATTCCAACTGCCTTTGCTCTTGGTTCGGACAGCCGCCGAATTGTTTGTTTGACTGGCCTTGCGTTTGGGTTGACATTGAGTGCGTGCTCGGCGAATTCCCTGGGAACTCCTGGCATGTCCGCAGGACACCAGGCAAAGATTTCCCAGTGGCCACGGAGGAATTCGACGAGCGCGAGTTCCTATGCGGGACTCAAGTTGTTGGTGACGAGGGTCGTCTTGGCGGGATCCGATGGGTGGACCTAAACTTTCTTTGTGTGCACGGATGAGTCGAAAGATAGGTCCGGTGAGCTTGGCCAGCTTAGGGGAGGCAGACTGTTGTCTGTCGACTCCTTTAATCTCGCAAGTTCTTCCTGCATGCCGAAGGACTAGGAAATTCTGTTGAATTCCCTATCGCAACTATCGGACCTCTCGAAGCTCCCGTTGACCGTGATGACGCCATTGCGGCCTGGCATTTTCATCTACAAATAGGAATAGTGTGGCACTTCCATGAACCTAGCGAACGCGACACGTCTGAGGATGTAGTGGTACTGTGAGGGCCAGTCGATGCACTCACGCCGAAAGCTTTTTGTCGTGACGAAGATAATGTCGAGGTTGATTTTGCCAAGGGGATACACGCCCTTGCCTAGGACGACACCGTGGAATGTTGTGTTTGAGGTCTAAGCAAGTCAGAGGGATCCTCATTGCTCGCAAGGTACTCGCGAATATAAGGTTGATACCGCTTCCCCCGTCCATGAAGACGCGGCTCATGTCGAAGCCTCCAATTTGTGCCTTGAGTACGAGGGGACAGTGGCCTGGGCGAGGTACTTGGGATGGATGGTTGCGCTTGTCGAAGGTGATGCAGGAGTCGCTTCCGCTGAGGTACTCAATGGTATATGGTGGCGAGTTTGTTGCCAGATTGACTTGGCGAGTGATGGCCTTTAGCACCCGGTTGGAGGGGCAACCCTTTTGGATCATCATGGTGCCCATGGACCATGGGTACGGCTCGCCTCCATGATGCTGGTCAGGTGCAGCCGCATTTGGCGGTGGTCCAGGTCGTGGTGGAGGAGCTCCGTGGGCCACTGCGCCTGCGACGGCTCCGTAGCCCCCGTTGACTGCGTCGCGATTCATCCGAGCCAGGCCTTCATGAAGTTTGAGGAACTCGTGGCAGCCTTTGAGGAGGTGGCTGGATTTCTTTTTGCCGTCATGCTTATCGATGTAGAAGTGCACGGTGCATGGTCCGGACAGCTTGTCTTCAACGGACGTAGTGGGTGCTTCATCGCGAGTGCGGTGCTGCCATACTTGCGTGGTTTTCCCGGAGTCGCGGTATCCACTGCTGCGGTAACCGTTGTTGCGGTTGTCGTCGCACCTATCAGCGTAGCCGGCTGTGACCATATTGACGTCGTCGCGATCATCATAGATGCGCATTCGCCATTTTCTTCGGCGGTCGCGTCTACGCTCGAGTTCTACTTCCTCGTCGGAGTGAACGTGATTCTTCACCGAACCTTCTCCGTCAGCCCACCGATTCGCGATTTTCATCAGGTGGTCGATGGTCTTGGGCTTCGAGCGGCCCAGCTCCTTCCTGAGTTCTATGCGGCGAACGCCGCCATTGAATGCGTCGATTGCACGGTCCTCCGAGATATTTCCTGTGGAGTTCTTGATGATGGACCACCTCTGGATGTACGAGCGTAGTGATTCGCCCGATCTTTGCTGGCAGCACCTCGGCTCTTTGATTGACGTAGGCCTTTTGTAGGTGCCCTTGAAGTTGCGCACAAAGCTGTAAACCAGCTCTTCCCAACTGTGAATGGATCCATGTGGGATGTTGTTGAGCCATGCTCGGGTGGCGCCCTGCAGCTGTAGCTGCAGGCACTACATGGCCGTACTTTGACTTCCGCCGTGAAGCCTGACGGAGGAGATGTGGTCCTCCAACCAGATTTTTGGGTCCTGCAGACCGTCAAACTTCGGGTTCTCTGATGGGAGCTTAAACCCCTTGGGCATTCGCTTTTGCCTGATGGCCCTACTGAAGTATCTAGCGCCACATAGCTCCACATCTTCGTATTCTGAGTCAGTCGATCGGGCGCGATTGTCGATCTTGCGCTGTGTGATGTCATCGCGCGTGTCGTAGTCACGATCGTGTCGCCGTGAGCGGCGGCGTCGAGACATGTCGTGACTATCATCGCTGGAGGAGGGTGAGGAATAGCGTTTTGCTAGGGCTTTGCCTTTCTTTGGCTCTGGTGTTGGCTCCTTGTCAAGGGCGGCCTCAACTAGCCCCAAGCCCGCGATCGTAGATTGGTGCATGGCGGTCCGGGGATCTCCAGCTGGGGGCTGGTTGTTGAGGAGGTACATGGTGGCTGTTGTCACTGCAGCTTGCGGCGTCTTTGGGACCACATTGCCCCGTGTGTTGACTGTCATAGAGGTGAAGTCGAGGACTTTTGCAGCTTCTATGTGTTCTTGCTCGGTGAGATGGGCCATCCAAGATCACCTCTTGTTTGCGATGTGCTTGTTTCCCTTTGAGGAGGATCCTCCGTGGGAGGAGAGCCCAGCATGTCGAAGACTCGACTCGTCTGCCACCTTTTTGTGCACTTCGAGTTGCGCGAGTGTATGCACTTGGCACCTGTATTACTCCTTTAGAAGCCAATGGTAGCCCATCAGCATGTTTTGTGGGGAGTCGAGAGGCAGGGGGTTGCCTCGTAGGGCTTCTCGGCAGTGGGCCCACTCGTTGTCGTTGAGCCTGATTACTACGCGCTCTCCCGTGTTTTCATTCACCATGGTTGGTGGTTCAATTGCTCCTCCGTTGTTAACGGGGGCGCCGTTGCCACTGTTGCCGCCATTGGGTATGCCACCATTTGGCGGGTCGGTTTCATTACCACGGTTGCCCGTGTTGTCGCGATTGGCAGAGGTGTCGCCCGCGTTGATGACGGCGCACATGAAGTGATTGGGGAAGCTATTGCTCCTGTAACTTTCAGATCCGGAGCCGCAGGCTCCATCTTCAGTTGCTAGATCGCCCAGATCGGATTCGCGACTGCTGTCGCTATCCCAGTTGTTGCCGGGGTGTTGAGCTCGCTGAGGGTGCCGATCGACGGAGGGAACCACGATGCTAGAGTAGTCGATGGTATTGTTCGCTGGTCAGGCATGCGAAGCGTGCCCATCTGAACAACTTGGAAGCGGAAGCTCCCGATAGCCAGGCTGATTCCATCACCCACGGATTCGAAAGCCGGGCGAGTGGCCGGCGTGTGGATGGTGAAGTCGAACGTGCCGAAGAGCTGGCGAATCTCCGCTATTGCGGAGTTGTAGATCGCGTTTGATGGGGCCGAAGAAGCCGCAACATCAGCACTCCCAATTCCCACAGACGGCGCCAATTGACGAGGGTTTAACTCATCAATGCCCATTGTTATTGACGAGGGTTTAACTCATCAATGCCCCTGTTATGGACTTGGGTTTTGGAGAAGGAGGGAGCGCTGGAGACATCTATCGGCTAGCAAACAAGCACACAGGTGACAAAGATTTACCCAGGTTCAGGCCTCGTAGAGGTCCCTACTCCTACTTGTCTGCTCGTGGAATTATCGAAGGAATCGAAAGTTACAATGGTGCGCAGATGTGATCTGGCGAGGGTTGTGGAAACTAGGGTTGTGTGTGTCCTCCTCGCCGCCCCTCCTAGCCTTTATATAGATAGGCTAGGTCTCGGGTAGCAGGTCGAGTCGGTTACAAGTTAGGGTTTTTCCCCTTCAAACTTTCTATCTTTAACTTCTTCTTGTTCTTCAAGCAATCGAGAGTCCGTAGGTTACTCGAGTCCCTTGTTTGGGCCTTAGCGACACTATGGGCCTGTACGTATTTGGACCGTATATACCAAGCTCGAGTACCTGCAGGGTATACCCATGTCAGTAGCCCCCGAGTGTCCAGTGGAATCGCAGATTCGACTAGGGACTTTTTGAAGTCTTCGAGTGCCTGAACAAGTGCATTTCGACTGCTTTTATTTGTGTCATAGGGATTGTTGATATACGTGCCTGATATAACCGAAGTATCGGTATCAGTTAACCACCTTAGGGTGAAACAACGCAATCTACTCGAACTCGAGTCCCTAGACTCGAATCCGAAAAAGTGTTGGTGTAATTCGACTCAGGCCGCGGAGGTCTTACAGGAGTCGAATTCCAGTTATATGGGTGTGAGCACTTGACACGTCCGTCAAAGGCATGGTCATCGTACCTGTAGGCACGGATACATTTCTAGTAGTGCGCAGCTAAATGCGTTGCCATGCCTTATTCAGGTCTTACCTTCACGCTGTAAGCACGGCATCCGAATTTTATCATCGCGGAGACAATTCGGGTGACCCAGGAGACGCAGTCTCTTTGTAGGGAAAATTATGAGGCGGTGTCGCCATGAGCTTCGAGTGCGGATGTTATCAACACACAGTTTTTTGTATAAATAATCATAGGGTGCGCGACCAGCGCTCCCTATGGGAGTAGCCCCCGAGTGCCTGGTTGAGTCGAAGACTCAGGCAGGGACTAAATAACTTTTGCGACTGCCGTCGTCTTTTGGTCGCTTGTTTCAGTCGAATTTTTCCAGTGCTCCCTATGGGAGTAACCCATGTCCATAGTCGAATCTTTTTTCGAATGGTTTGGGTTTGCTTCTGATTATCCTTGTTCCTGCAAAAAGAAAAGAAAATCGTAGGGTGCGCGGCCAGCGCTCCCTATGGGAGTAGCCCCCGAGTGCTTTGGTGGAGTCGAAGACTCCAGCAAGGACTAAAGTAGTCGAAGTTTTTCGCTGCGTAGCTTTGATGACGTCAGTGTTGACGCTTGTATGACCTTAGTTGCCCGCGTGAGCGAGTTTGACGGGACGTGACGAGCGGTGGGTCCCACTTTCTGACTTTGATTTGGCTGGGCGTGCGTAATCTTCATTTTAACTGCGCCTCCTCGATTTCCGTGCGTAATGGGAGTAGTGGAGGGATGGTTTGCACTTCCCCTTCTCCACGTGTCCAACACGATGTGTGCCACGCGTCCAATAGGGTTTTTATGAGCCGTTGGATTGCATCTTCCAGGGGTTAAGTAGCAGCGCTGTGACGGTAATTTTTTCCATCTGTTCTCATTCATCCTCGCTGCCATCGCCATTGCTGCTGCTCCTCTGCTTCTCTCTGCGCATGTTTCCTCTACGACGCTGGACCAGCTCCGCTCGTTTCCGAGCTATTTTGTTCGCTCGCATCGCTGTCGTGCAATGGGGAAGAAGAAGGGAGGCGCTGCCGCTGATTCCGAGGCCACTGTTGCCGTGGCGAAGAAGAAGGGCGGTTCTGCTGCTGCGGGCACTAGCATCGCCGCCGACGGGAAGAAGAAGGTCGCGGGCACCCGCGTTACGAATGGTGCGTGGCGCCCTTCCATCATCAAGGCGTCTGATCTCCGTCTTATTCGCCAAGACGGAGTGTTGTCTGCTACAAGCGCCGACGCGCGCGTCCCCAGCGGTGAGACCATTCCTGCTCCTCCTGCTGGTTTTCGAGTGATGTTTCTTGCATTCATCATTCGCGGTCTCTCCTTGCCTCTTCACCCCTTCTTTAGGGGTCTTCTTTGTTTCTATGGGCTCCAGCTCCATCAGTTGTCCCCAAATTCGATCCTCCACATCTCTTGCTTCATCACACTTTGCGAGTGCTGGCTCGGAATCGAGCCACACTTTGGCCTTTTCAAGCGCATCTTCAAATTGAAGCGCCAGTCTGCATCTGGCTCTTTAATTTATGATGTAGGTGGTTGCGGAATCGACGTCGACCCATCCTCCACCTACTTCGACATCAAGCTCATGAAGTCCGTCCAAGGGTGGAGGGATAAATGGTTTTACATCCGCGATCAGAAGGCCAAGGGTGAGCACTTTGGACTCGCGCCCTTCGATCCCTCGACACCGTGCAGGAGGATGCGCTCCTGGAAGAACGTAGTTATGCCTAGCAAGCTCGCGGAGACAGACGTGTTGTATCAGCGCGTCTGCGACCTCAAGAGTTGCATAGGCAAAGAGGAGGGAGGCTGCGCTCTCATCCGAACTTGGCTGCGCTGTCGCCTCCAGCCCCTGCAAGCCAGAGTCCACCCCATGTTTCAATGGGGCTGGCGCTGATGATGCCACTCGCGTGTCTGCCGATGGCATGTCCGCGAGTGAGGTGGACAAGAGGGTTCGACTGGTCACGAAGTACACCGGCAAGGATGTGCTTCCTAGTGAGCCAGTTGTTCCTCCCTTTGATGCTTCGGATCCTCCTCCTGAGGTATAGTTGTGCTACGCAGTAGCTTATTTTGTCGAATGCTTTTCTATTGCTTACTTGCTTTTGCTGATTTTTGTTGTCTGTATGCAGGATTGGGCGGTTTCGCCTTGCATGCCCCTCTCCCTAATGGGATTATTCCTCGCAAAGCCTTGGAAGAGGATGAGTCTGAGTCGACTGTCCCTTCTGATGTGGAGGAGGAAGCCCTCGAGTCTGATAGTCCGGATACTCGCAAGCATTCGCGCAGCGAGGATTCCGACACGTCGTCTCCTTCGACTCTGGAAGGTACGGGCGTTGGTGTGGAGTCGCCAATTCCTGCCGTTCATGTGAGGGCTGTGGCACCATCTTCTCGCAAGAAGATGCGATTGCCCAAGGAGTCTTCGTCGGAGTCGGTGGAGGCCACATTTGACTTTGACAAGTTTGACTGGTAAGTTTTCTAGGTAATTTGTTCTTCTCTGTTTTCTTCTTGTTGGCTTGTCCCAGAGTTTGCCCTTTCTCAATGTGGGTTTATGTGTTGTAGTCAAGAGGCGTCTTCATCTTCTGGCTACGTCAAATTTTTGAAAGAATCAGGAGTCGCAACCTCAAGGGCCAGGAAAGAGGTCGAGCGCGCTCCTTCCCCTCCATTGGCGGCCCACTCTGGGCACAACTATTCCAGTTCTCCTCGTGCAGGAGAGCATCGGATGGTTGCCCGGGTGACAGTACAACAGACATCTTCGGAGTCACTGGAGGACCATGTAAGTATAGATTTTCTTCGTTTAAGTGTTGCAGTCGACGTTATCTGTTGCCTCTGGTGATTCCTTGGTTGTGCTACAGCTCCTTGTGAAGGAAGCCGCGCACTTGGCAGAACAAGTGATGGCGATGGGCCGCCAGCATGCAATGCTGGAGACGCGTCACCGCGTGGTTGAAAGTGAGTGTTCTACACTTATTCTTCTTCGTCTTCTCCTTTTGATATAGTTGAATGATAATCAACTTTTGCTTGTCGTGTAGCTGAACATAATGCCTTATTGCGTGACGCCGCCACCTTGGAGAAGACACTTGCCGCAGCTGTGAAGGGTCGAGACGAGGCAATCGCAGCACGTGACGAGGCGCGGAAGCGTGAAGAGGATCCGCGTGCCTCCTTTACGGCCAGGGAAAAGTTGTTCGAAGAACAACTGTTCTCAATCTCCAAGGCTCTCTCAGGTACTTTTGCTTGTGGATATTGTTGTCCGTCTCTGCTTCTAATGTTTTTGCTAGTGGCGCTGATGTTTTTGGTCCATGTGGGGGTTTATGTACAGATGCTGGCGATTTGAGCTTTGACCCACAGGCCCTTCATCGCGATGACGCTCTGGCGGGTGCGCTGGCTGCAGTCGAGGATCATAGCGCCGCCGTCCAGGATACACTTTCCAAGGCCAAGGGCGCCCTCAGTCGCCTCCGGGAGGAGTTGATGCCTAAGGCGGAGCTGATCAATAATATGGACGCGCTGGTGGAGTCACTCGCCGGGGGTGTGCCTTCTAGCTACAAGAACTCACTCCGCGCGGCTGGCGCGTCCATGTCACTCGCCATGGTGCAGGCCCACGGAGTCGAGATCGATCCTTCCGCGGTGTCGAAGGCGATGCCTGTTGGCACGGACGATCAGCAGGTAGTCTTCGCTCCTTTCGCGACTGCCTGTGGCAAATATGGGCATCACTTGATAAATACTGTTGTGAAGTACTCTAAGGAGCTCCAACGTGCCAAGAAGGCGGCGAAAGCTTCGGCCTTAGGGGCTGGCGGAAAGTTAGTGGCGTTTGATACTGCCATGGACTTGATGAAGCCCCCGAAGCCGTCGAAGTCGAAGAAGCCAGCTGCTCCTTAGTTAGCTTTGTAATAGTTGATTAGTTTATGTCCTTTTGTTTAAGAACATGCCTGCTGGTGATTGTATCTGCTGATACTTATGCTAGTCTTGAATGCATCTGACCCTTTTGTCTTTGTTTTGATTTGGTCGTCTTATTTGCTTCTATCTTGACTTGTGGTAGGGTACATCAAGTGATCCTATGAGGGCAATCCAGGACTCGCCAACTCTTGATGATACCGTGGCACCGTTGTGCTCCAGGGTAGATGAGCTATCCTTGCTTTCGCGACTGCGTGATCGCGTGAAGCAGCTGGAGTGTGAGTTGCCCGTGCTCCGCTGTAGCGTGGACGTATGGAAGTCGAAGGCGGAAAAAGCTACCGCCCGAGAGCAATATCTTCTTGGTGAGGTGACGCAGCTGGGCGACCAATTCAAGTGTTAGTTTGCTTGTTCTCATCTTTTCCTTGTAGTCACTCGCAGTGATACGTTGTACTCATGCTGCTGGTGCTGCTTCGTGTAGTTGTTAGCGCGCGTCATCTGCAGGAGGAGAAGGATAGAATTGCTATTCGCCTTCATGATCTCACCCAGGAGAAACTAGAGTGGATACTTCTGGGTAGATCATGATCGTGCGACTGCGCTAGCGACTCTGCAGGATCGTGCATCGCGAGTGCTGCTCTTTCTGAAGAAGTCGCAGTCATGCTTAAAGAACATTTATCGGGCGATGTTCCCGCTGGATGATACTCCATCAAGCTTGCTGGCCCTCCTTGCCAAGTTTCAAGATCTTTCCGCGGTTCGCGAATGCGTGAGGCAACAGTTGGTGGCTGGTGCCAAGACTGCTCTCTCGATGGTGCGATTGCACAGGCCTGACGTAGATGTTGTCGCCATTGCGTCTGGGCCGCCTGCACCGCCAGCAGGTTCTGCTTGGAATATGGTGCCACACTATCAGGCGGTGGACCGCCCAGCAGAAGAAATCGTCGACTTCTTTGAGGAACAAACCAACGTTCTTCTGCTGCAATAGTAGCCTAATTTGTATCCTACACATAAGTGTACTTGTGTTGTAAAGTTTGTATAGATGTTGTAGATAATTTGTTGTCAAATGTGTATAAAGAGCTTTGTTAGCATGAGGTGCGTTGCACCATGCGAGTCCTTTTCGTTAGCCTGGCTATGTTTTATCTCAGTCCCTTGTCAACCTGTTAGGTGCGTTGCAGCCGGGTTGAGGTTATGTTAAGGGGTTCGATTAATGTACCAGCTACTCAGGATATCGCATTTTGGATCGAAGAACAGGTTTGTATAGGGTGGCGCAGCCCCCGAGTACATAAATTGATAAAGTAAAGGAGGACACAGAGTTTTGGAGCACTTTGCTTTATTTATTCGAAGATCAGTGCGAGGTACAATGTGTGGCTAAGTAGCCTTGGCTGAGTAGCCTTATTTGCAATGTAAAAGTAAAAATGACTAGGGGTAGAAGCGTCGCAGTTGTGCGATGTTCCAAGGGTTGGAGTATGCGGCTCCTGTCTCTAAATCTTGAAGGCGATAGGCGCCACCTGGGATTACTTCTGTAATCACGTACGGTCCTTCCCAGGGGGACTCGAGCTTGAGATGCCCCTGCTACTTCAATCGCAGGACCAGGTCACCTTCGACGAAGGATCTGGGGCGAAGCCTTCTACTGTGGTAGTTGCACAGGTTCTGCTGGTAGATCGTGGATCTTTCTGCGGCGATTTCTCTTGCTTCGTCAGGACGTTGACGGAGTCTTCGAGTGCAAGGGATGATTCTTGTTCGCTGTAAGCGACCACGCGCGACGCCTTGTATCGTACTTCGGCAGGTAGTACTGCCTCTGCTCCATGCACCATAAAGAATGGCGTGTAGCCCGTTGCGCTGTTTGGAGTTGTACGTAGGCTCCAGAGTACGGATTGCAGTTCATCTGGCCAGCAACTCGTGGCTTGTTCGAGTGGTCGTAGGAGTCGCTTCTTGACGCCGCTGCAGACGAGCCCGTTTGCTTTTTCCACCTGACCGTTGGTCTGTGGATGCGCTACTAAGGCGTAGCTGATGTTGATTCCTAGGTTCTCACAGAATTCTTGGAAGTCCTTGGGTGTGAAGTTCGTCCCGTTGTCGGTGGTGATGCTGTGCGGCACGCCAAAGCGGTAGACGATGGACTCGAAGAACTTGACTGCGCTGTGCCCTGATTGGTTGGTCACTGGCATGGCCTCGATCCACTTGGTGAATTTGTCGACTGCGACCAAGAGGTAGACGTAGCCTCCTCGCGAGGACCTTGGAAGCTCGCCGACCATGTCGAGCCCCCATTGTGCGAAGGGTCAGGCCAATGGGATTGGCCGTAGCTCTGCACCTGGTGCGTGTGGCTTATCCGCGAATCGCTAGCAAGCATTGCACTTTTGGACCATGTCCTTGGCGTTGCGCATGGCCGTGGGCCAGTAAAATCCAGCTCGTAGAGCTTTGGCAACGAGGGCGCGACTGCCGGCGTGGTGCTCGCAGGTCCCTTCATGAATGTCGAGGAGAACTGCTTTTCCATCAACCATGGATACGCATCGTTGGAGTACTCCTATGATGCTGCGTTTATATAGTTCGCCATTGATAACGGCGAATGCCTTGGATCGCCGCACGATGTGCCGTGCATCTGTCGGATCGTCCGGTAGCCTCTTGCTGAGGAGGTACGTGATATATGGCTGCGTCCAGGATTGTTCAATCATCATGACGCTCATGGGGTCCTTCGAGTCCTGTGTCAAGCGCCAAGTCATCGAGTGCCATTGGCTCATTGGGTGGCGTAGCCCCCAAGCCATTGCTGCGCTTGTCTTCTTCTCTGTGGCCTTTGGCTTGATGGAGCATTCGCATATGCGCTCGAGAAATACCCCAGGTGGTATGGGGGCGCAGGTAGAGCCTATGTTGGCGAGTGCGTCCGCCTCTTCGTTGCTTTCACGACCTACGTGTCGCAGCTCGCAACCATCGAAGTCCCCTTCTAGTGTATCGTAGATGTCGCGGTACGCGATCATGTTGTCGTTCAGTGCGTCGCATTCATGCATTGTTTGGTTGACGACCAGCTTGGAGTCGCCATATATGATGAGCCTCTTGGCG
Organism: Avena eriantha; assembly: GCA_910589775.1. NCBI lineage: Eukaryota > Viridiplantae > Streptophyta > Magnoliopsida > Poales > Poaceae > Avena > Avena eriantha. Next base: position 131,728,940 of record OU342742.1, read on the forward strand.
CCGCAAGCTTTTGCCATCCTCATCCCGTGCAACAGGGCCTCGTATTCAGCCTCGTTGTTTGAGGTTGTGAACTGCATTCGCAAGATATACTTCAGCTTGTCCCCTTGAGGTGATGTCAGTATGACACCTGCGCCTGCTCCGTCTTTCCGCTTGGACCCATCGAAGTGCATTGTCCAGAGGTAGGACATATCTGGCTTGTCCGGGAGTTGGTTCTCCATCCAGTGCACGAGGAAGTCAGGGAGAACTTGCGACTTAATTGTGTCGCGCTTTTCGTATGTGATGTCTCATGGAGAAAACTCTATTCCCCAAAGCGCGACTCGCCCCGTCGCGTCGGGGTTATTGAGGATATGTCCCAACGGGGCGTCATTGACTACCACGATTGGGTGTTCCTGGAAGTAGTGGCGCAGTCGCCGGGCGGTCATAAAGACGTCGTACGCCAGCTTCTGGTAGTGCGGGTACCGCTGTTTTGTTGGCGTGAGGACCTCGCTGAGGTAGTATACTGGGCGTTGTACGCCGTGGACCTTGTTTTCCTCAGCTCACTCGACGACGAGCACTGTGCTGACCACCTGGTTGGTGGCGGAGATGTACAGCAACAGTGGTTCCCTCTCTCGTGGAGTCACCAGCACTGCTGAAGTGGATAGTAGGCGCTTGAGATCTTCGAATGCTTCTTGCGCTTCATTGGTCCACTCGAATTTTTCAGCTTTGCGGAGGAGCTGGTAGAAGGGCAGTGCCTTTTCACCCATCCGAATGAGAAATCGACCGAGGGACGCGATTCGCCCGGCCAGTTGCTGGACGCCTCTTATGTTCTTCGGCTTCTCCATTGCCAGTATGGCTTTTATCTTTTTTGGGTTGGCCTCGATTCCTCTCGCGGAGATGAGATACCAGATGGTACACCGAAGGCGCATTTGTCCGGATTGAGCTTGATCCGGTAGCGGTCGAGGTTGGCGAAGGTTTTGCGCAAATCATCGATTAGAGAGGCTTCCTCCTTGTTCTTGATTACTATGTCGTCGACATAGACTTGGATGTTGCGACCCAGTTGTTCCTTGAGGCAAGCCTGCATGCACCACTGGTAGGTGGCTCCCGCATTTTTTAGCTCGAAGGGCATTGTGTTGTAGCAGAACACACCAAAGGGCGTTGTAAACGCTGTTTTCTCCTGATCTTCCACCTTCATTCGAATTTGATTATAGCCTGAGTAGGCGTCGAGGAAGCATAGGCGCTCGCATCCCACGGTGGAGTCGATGATCTGGTCGATCCGTGGCAGCGGGAAGTGATCCTTTGGGCAGTGCTTGTTCAGAGAAGTGAAGTCCACGCACATCCGCAGGATATCCGTGTCCTTTTTTGGTACCAGCCCCGTGTTGGCTAACCAAGTGCTTTCCTTGATCTCGCATATGAACTTGGCCTCGATGAGTCTATTGATCTCCATTCCGACTGCCTGCGCCCGTGGCTCAAACAATTGCCGAATTGTTTGCTTGACTGGCCTTGCGTCGGGGTTGACGTTGAGCGCGTGCTCGGCGAATTCCCTGGGAACTCCTGGCATGTCCGCAGGACACCAGGCAAAATTTTCCCAGTGCTCACGGAGGAATTAGACGAGCACGAGTTCCTATGCGGGACTCAAGTTGTTGGCGATGTGGGCCGTCTTGGCGGGATTCGATGGATGGACTTGCACTTTCTTTGTGTGCACAGATGAGTCGAAGGAGAGATCAGGTGAGCTTGGCCTGCTCAGGGGAGGCAGACTGTTGTCTGTCGTCTCTTTCAATCTCGCGAGTTCCTCCTGCATGCCGAAGGACTGGGAGATTCTATTGAATTCCCTGTCGCAACTGTCAGATTTCTCGAAGCTCCCGTTGATCGTGATGACGCCGTTGGGACCTAGCATTTTCATCTGCAGTTAGGCGTAGTGGGGCACTGCCATGAACCTAGCGGACGCGACGCGCCCGAGGATGCAGTGGTACTGTGAGGGCTAGTCAACGACTTCAAAGTCGATGCGCTCGCATCAGAAGTTCTTCGGCGTGCCGAAGATGACGTCGAGGTTGATTTTGCCTAGGGGCTATACGCCTTTCCCTGGGACGATGCCGTGGAACGTTGTGTCCGATGCCTCCAGGCAGGTTAGAGGGATTCTCATTGCTCGCAAGGTACTCACGAATATGAGGTTGATGCCGCTTCCGCCATCCATGAAGACGCGACTCATGTCGAAGCCTCCAATTTGCGCGTCGAGTACGAGGGGGCAGTGACCTGGGCAGGGTATCTGAGGCGGGTGGTCGCGCTTGTCGAAGGTGATGCATGACTCGCTTCCACTGAGGTACTCAGTGGTGGATGGTGGCGAGTGCGTGGCCAAGTTGACTTGGCGAGTGATGGCCTTCTACACCCTGTTGGAGGGGCGTCCCTTTTGGATCATCATGGTGCCCATGGCCCGTGGGTACGGTCCGCCTCCGTGGTGCTGGTCTGGTGCGGCTCCGTTCGGGGGTGGCCCAGGTGGTGGTGGCGGTGCTCCATGTGCCACGGCGCCTGGAGCGGCTCCGTAGCCTCTTTCGACTGCATTGCGGTTCATCCGAACCAATCCCTCGTGTAGCTTGAGGAACTCGCAGCAGTCCTTGAGGAGGTGGCTGGACTTTCTCTTGCCATCATGCTTGTCAATGTAGAAGTGTACCGTGCATGGCCTGGACAGTTTGTCCTCGATGGAGGTCGCGGGTGCCTCATCGTGAGTGCGGCGTTGCCATACTTGCGTGGTTTTCCCGGAGTCGCAGTATCCGCCGCTACGGTATCCGCTGTTGCGGTTATCGTCGCGTCTATCGGCGTAGCCGGACGCGACCATGTTGACGTCGTCGCAGTCATCGTAGATTCGCATGCGACGCTTACCTCGGCGGTCGTGTCTGCGTTCGAGTTCTGCCTCCTCATTGGAGTGAGCGTGATTCTTTACCGAATCTTCTCCATCGGCCCACCGATTCGTGATCTCCATCAGGTGGTCGATGGTTTGGGGCTTTGAGCGGCCTAGCTCTTCCCTAAGTTCTAGGCGGCGGACACCACCATTGAATGCATCAATCGCACGGTCTTCCAAGATGTTCTCCGTGGAGTTCTTGATGATGGACCACCTTTGGATGTAGGAGCGCAGCGATTCGCCAGATCTTTGCTGACAGCATCTCAGCTCTTCGATTGATGCGGGCCGCTTGTACGTGCCCTTAAAGTTGCGCACGAAGCTGTAAACCAGCTCATCCCAGCTGCCAATGGATCCGCGTGGGAGGTTGTTGAGCCATGCTCGAGCGGCGCCCTGCAGCTGTAGCTGCAAGCATTGCATGGCAGTGCTTTGACTGCCTCCGTGGAGTCTGACGAAGGAGATGTGGTCCTCCAGCCAGACCTTGGGGTCCTGTAGACCGTCGAATTTCGGGTTCTCCGACGGGAGTTTAAACCCTTTAGGCATTCACTTCTGCCTAATGGATCTGCTGAAGCATCTGGCGCCACAGAGCTCCCCATCTTCTTCTTCCGTGTCAGTCGACCGAGCACGCCGTGCCCTTGATTTGTCGATCTTGCGCTGCGTAAGGTCGTCGCGCGCATCGTAGTCACGATCGTGTCGCCGTGAGCGGCGGCGCCGAGACAAGTCGTGACTATCGTCGCTGGATGAGGGCGAGGAGTGGCGCTTTGCTAGCGCTTTGCCCTTTTTTGGGTCTGGTGTTGGCTCCTTGTCGAGGGCGGCCTCGATTAATCCCAAGCCCACGATCGTAGATCGGTACATGGCAGTTCGGGGATCTCCAGCTGGCGGCTGGTTATTGAGGAGGTACATGGTGGCTGCTGTCACCGTAGCCTGCGGCGTCCTCGGGACCACATTGCCTCTCGTGTCGACTGTCATAGAGCCGAAGTCGAGGACTTTCGCGGCTTCTATGCGTTCTTGTTCGGTAAGATGAGCCATCCACGATTGCCTCTTCTTGGCGAGGTACTCGTTTCCCTTTGAGGAGGATCCTCCGTAGGAGGAGAGCCCAGCGCGGCGAAGGCTCGACTCGTCCGCTGCCTTTTTACGCGCTTCGAGTTGCGCGATTGTTTGCACCTAGCGCTTGAATTCTTCCTTTAGGAGCCAGTGATAGCCCATTAGCAGTTCTTACAGGGATCCGAAGGGTAGAGGGGCGCCTCGTAGGGCCTCGCGGCAGCGAGCCCATTCTTGCTCGTTGGGCTTGATCACGACGCGTTCGCCGGTTTGCTCATTTATTATGGATGGAGGTTCGACTGCTCCTCCGTTGTTGATGGGGGCATGATTGCCACCGTTACCGTCGTTTCCACCATTGCTACCGTTACCGGCGTTGGGTGGATCGGTGCCATTGCCAGGGTTGCCACCGTTGTCGCGATTGGCAGAGGTGTCGCCTGCGTTGATGACGGCGCACATGAAGTGATTGGGGAAGTTGTTGCTTCCACAATTCTCAGATCCGGAACCGTAGGTTCTGTCTTCAGTGTCCAGATCACTCAGATCAGAACCACGACTGCTGTCGCTGACCGTATTTTCGACTGCTATCGGGACGTTGAGCTCGCTGAGGGTGCCGATCGATGGAGGGAACCATGATGGGGAGGAATCGCCGGTGATGTCGGCTGATCAGGCATGCGAAGCGTGCCCATCTGACCAACTTGGAAGCGGAAGCTCCCAATCGCCAGGCTGATTCCGTCGCCCATGGACTGGTAGGCCGGGCGGGTGGCCGGCGTGTGGATGGTGAAGTCGAACGCGCCGAAGAGCTGGCAAATCTCCACTGTTGCGGAGTTGTAGATCGCAGTTGATGGGGCCGAAGAAGCCGCAACATCAGCACTCCCGCTTCCCACAGACGGCGCCAATTGACTAGGGTTTAACTCATCAATGCCCATTGTTAGGGACTTGGGTTTTGGAGAAGGAGGGAGCGCTGGAGACATCTATCGGCTAGCAAACAAGCACACAGGGGACAAAGATTTACCCAGGTTCAGGCCTCGTAGAGGTCCTTACTCCTGCTTGTCTGCTCGTGGAATTATCGAAGGAATCGAAAGTTACAATGGTGCGCAGATGTGATCTGGCGAGGGTTGGGGAAACTAGGGTTGCGTGTGTCCTCCTCTCCGCCCCCTCCTAGCCTTTATATAGATAGGCTAGGTCTCAGGTAGCAGGTCGAGTCGGTTACAAGTTAGGGTTTTTCCCCTTCAAACTTCCTATCTTTAACTTCTTCTTGTTCTTCAAGCAATCGAGAGTCCGTAGATTACTCGAGTCCCTTGTTTGGGCCTTGGCGACACCGTGGGCCTGTATGTATTTGGACCGTATATACCAAGCTCGAGTACCTGCAGGGTATACCCATGTCAGTTATGGACTTGGGTTTTGGAGAAGGAGGGAGCGCTGGAGACATCTATCGGCTAGCAAACAAGCACACAGGGGACTCAAAGATTTACCCAAGTTCAGGCCTCGTAGAGGTCCCTACTCCTGCTTGTCTACTCATGGAATTTTGAAGAAATCGAGGATTACAATGGTGCGCAGATGCAATCTGGCTAGGGTTGTGGAAACTAGGGTTGCGTGTGTCCTCCTCGCCGCCCCCTCCTAGCCTTTATATAGATAGGCTAGGTCTCGGGTAGCAGGTCGAGTCGGTTACAGGTTAGGGTTTTTCCCTTTGAACTTTCTATCTTTAGCTTCTTCTTGTTCTTCAAGCAATCGAGAGTCCGTAGGCTACTCGAGTTCTCTCCTTGGGCCTTGGTGACACTATGGGCTTCCGCCGTATCCAGGCCGTATATACCAAACTCGAGTACCTGTAGGGTATACCCATGTCACTTATAAACTAGCTCATTGATTAACAAGATGATCAAGGTTTCCTGATCATGGACATTGGATGTTGTTAATAACGAGGTCACAACATTAGTGGAATGATGTGATGAACATTCATCCAAAGTATAGCATTACGATCAAATTCATTGTGTTTATATTGCTATAACATCTAATGAAGTAATCCTAGTCCCTAAACCATGAGATCATGTTAATCACTAACACTGGAAGAGTATCTTGGTAACATCAAACGTCACACCGTGAAAGGGTGATTATAAAGGTGGGTTCAGTACTACGAAAGTGTTATGTAGAGGCTCATGGATCAAGAGTGGGATTTGACCATCCCGATGACGGATAGATATACTCTGGGCCCTCTCGGTGATATCACATTGGTTAGCTTGCAAGCAAGTGATGAGATCACTAGAATGTTATATCACGGGAACGAGAAAAGAGTACATGTCGGTAACGAGATCAAACTAGGTATGGAGATACCGATGATCGAATCTCAGACATATAATATATCGTGAGACAAAGGGATTTAGTTACTTAGCGTTAAAGGTTCTCACGATCACAGAAGTCATTGTAGAATGTGTAGGAGTCAGTATGGATCTCCATGTCTCGCTTTTGATTATTGATCTGAGAGGGGTCTCAATCATGTCTGCATTATTCACGAACCGTAGGGTGACACACTTAAGGGACACCAACACCATTTGGAGCAAATATGTTTTATACGAATGAATTGCAAAGCGCTGGAATTATTTCAATAGACACCAAAACTGTTTCGGGTGAAATTGCTGAAATTGGTTCTGCATGTAATATTGAAATGTTGCAAGGGTTTTATCTGAATGTTTTTTAATTAAAGTAATTAACAAAATTATGAATAAAATAAATAAAAGAGTTTTATTAAATGAGAGAATATTAAATTTGGAGAAATTTAATGCATTTAAAGTGGAGACTTTAAAAGAGAATGTGAAGGGGAATTTTAATGTGGAGGGGGTTACCACCACATGAATGGGGGAGGTGAGGGGTCACCCCCCATGGGGCGCCGGCCATGGGGAGGGGTACCCCCCTCCTCCTATAAAAGGCCACCCCTCTCACCCTTCTTCCTCACACCTCCTCGTGAAGGATCCCTCTCCCCTCTAGTATTATTCCCCCATGGTCTCGGATTAGCGAGATACATGTTCCCGGTGGCATTTCGTCTGGAAGGAGTTGCTGCTTTTGCTGTATCGCTGAAGCGAGGAGGTGGAGGTTGTTCGGTGGCCTGAACGTGTGTGCGAGTACGGATGTGCTGCTGGTTTGCGGCGCTAGGACTTCCACACGATCTTGAGACCGGCAAGCGAACGCCTACATCATCCACAAGTTCCTACTCATTAATAAAACTTTTGTCTTCGAGGGTAAGTTCTCCATGAATGTATATCCACCCATTTCTTGTATCTAGTAGATAGATCTTGGCTTATAGTTCCCATCGTAGGATTTTTTGCTTTCTATGCTGCGAACCCAACAAGGTGTACGCTATCGAAGTCCAGAACGACGTCTACTACGAAGAGCCAGACCTATCCGGTGGAATCGAAGGGGTGGATTATGGGATCCAAGTTGGAGCTGAAGACAACGAGTCAAAATAGTTGTGAGGCCGTAACTTAGCTACCTAGGTTGAGCCGAGCGGCATGAACCTTATAGAATAAGCTGTTGAGCTCACGTCTTTCGTACCATTGTGTCTATCGTTCTTCCGCTGAAACTTTTAAGTTACTGTATGGTTTGTAAGTGTAAACTATTCAAAGATCTCGATCTTTTGGTATTGTAATAATAATGTCAGGATGTTTATAATTTGGACCCACAATGTTTCTGTTGTACCACTCTGAGAGATATGATATTTGCGAATGGTGTTCCGTGGATGTTATGTCAATGGCTATGGTATACTACAACATGCAGTGGTATGTTGGGTCACCGCAAAAACCTGGTAGCGTCTCTTGATGTTGAGAAGAAGGCTCGAGCTAATCACACTACTAAAAAAGGAGGCGAGTGTAAGTCTAGTGCCAACAAGGTGCAGAAGAAAACCTTTGGCAAGAACAAAGGGAACAACAATCCCTCCTTCAACAAGACTGCAAAAACTACAACCTTAAAGAAGGATAAGCCAAACAAGCTTGAGTTAGGTTGCTTACATGTGGAGAGCTCAACCATTTTTCCAAGAATTGTCTAGAACATGTAGATCACAGAAAAAAATGGTAAGACTGTTAACGTTGTGACCGCTAGCAATACTGATGGGTATGATAATTTATTTATCATTCTTTCGGTATTTCAATCACCATGTTTATGGATTGATGTGTGTGCTAATGTTCATGTGTGTTGATATCTCTATGTTCACTCCTTATCAGGTCGCTCGGGATTCTTTCGTACTAATGGGAATGAATCACATGCTTATTTTCGTGGTGTTTCCATGGTGGATGTGAAGTTCACTTACCCAAATATCATGTAGCTAAGGAATGTGCATCATGTCCCTACTATAAACAAAAATCTTTTTAGCGGCTCCTTTCTATGTAGAGATAGGTTTAAGGTTGTCTTAGAATCTAATAAATTTGTTGCTTTGAAATATGGATAATTTATTGGTAAAGGTTATGAGTTTAGAGACTTATCCTAAGGGGCCGCACGGTCCCCACTGGGCCATGCGCACATGGGTAGGGGGGGACCCTGGCCGACGCTAAGGACTCCCCTAGGCAGCCGACCACCGCCGCTACCGCCGGACGTCGCTGCCTTGGCATCTCTGAACTCGTCTTCCACCCCTCCTCCATGTTGACGTTGTCTTCACGTTGAGCTTCCTCTTCTGAATGCATTAATGCCTCTTGTTTGATGCTTCTTTTTTGGAAATTCAGACTTCCAGTTGAAACTGCATTCGGAGTACTAGTAACTGTTGGGTATTGCTGAATGCAATATGCAGTAATGCCTCTTGTTGATGCTTTACAAATTCTTGTCATGAACCAAACACCTCACGAGAATTCAAACTGGAAACTTCTTCGGTTGTCAAGAATATTTAATGCATTTTATGCGCAAAGACCAAAGGTATGCATAAGTCCATGTACAATGCAAGGTGCTTATATGGGTGCTTAGCAAAATAAACCAAGCATTTTTTTAGCATCAGTGTTTATTTGTATAAGAGAGGTGCCTAGTTAGGCATCTGTCTAGTATAAATAAGCATTGATGCTTAGTTTAAAACTGATGTATTTCTTTAAGCACCTCTCTAAACATCTTGCATTGTAGATGCCCTAAGAATACCAAGACATAGCATAGTATCGAGTACATCAATTTGGAGCCTTTTATTTAAAACATTCAAAAACATATTTTAAAATTTTCTGAAAATTATGAGAAGAATATATACATGGCAATGATGTATAGTTCAAGTGTGCAAATTGTCAATCGGAAATATGTTATATTCTTCACTCCACAAAAAGAATAAATAAATAAATGTAAGTGTGTGAACCATTGTCTTTTTTGTGTACCTCATAATTCAACATATTTCAGACCGAGACTTTACACACTCGAAGTGTACATCATCATCTATATGTAGATATTTTTTTTCAAATTTATTTGAAACCACAAAATTATTATTTCAAACTTTTCAAATAAAGGGCTCCAGTGAGCTCGGGCTCCAAAAGCATTTTTCCTCCAATCCTGAAAACGTAACGGTTTCTCAAGTTGAAACAAGTGAAACATCTGCACTTTTTACGAGCTGGCTGTTATATGGTACCGCTTCTAGTTGAAACAAGTGAAACTTCTTACTCAGTATATATACCTAGGCATGCATTTTACTTGATGGATCAAATTTCACATGTTGTTTATTGGCTAGGTTGTCGTGATGTCGTACTTTTCTGTTGGTGTTTGAAGATATGTCAGAAAGTTTTGAACCAAAATTAAAGTTTATGTTTTTTTAGGGCAAATTAAAGTTTATGTAAAGGAGGCCAGGCCCATTACCCAGCCCACTCTCTTCAGCACTTTCTCAAAGTGGCTGGTCAAGTCTGCCCTCACTCCCACCCTCGCCTCTCAGCCTGCCTCCGGTAAAGCCCTACCTCCGGCTAAGCCCTACCGCCGTCGCGCTCGCCTCCTCTCCCGGCTCCCATCGGGCTCAGATCGACGCGACAAGCGGGCCATTTGGAGAGCTAGCCGGCAAGAGAGCAGCAGACTTCTTCCCTCCACCCTCGGAGGAAGGGGTCACCAGAGGCAGCGACCTCATCTCCCATGGGGCCGCCATCTAGAAAGGGCAACCTTGAGACCTGCAATGGCGACTAAGGTCTTGCAGTGTATGAGCCCCTAGGCGACCAGATAGTTCAGGTACGGCTGCATCCCTCTCGATTCGTGACCTTCGCCGTCGACGGAGTCACACTACTAGGCCAGTGCGGCAGTGCGCAGCTTTACTGCTTCACTGTCGGATAGATAACTTGCAAATGGGTCGTTGCTCTTATTGATCCAATAGTACAACAACAAACTATTTCGATTTTCTTAGTCACAAGACAGAAATCATAACTCCTATGAAGTTGCACTACTCTGTTCTCTGTTGCAAAACAAGAAAAATAACATATCTGAAATTACAGTACTCCACCTCTCGGTTGTCTGCTTGCTTGTTTTGTTTATTTTCCGTTGCTGCTTATTAATAAAAGGGGATTTCTAAATCATGCCTACCACACCAGTACCCAGTTCCATGATTTTTATCAGCATGTATTGTGGAACAGGAGAGCGGGGCTGTCAGATTGTGTTGATCAACACGTTCAGTACACACCAATCTAGTGTTGTAACCTTTGAGTTTTTGCTGGTGATGGATGGTAAAATCAATCGAGAGGGAGCGAGCAGCGGCAAGAGGCTGACTGCCATTGTGGAGGTGGATACCCTTGACTGCCCCATCTGCTTTGAGCCATTCAGGCCTCCGATATTCCAGGTAAATGCACTAGGTCTATGAGCATATCGACTTTTATCAGAACTCAAGCTTTTATTTCATTTCTGATAAATCTCACTCTAAGAGGTTTGATGAATATACCATTGGATGTAGTGCTACTTGGCGAGAAAGCATCTCATGCAGGGACGGAGCCAGGATTTCACCATGAGAGGGGCGAAGATGATAATGATTTTTTCAGGGAAAGAGGATAATGATTGTACATGAGGTTTTTTTTTTGGTTTTTTTTCTCGATGGGCAGTTAAATGTGTGACGATTTTGCAGTGGTAGAAAAAATGTGGAAATAGAACATCAGTATGTGAAGTCTCACTATAGCATTTATATCAAAACATACCAAGATCCTTTGGCAATACAAAACAAAAGGTCAATTTCTAAATTAGCCTGATTATCGAAAGATTCGATGACCCCATCACATGCGAAAGTTGTACAAATTTATTTTCCGATATACCAATTATTATCTAGTAAGTCATCTTCAATGAATGAAAGACATGCTAGAGTTAATAAGTTAATCACTCGCCGTGGAATCAAATTGAAGATTTCCTAATTTATAAGTTGATCCGGCTCCTTTTCTTTTCATGTCTTTACATAAGCAAAAGTAGGTACCAATTCCAATTTCCCTGATTACTATTCAAGGCGTAAATTAATCTAATGTGAGAGATATGATCGAAGGACTAAGACAGAATGGGAATTAGAGAAACCAGTAAAATACCTTGCCTCATCGGCGCTCATGCTCAATTGTGCGGCCGGCCTGCTGGCCGTGCGTCGCGTGCAGCCAGACTATTGATTGTCTACCTCTTCTCAGTTCTAACCATCTTTGATTCAATCGGTTGATTTAGATTGGAACCCTAGTTAATTGGCAGCCGTCAGTTAGGTGCAGAACTCAGCAGAAACGAAACTCTGAAGGCGATCTGATCTGTCGTCTTCTGCCTGAGTTCGTGCTAGTCCCTGGCCCCTTTGTGTTGCTGGTTGAAGATGGACTTGTAAATGCCACGTTTAGGCCTACTTAATCTATTATGCTAATACTTTACCTGGCCTTTACTTGATTGTAGGCCTGGAACAGATGGGTTTGAGGGCCTTGGAGGGCTGACTTACGTGCATATACACGCGGACGCGGGGGGGGGGGGGGGGGGGGGGGGGGGGGGGGGCTAGCTCCGTCCCTGATCTCATGTGAATGGAACATAGTATCTCTAGTACTCCCTCCTTCTAGAAATAACTGGCTTGAGTTTGTCTAGATTTGAATCTGTCTAGACGTATTTTAGTGTGTAGATACATTCGAATCTAGACAAATCCAAGTCAGTTATTTCTGGACGGAGGGAGTAGTTCCAAATAATAGGTCAAACCTTGCTATTCCAGTGTTCTGCTGGGCATTTCAATACAATTTGTGTACTTACATAGTTTATCAGAACTAAATGTGTTAAAAGTAATCTTCACGAGGACCCATCTAATCCTTTCTCTTCAACAGTGTTCCTCTGCGGGGCATTTCATATGCTCGCCGTGCCTTGACAAGCACTTGGACAGCAAGTGCCACCTATGCTCTAAAAAAACTGCCTTCACACGCTGCTTTGGAATGGAACATGTCGTCCAGTCAGTCAAGGTTCCTTGCTCCAATGCCATGTACGGATGCACCGAGAAGGTCACCTACTACGAGAAAGAAGAACATGAGAAAACATGCGCTGCTTTGAATTGCTTCTGCCCAGTGTCTTGCTGTACCTTTGTTGGGCCAACAGAGGAGCTCCTGGATCATTTAACCGCCAGGCATCAGATTCGGTGTACAACCCTCTCAGATTCTGACACTTGTTCTCTCCACTTACAGCCGGGCTTACATGTTCTGCGACGCAACGGGACCAGCTATTTTTTCCTGTTTAGCTTGTCATTATTGCCTTCTGGACATGCCGTACCAGTCGTCTGCGTCCAACCTAAAGTTACGGAACCCAAGTTCACGTGTGATATGAGATATGACTGCTTTACAACCGGCTCTTCTGAAAGTTCGAGCTGTCATATCAGAAGCTCTCCCCTCTCTGATGGGTATCCAACGGGCTGTGACTTAATTCTGGCCAAGGGAAAGTTCCCTGATGATCGAAAGAGTATCTTGCTCAGAATCACCATTCATCAAGCTTTAAGTGTAAGCGGATCCCGTCTTGAAGGAAAGAGGCCGGCTCCTGTTCCTCAACAAAATACCCCACTTGAAATTTATTATTCTGATGATTCTGATGAGGATGAGGATGATGATGGTATACCTTCAACATGCTGCTGGTACCGTCGAGTTTTGTTGGCCATGGACAGCTGTAACTCCAGCAAGGGAAGAGTTGAAGCGCGGCGACAAGGAGAGATCAGCGGCAAGAGGCTGACTGTCACCATGGAGGTGGATACCCTTGACTGCCCCATCTGCTTTTAGCCCCTTAGGTCACTGATATTTCAAGTAAGTCAACTCCTGTGTGAACATACATATCGACAAATCTTTCCACTCAAGCTTTGCTTCGTTTCTGATAAAGCTCACTGTATGTTTTGCTACTTGCCAAAAAATTGTATCATGTGAACGTAAACATAATACCTGTAGTAGCCGAAATAATGAAGGCCCTTTGTATTGCACAGTGTTCTGTAGGGCATTTCATATCATTCTGTCTACTTGTGTAGTTTTTCAAAAGAAAAATATTTCTGTTAAGTGGTATCTTCATGAGGACCAGCTAATATTTTCTCTTACAGTGTTACCTGGGGCATTTCATATGCTCGTTTTGCCATGACAAGCGCCTGGACAGCAAGTGCCACTTTTGCTCTACTAAAAATACCTTCACCCGCTGCTTTTGGATGGAATATTTCGTACAGTCAGTCATGGTTCTTTGCTCCAATGGCATGTACGGATGCACGAAAAAGGTCACCTACTACTAGAAAGAAGAACACGAGAAAACTTGCGCTACTTTAGGGTGCTTCTGCCCAGTGTCCTGTTGTACCTTTGTTGGGCCACCGGAGGCGCTCATGGACCATTTGACCACCAAGCACCAGATTCCATCTAGAACTCTCCCAGATTCTGACACGGAGTCCATCCACTTACAGCCAGGCTTACATGTTCTGCGACGCAACGGGCCAGCTATTTTTTCCTGTTCAGCTTATCAGTATTGCCCGTTGGACATGCCATCTCGGTCGTCTGCGTCCAACCTAAAGTTACAGAACCCAAGTTCACATGCAATATGAGATATGACTGCTTTACAACCGGCTTTTCTGAAAGTTCGAGCTGCCATGTCAGAAGCTCTTCTCTCTCTGATGGGTATCCGACAGGCTACGACTTAATTCTGGCCAAGGGAAAGTTCCCTGATGATCGAAAAAGTATCTTGCTCAGTATCACCATTCATCAAGCTTTAAGTGTCAGCAGACCCCGTCTTCGAGGAAACGGCCCGACCCTATTTGATTATTGTTCAGATGATGATGATTATATACGTGCAAGATCCATTCGTGCTCTTGAAATCGATCGTGCTTTTGAACGGACACACATGATTCTTGGTTGGTCTCCTGATGATATACCCTGAAGATTCGATGGGGCTCTGCATGGGACTTGCCACTAATATGACTTGGTTTCACTGTTCTGGTATATGCGAGTCTTTACAATCCCAATTATCGCAGTGCTTCGAGAATGCGGCGTCATCTTATGTTTGGTTGCCCCAAACTAATACCGCAACATGTGAGGCTGTCCATGACTACTAGAAGAAAATTGTATGTTATGTTATGTTTAGTACATTTCTCTGCATTACCTGACTATAGAGTATGAACAAGTAACTTGCACTTATCCTGTTTTAGACTCTTGGGCCATGACATGAATGCCTTCTCTTCCGTTTCTGTGTGCATATGTGAGATTCAAAGGTTCACGTATCAGAAATTTCGTGCCGATGAAATGTTTCCCTGAATCATAAGAAAAAAATTGTCTAGTACTTTCATATTCTGTTAACTATATGATGATAGGTATGTTGTAACTTGTAACAGGTTACCATGTCTACACTTTAAAATACTCCCGTTGAATGTGTTAAAGTTTTTGTTGTAGTTGTTGAGTAGTACACTATTAACACATTGGCCATCGCATATTGTTTCATGTCCGAAGCAACTGAAGTGTTTTACTGCCCCGTCTCAAAATAGATGACGGGATTTTTTCAAAATTTACAAGTATTTATATACTAAATAATGTCTAGATTCATCTAAATTTTGATAAATCCGCGACATCTATTTTGAGGAGGGGACATTATATACCTAGGCTTAGCTTGGACTTTACTCTATTTTAAGATGTTTTTTACAGCACACGGTACCATCTATTTTTGTTGGAGTTTTAAGATTTTGTACTCTCTCCGGTGAACTTAACTAGATACATCTGAATCTAGATAAAGTTGAGAACAATAATATGGATCGGAGAGAGTAGAATAATAGCATGGAAAGGTGCATCATTCTCATAAAAGAAAGGACCGACGGGCAAATACTCTGCCATTCCAAATTAACGTCTAGATATAATAAGTATATCTGAGGGAGTACGAAAACATCCTTCCAGCCTACAAATTGACTACTCCAATCACCCCACCATGTCGGTTCCGCGTCGGTGCGGAGGAACATGTAAATTCAGAAGAAGCTTCGCCCTCCCTCTGGCGCTAGCACTTCACGGTGAAGTGACCGCGCCGCGCGGTCGAACACCAGGAGGAAATTCACGTAGTTTTGGTTTTGTAACGAGCCTTCAGGCTGTGCTTTAATAGAAGTGAGTTCTTGGTTTGAAAAAAAACTAGCTAAATGCCCGTGTTTTTCTACGGTTATTTAAAAATTTATTATTCATACATATATAGAACGATAGCCACATAATATTTAAAATGTAAAAATATTCCATGTTGCTTAGAATGTAATTGGAGGAACATCCGATGTATGCGGCATGCTAATGTCGATTTTGGAGATAACATCTCGTTGACCACCTGAATTCCATCCGCTATGATAAATATTTAGATGTTGTGTCTACAACACAAATATAAGTCCTAGAGAACCTATCTTATGGCCTGGAAACCGCACCCACCATGCTCTACAAGATAAATACCATGCCTACGATGTGATGAAAATCACGACGCACGCGTTGAGTACATACTTGTCGACTGAAATTCGATTCAGTAAGACCTCTGTGCCATGAATCGAATTACCTCAGCTTATACCGAATTCGAGTCCAGGGACTCGAGTATGAGTAGGAAGCGTTGTTTTTCCCAAGAGCATTTAAATGGTTATGATCCGTCGAGTGCACCAGACATGTTTACCAACATCGCTATGAAGTGGTAAAAGACACGCGACCCTCTGACCCGAAGAACTCCCAGGTCAGTACCATTCACCTTATAAGGCTTGCGACTTCTAAGTCTCCACCCGAATATTCGACTAGACAATCAAGGTATACTGACATAGGGTATGCTAAAATCAATCCAAATTCCAGTAGTAGATGAATAATTGCAATTTTTTATGTGTACGAGATTAGAATAACTTCAAAATAACTGACATAATTTTTTATTTTTTCTGATCAGAAAAATATATGAAAAAGAAAGGAGGTAGAATTTTTTGGGATTTATGGTTAAAGAAGAAAAGGAAGAAAACAGGGTTCTGTTGAATTTCAAGTATTTAGTTTCACCAATAAGATACGGAGACTTGCTTCACATTTGGAATTACACAAAAAAGATTTTTCATCCGAAAGAGGTCTACGAATACTTTTGGGAAAACGTCGATGTTTGCTAGCTTATTTGGCAAAGAAAAATAGAGTATGTTATAAGAAATTAATCAGTCAGTTGAATATTTGGGAGCAGTAAATGGGTGTTTCCCTTGGCCTATCCGGTCCGGCCCGCTGAAAGCCCACATGATAATCTGCTGAGATCCGTGAAACCCATGACATAGCGGTCAAAGTCAATCCCATGAAAGCATCAACTCCTTGATGAATAAGGTAAGACTAGATAGGAAAATTTAAGGTTATACCCTCAAACTTGTAACCAACTCGGATGGTATCTGAGACATAGCCTCCTCATATAAAGGCCAGCAGTGACAGCCGGGAAGGACACTAGAAACTCTCGTCATACACATGCCACATCTAATCTCCGCATCCATTGTCATCTCGGGGCCATTGTAATCTTCTATTTCTCCATCAATCAAGAATAAACGAGAAAGACTAGGCTTTTTCCTCCGGGGACCTAAGCCTGAGTAAACCTTGTGTCCCCTTGTTTGTCTGTTAACCAATGAAGTCTCCAGCGTACACCTCTTTATTGGAAACCCAAGGTCATAAACCATGTGCATCAGCGAGATCACCCGTGCCATCATGAGCTTAGTGAAAAACACCTATAAGCAAAACTAAATGATGACAGTGAGGAAAAAATGGACAACACATAATCAGAAAATTAGACCACGTGGACCATAAAAAAAAGGACAAGAGAAATGAAGCACGGTACGAGAAAACACGGAAGAGTAAAAATAGGAAAGACAAGAAAAAACATTATACCGGAGGTACATGCTCGATTTTCGTATGTGAAAAGGACGAAGAAAACAGTTGGAATAATGGGGAATAAAATATGTAAACCCGAAGACGATTAGATAGAAAACTTAACGTGTGGTCTTTACTATATGTACAATACATGCTCAGTATCGGCTACGCACGTCAGCTCATAGGTCTCCCATCTATAAAACATCCAGACTATATTTAAGTCTTAGTTTGCTCTATATACGAATAAAAATGTACTCTTCTTCTAAACACCTATCACAATCTTTGTCATACCGCCCGCTGTCGAGGAGTCTGCCCCCGGGAGTTGGTGAAGAAGACACTTCTCTTTGCATCTGGGCCATCTCAGCCAGGAGGAATCCCTTGGAGGTGGTGCGCTTTTTCTCGACGCGGGCTACAACTATCTTCACTCGGAGGCACATCCGATGTATCGGGTGTAGCTGTTGGCGAACAACGTCATGAACGTGCGCTTCGTTAACCCTCTCGGACTGCTGTACGTGCACTATTACTATGGCTGGGAGATGGTCATCTTCACCTGGATGAACTTCCTCACAAATTATGACCACTTCTTCCACATGGGCCGCTACATCCACCTGCTAAGATTCATGGACCGACAACAGGAGATACCAGATCAAGTGGATTAGACCTGCGACCTGCATTGAGACCCGAAGAACGAGGTGTCAAGACTAATAGGACTAAGTAGTTTAGCTAGGTTAGGTCCATCTTATTCATCGATGTCTTCTTTAGTATTAGTTAGTTTAACTTGGTTAAGTCTTTGCTATGCATCAATGTCTTTTGTAATATATTTTTTTATGAATGAGAAGCTTGCGTACGTATCAATCTTATTTTACCATCTTGCTTCTAGATTAATACTCGTAAAATGTGGAGTACCGTATCAAACTTTGGTTATTCGAGGTTAGAAGTAATAAAAAAATATCACCCCTTATGTTATTTGGGATTTCGAAAGATAAGCTATAATGGTAGCCGATGCATAGGCTCTGGCTAGCGGTATTATAGCTGCTGCGCTGATATCGATTGTGACTACCAAGGCTGCAAATGTTGTGACGTACCTGGCTCGACGGAATATGGTGATGCATTAAACTTCTGGCGCATGCTGTCTGGTGTGCTCATTAAATGTTGATAGCGCCTCACCCGATGCATCTTTCGTTTGTTGTTCTCTGTTATCTATGAAGCCATGCCTCGGTTTTCATGCTATGCTTCGCGGCCACGCCTCAGGGTCTTCTTTTAGATCAAATTCACCCAATGTCGACTAAATTATCTTTTGCGTTTAATCATTCAGAAACCAGCTGTGCCTCGAAGGCACTAAGAGAAGTCTACTATATATTCATGTCATTAGAATGTTAGAGTAGATAATCGTATAGTATATACTGTTAGAGTATATTTGTATATTTTAGTTTCCCCATATATTAGGGGGCTTTCCGTATATTTGCACATGTACATGTACTATATATTCTGGCCTTTGGCCCTCTGGTAATACAAGATCTATTATCCTAACATGGTATCAGAACCGTAAGGCCTTTTTTCTCGCTGCCGCCGCCGCCCGCCCGCCCCGGCCCCTCGCCGCCGCGCCCGGCCGCCGCTGCCGACCCCGCCGCCGGCCGCCGCCGCCGCCCGCCCGGCCCCTCGCCGCCGCACCTGGCCGCCGCTGCCGCCGACCCGCCCGGCCGCCGCCTCCTCTTCCTCGCCCGCCGGCACAGCCACCGGCCGCCGCCGCCGCCGCCGACCCGCCCCGGCCGCCGCCTCCTCTTCCTCGCCCGCCGTCGCCGACCCCGCTGCCGCCCGGTCGACCGCCCGCCCGACCCCGCCGCCGCACGGTCGCCGCCCGCCCGTCGCCGCCGCCTCCTCTCCCTCGACCGCCGCCGCCAGATCCACCCCCGGTCGCCGCCCATCCGCCGTCGCCGGATCCGCCCCCGGTCGCCGCCCGCCCGCCGCCGCCACGTCCTCTGCCTCGGCGGCCGATCCGGTTCGATCTAGTTCGGTTTAGAAGGAAAAAAAAGCTATGTCTTCCTCGTCGGGCTATGTTGCGATTCCTCGCTGCCGGTGATTTTTGATGGCGCGAATTATCCTGATTTCGCTGCCTTCATGCGCGTTCATATGCGCGGTCTTCGCCTTTGGGGTGTGCTTTCCGGTGAGGTCTCCTGTCCACCGCGCCCCGTTGTGCCTCTAGTGCCTCTTGCACGACGCCCGTTGCCCTTGCCCCCGATGCTACTCAGGCGGTCAAGGATGCAGCCCAGAGTGCTGATGATTCTGCTCGGGCTGATTATGAGCGCCAGGTCTAGGAGCATTCTACTGCTACTGCGACCTACCGGCTGGATCTGGTTGACTACACTCAGTGGCTAGATGAGGATGCTCGTGCTGCTGCTGTTCTCACTTCCAGTGTCCTGCCTCAGTATGCTGCTGAGTTCATGGGTCTTCCCACTGCTGCTGCTCAGTGGGCTTTTCTTCGTCAACGCTATCAGCCGTCTGGAGATGCTCTTTATCTATCTGTGGTTCGTCAGGAGCATGATCTTAAGCAGGGTGATTCCACTATTGATGAATTCTATACTCAGAGTGCTGCTATTTGGCGTCAGCTTGACTCTCTTCGTACTGCAGTGTGTAACACCTGTCCCTGCTGTCTGATTGTGCGCGCGGATCTGGAGTTTCAGCGCGTCTTTGAGTTCTTGTCACGGCTCCGCAAGGAGTTTGAGCCGCGCCATGCCCAGCTGCTTGCCCGTGGTCGTGTTCCGCTCTCTGAGGTACTGGCTGAGCTTCGTGCTGAGGAGACTCATCTTCGTGGTGCTGGTCTTCTTGAGGTTCCTTCTGTTCTTGCTGCTCGTGGTCCCCCCGTGCCGCCGGCTTCGTCGCGGTCTCTAGCGCCGCCACTACTCTCTGCTCCACCGGCCCAGGGTCAGAGTCAGTCTACGCAGCCTCGTGGTTCTCGTCCTCCCTGCGCCCACTATGGCAAGCCTGGCCACGATATCTCTGGTTGCTGGACGAGGGATCCAGGCTTACGTCAGCAGGATCTTGCTCGTCGGCAGTCTGGTTCTTCAGGATCTTCTGCTGTTGCTTCTGGACCTCCTGCTGGTGCTTCTGGACCTCCTGCTGGTGCTCTGTCTGATCAGGATATTATTCGTGGTCTTCGTAGTCTGCTCGCTGCTACAGGCTCCTCCTCGTCGGGTACTGCTGGTTCTGTGCCTAGTTCTTCTGGCACCGCGTGACCATCACCTTCTACACAGTCAGGTACGTCATCCCCGTGGTATCTGGATTCTGGAGCTTCTTTTCATATGACTTCTGCGTCTTCTATTCTTTCTGCTCTTCGCTCTCTTATTTCTCCTGTCCGTGTTATTACGGCTGATGGTACCTCTCTTCCTGTTTCCAGTCGAGGCACCCTCTCTACTTCCTCCTTCTCTGTTCCTGATGTTTCTCATGTTCCCAGTCTTAAGATGAACCTTTTTTCTGCTAGTCAGCTTACTAATTCTGGTTGTCGTGTCATTCTTGACGCTGATTCTTGTGCTGTTCAGGACCATCGTACACAGGCGCTGGTTGGAGCTGGCCCTCGCAGCATTGAGTCTCCGGGGCTATGGGAGTTAGACTGGCTTCGCGTTCCTTCCGCTGACACTTCTTCTGCCACTTCTCCTACGGTTGCTGCTTCTGTCACTGGCTCGTTTCAGCAGTGGCATCATTGGCTGGGTCATCTTTGTGGCTCCCGTTTATCATCATTAGTTTGTCGTGATCTTCTGGGGCTTGTCTCCGGAGATGTGTCGTCGTTACATTCGTGTTAGGGTTGTAGGTTAGGTAAACAGATTCAGCTTCCCTATCCTACTAGTGTGTCTGTATCTCAGCGACCTTTTGATTTAGTTCATTCAGATGTGTGGGGTCCAGCTCCCTTTGCTTCAAAAGGGGGCCACCGATACTATATTTTGTTTATTGATGATTTTTCACGGTACACCTGGTTATTTTTTATGCGCTCTCGCAGTGAGGTCCTTGCTATTTATCAGCGCTTTGTGGCCATGGTTCGTACTCAGTATTCTACGCCTATTCGTGTGTTTCGTGCTGATTCTGCAGGAGAGTATATCTCCCAGCACCTGCGTGGCATCCTTGCCGAGCAGGGCACCCTTGCTCAGTTCTCGTGTCCCGGCGCCCATGCTCAAAATGGTGTCGCCGAGCGTAAGCATCGTCATATTCTTGAGACTACCCGCGCTATGATGATTGCTTCCTCTCTTCCGCCGCATTTCTGGGCTGAGGCTGTCGCTACATCGACTTACCTCATTAATATCCAGCCTTCAGCTGCTCTTCAGGGTGGCATTCCTCTCGAGCGTCTCTCTGGCTCCTGTCCAGACTACTCGACTCTTCGTTTATTTGGTTGCGTTTGCTATGTCCTTCTCCCTCCTCGCGAACGTACCAAACTAACCGCTCAGTCTGTTGAGTGTGTTTTTCTCGGCTATAGTGATGAGCATAAGGGTTATCGCTGTTGGGACCCCGTTGGTCGTCGTATGCGCATCTCTCGTGATGTCATGTTCGATGAGACGCGTCCTTTCTATCCTCGCCCCACCTCTGGTACTTACCCAACGGATGATCTCTCTTTTCCTCTTTTTCCTGATACACCTTCCGCTGTCTCTTCTCCTCCACCTCCTCCTTCTGATGCGCCTCCTTTGTCTTCGGTGCCATCCTCTCCTCCATCTAGTTCCCCTAGTTCTCCCCGGTCTCCAGCTTCGAATCCTTCCTCCGCGACTCCTTCTTCCTCCTCTTCTGATGAGTCATCTTCCGCGGATGAGCTTCCTTCCTCACGGCCTGTTCGTCAGCGTCGTGCTCCAGACTGTTACTCCCCTAGTCAGTATGGTCTCTCTGTAGTCTCCGAGCCGACTTCTTATCAGGATGCCGCGTGTCATCCTGAATGGCAGCTTGCCATGGCTGAGGAGATCGCTGCGCTTGAGCGCACTGGCACCTGAGATCTTGTCTCTCCCCCTTCCGGTGTTCGTCCTATCACGTGTAAGTGGGTCTATAAAATTAAGACCCGCTCTGATGGATCTCTTGAGCGCTATAAAGCGCGTCTTGTGGCTCGTGGTTTTTAGCAGGAACACGGTCGTGACTATGATGAGACCTTTGCTCCTGTGGCCCATATGACCACTGTGCGTACTCTTCTTGCTGTTGCTTCTGTCCGACGCTGGTCTGTGTTCCAGCTTGATGTTCAGAATGCTTTTCTTAATGGCAAGTTGAGTGAGGAGGTTTATATGCAGCCTCCTCCTGGGTATTCTGTTCCCGATGGGATGGTTTATCATCTTCGCCATTCCCTTTATGGCCTGAAACAGGCCTCTCGTGCCTGGTTTGAGCGCTTTGCCTCTGTGGTGACTGCTGCTGGTTTCTCTCCTAGTTCTCATGATCCAGCGCTTTTTGTTCACACTTCTCCTCGTGGACGCACTCTTCTCCTTCTCTATGTTGATGATATGATCATTACTAGTGATGATCCTGAGTATATTGCCTTTGTCAAGGCTCGTCTTCGTGATCAGTTTCTTATGACTGATCTTGGTCCTCTTTGCTACTTTCTTAGGATTGAGGTTTCCTCCATTTCTGATGGGTTTTCTATCTCTCAGAAAAAGTATATCAGGATCTTCTTGCTCGGGCTGCTCTTGCGGATGAGCGCACCGTTGAGACTCCTATGGAGCTTCATGTTAAGCTTCGCCCTACGGATGGTGATCCTCTTCCTGATCCCACTCGTTATCGTCATCTTGTTGGGAGTCTTGTTTATCTTGCTGTCACCCGTCCTGATATCTCTTATCCTGTTCATATTCTGAGCCAGTTTGTCTCAGCTCCTACCACTGTTCACTACGGTCATATCCTCCGTGTCCTTCGTTATCTTTGTGGCACGATTACTCGTCGCCTTTTCTTCCCTCGTTCTAGCTCTCTCCAGCTCCAGTGCTACTCGGATGCTACGTGGGCGAACGATCCTACGGATCGTCGTTCACTTTCTGCTTACTGTGTGTTTCTTGGTGGTTCGCTTGTTGCTTGGAAGACGAAGAAACAGGTAGCGGTTTCCCGTTCGAGTGTTGAGGCTGAGTTGCGGGCTATGGCTTCGGTGACTGCTGAGGTGACCTGGTTACGGTGGTTGCTTGCAGATTTTGGGGTCTCTGTTATGATACCCACTCCACTTTTGTCAGACAGTACATGTGCTATCAGTATTGCACGTGATCCGGTCAAGCATGAGCTGACCAAGCATATTGGTGTTGATGCTTTTTATACACGTGCTCAGGTGCAGAATCAGGTTGTTGTGCTCCATTATGTGCCTTCAGACTTGCAGTTGGCAGATTTCTTTATAAAGGCACAAACCCGCGCTCAGTATGATTTCTTACTCTCCAAACTCAGTGTTGTGGATCCACCATGAGTTTGAGGGGGGGGGGGGGGGGGGGGGTGTTAGAGTATATTTGTATATTGTAGTTTCCCCATATGTTAGGGGGCTTTCTGTATATCTGCACCTGTACATGTACTATATATTCTGGCCTTTGGCCCTCTAGTAATACAAGATCTATTATCCTAACATATACTAGTATAGTACTTATCACGTGTCTGCGATTAAACGATGTATCATGTGCGTGCCGCTACAAATGTTATTGTTGTTTCGGTGTAGACGACTTTGATAGGCTATCTAGATGCCTACACACTGAATGAGGGATTCTTTAGCAATAGAAATTTACCAAATTGGTCACTGGATATTACTGTTTTAGGTTCTAAACAACCTGAATGTGTTATTATGTACCTACGCTAGGCAAACCAGGGCCGGCTCTAAATTTTGAGGGGATCCTTGGCAAAATTGATGGCCTGGGCCCTAAGACTAATATATGTATGCATATCTAGATATACTGTGTATTTAATTCACTTGCACAATCTTAAAAGTTAACATCCAACCACATTATTTTAGTTGAAGACATATATAAATTGTTATTTAGCACTTAAAAATGTCATATTAGAACAGAAAGACTAAATGAGTAGTAATGCGGCCGAGGCAAGGTGGCAGATTCCGCTGGTACGCAGACAAAGAGTCGAAGAGGCAGATCAATTGCAGACCACTTCGGCTGTGAGCGTAAAATCGATCGCATCATTGTATAGTTATGTGTGTTCTCCCGTCTCCTACTCTTCCCAGAGGCCCATATATCTTCTCTCTATTTTTTTAGCCTAAAATAATAAAATATATACACTTGTATAGTCTAGAGAATGGGCCCCTCCTGACCTTGGATCCTAGGCGGTGGCACAGGGTCACCTAGGGCCAGATCCCCCCCCGAGGCAAACTACACGTCAGAATGTTGTTCATTGCACACTGTATCTCACATTTTCTATGTGCGGGTGTTTTAGAATAAAGTTCTTAAGCTGGTGGCGATTGAATTATGCGTTTTGGGTATTATGGTGTGGAAAATATTAGGGTCACAGAACTGAAACAAAGAATTTATTGGGAAAATTTTATAGGACTAATTATTTCCTTAGACTAATTTTTTTGAGAGCAACTCTATTAGACTTCAAGAGTTACAGGGATACTCGACTTCACTGGCGGATCGGTGAGCCAGACCTTACGGCCCGGATCATCGCCTACAACACTTCTTGCTAAACAATGTGCTTCTACATTCGACTTCCTCCTCTCGTGACAGAAATATAAACGTCCAAAGCTACTCTTCGACTCAATGATCTCCCTAGCAATGTGTGCGTACACACCCCGTGTCCCTTGCTCCAAGCTCTGAATGACATTCTGGCAGTCAGACGTGACGCGCACTGACTGAGCTTGGATGTCCAGCGCCAAGAAGATCGCTTCGCGGCAAGCCAAGGCCTCAAGCGTCTCCGGCTCAGTTTTGCCCGGGAACACCACCGCGGATGCTCCCATGAACGCCTCTGTGTCCGATCGTGCGATCGCCGCCACAGCTCCACGTCCCGTGTTCTTCCCTACTGCGGCATCGACATTTATCTTGACCACTCCCCACGGCGGCGGAATCCATCTTGGCGCGCTGCTCATTTGCTCAGATGGCTCCTTGTTTCTGCGTTCTGAACTTTGCTGCAAATCACTGATAAAGCGTTGAACAAAGCAAAACGTCGACAGTGGACTCTGGTATTGCTGATCATGAATCGCCTTCTGCCGCGAGTGCTAGATAGCCCATAGCTTTACAAAAACCGTGGTTTGATCGTCGGGTTTCAGGGTCTCGATCATCCTTGCCAACCACAGCCTCGCACCCCCCTCCTCCGAGCAGCTAATGTGCTCGGTAATCTCATTGTCCACCAAAGCCCAGACGCACTGGGACATCGTGCAATCAATCAGCGCATGAATCAGCGCTTCCACACATCTGACAGACAACATTCTCTGCCATTCCTCGATGGGCTCTCACATCATTAGTGGGTAATGACTATTTGGCTAGCCTCCAAAGGAACACCTTCGATGGAACCTTAGTGCGCCACAAGGAGATCCACTATTTCTCTGTCTGTTGTGTCGCTGAGCTCGACGGGCGACCCTCCAACCAGGCCTCCCTCTTCTCTCTGGTGCAAATCAGCATGCGGTATGCCGACCTGACCGAGAAAATACCTCTCCGATCGTAGTGCCACGCCCACTGATCATCATAACTTTGTGTACTCAGCGGTATCTGAAGAATGCTGGCCACGTCCATTGGCAGCATAAACTGCCGAAGCTTTACCTCCCTCCATGTCTTTGTCGCTGCCTTGATGAAGTCAGCGACCATGTATGGGATGGCCACGCTCGTGTCAACCTCTCGACACGCGATGGGTCGTAACATCCCATTCCTAGGGATCCATTGTTCATTCCATGGATGTGTCAACCTTCCCGTGCCAATTCTCCGTATAAGCCCCTGCTTCAGAACTTGAACCCCTTCGTGGATTACCCGCCAGACTTGTGATGGTGAGGCCCCCACCACCGCCTGTAGGAGCTCCACCTCTAGGTAGTATAGAGCTTTTAAAACCCTGGCACTCAGCGACTCATGATTTTGCAGCATATGCCACCCCTATCGGGCTAGAAGGGCCAGATTGAAAAGCTCAATATCCCAAAAACCCAAGCTTCCAAGTTGCTTCGGTTTGCACATGTCTCGCAATGAAACCTAGAAAGTTTTCCTCTCACCATCGTGACTACCCCACCAGAACTTTCTGAGCAGTGAGTTAATATGCTCACAGAGCCCCCTGGGTAGACGGAAACACGCCATCAAAAATATCGGGATAGCTTGGGCAACAGACTTGATAAGAACATCCTTGACCCCTGTAGACAGAAGCCTCTCCAGCCACCCTTGGATCCTACTCCAGATCCGATCCTTCAAGTATTTGAAGGCTCCATTCCTGGATCGCCCCACATCTGACGGCATACCCAGGTATTTCTCATTAAGAGTCTCGCAATGCACATCGAGGGTTGCTTTGACCCCCTCTTTAATCACTCCCGGGAATTTCTTACTAAAGAATATAGAAGATTTGTCTTGATTAATACGCTGGCCCGAGGCCATACAGTATTTGTCCATAAGAGTCTGAACTTTCTCCGTAGTCTCCATATCCGCTCTGAATAGCAACAAGCTGTCATCAGCAAACAAGAGGTGACTAACCGTCGGGGCTGACGGTGCCACCTTGAGTCCATGAAGCTCCGATGATAAACTGTGGTGTTTTAAGAGGCACGAAAGGCTCTCTGGTGCCAAGAAGAACAAATAAGGGGAGATTGGATCACCCTGTCTCACACCTCTGGAAGGGGTGAACTATCTCAGCTTCCCTCCATTAAACAACACCTAGAAGGACACCATCATTACCAATCTCATCACCATGCGTACCCATGATCGATGGAATCCTAGCCTGATGATCACACCTAGAAGTTTGGATGGCCACGCTCGTGTCAACCTCTCGACACGCGATGGGTCGTAACATCCCATCCCTAGGGATCCATTGGTCATTCCACGGATGCGTCAACCTTCCCATGCCAATTCTCCGTATAAGCCCCTGCTTCAGAACTTGAACCCCTTCGTAGATTGCCCGCCAGACTTGTGATGGTGAGGCCCCCACCACCGCCTGTAGGAGCTGCACCTCCAGGCAGTATAGAGCTTTTAAAACCCTGCACTTAGCGACTCACGATTTTGCAGCATACGCCACCCCTGTCGGGCTAGAAGGGCCAGATTGAAGAGCTCAATATCCCTAAAACCCAGGCCTCCAAGTTGCTTCGGTTTGCACATGTCTCGCCATGAAACCCAACAAGTTTTCCTCTCACCATCCCGACTACCCCACCAGAACTTTCTGAGCAGCGAGTTAATATGCTCATAGAGCCCCCTAGGCAGATGAAAACACGCCATCAAAAATATCGGGATAGCTTGGGCAATAGACTTGATAAGAACATCCTTGCCCCCGCAGATAGAAGCCTCTCTAGCCACCCTTGGATCCTACTCCAGATCCGATCCTTCAAGTATTTGAAGGCTCCATTCCTGGACCGCCCCACATCTGACTACATACCCAGGTATTCTCATTCAGAGTCTCGCAATGCACACCGAGGGTTGCTTTGACTCCCTCTTTAACCACTCCCGTGCATTTCTTACTACTGAATATAGAAGATTTGTCTCGGTTGATATGCTGGCCCGAGGCCATACAGTATTTGTCCAGAAGAGTCTGAACTTTCTCCGTAGTCTCCGTATCCGCTCTAAATAGCAACATGCTGTCATCAGCAAACAAGAGGTGACTAACCGTCGGGGCCGACGACGCCACCTTGAGTCCATGAAGCTCCGATGATAAACTGTGGTGTTTTAAGAGGCACGAAAGGCCCTCTACTAACAAGAAAAAATAAGGGAAGATTCGGTCACCCTATCTCACACCTCTGGAAGGGGTGAACTATCTCATATTCCCTCCATTAAACAACACCTGGAAGGACACCGTCGTTACCAATCTCATCACCATGCGTACCCATGATTGATGGAATCCCAGCTTGATCATCACAACCTCAAGATAGGACCACTCAAGCCGGTCATATGCCTTGGGCATGTCAAGTTTGAAGGCTGAGTGGTCCTATCTTGAGGCTGAGCCGGTCAAACTCAGCCGAACGTATTCTTTCCCTAGTGAACAAGGGATTCAGATAGACGATCCAATTTCCCTTACAGTTGGGTCATGGTTGCTGCCTTCCCTTCGTCCTTCCACACATCCTCCAAGTGTGGATTAAACTTCTCATGCGATTCCCACATGAGCTCATATCTAAAAATCCTCTCTTTATTGCCCAGTGCTCATGCGTTGATTCGCGCCACCGTAGAAAAATGGGACAGTGGTCTGGTGTTGCTCCCGTGAGGTGGTGTAGCGTCGCCGTTGCGAACCTGTCGCACCAGTCCGTCATCACTAGGGCTCTGTCTAGCCGAACTCGGCAGTATGAGCCCCTAGCCACACGCTTCTCAAACGTCTAGCTATTCCCCTCGTATCCCAGGTCAACAAGCTCGCACACATCCACTGCATCATGGAAACCTGCGATCTGGGCCAAACTTCGGTCAGCCATACCGTCGTGCTCGTGTTGGTGCAGCACCTCATTAAAATCTCCTACGCACATCCATGGTAAGGAGCTCGATGACTTTATTCGTTTTAACATGTCCCAAGTCTTGTACCTCTCCGATGTCTTAGCCTCACCATAAACGCAAGTTAGCTTCCAAGGGTCAGAATCCCTCTCGGTTATTATCGCATCCAAATGATACTAAGAATACGACAAAATTTCCAGCTTTATTTCATCATTCCAGAAAAACGAGGCCTCCACTACGCCCCGTTGATACGTCCATTTTGCATCACTATTCTATATCATAATTACTGTTATTCCTTGATATATTACATATTAAGAGATGATACTTATGTTATTTCATCTGTTTTTGCATGGTTGATGACTTTTGGAGGATGGATCGCTGAAGTCAGGATTCTGATGGAAAAAGCACTGTTTGGAGGCGAAATTCGCGAAAGCACAAGAACCGTTCTTACCTACGAACTTTCATCACAACACTATCGAGCATAAATACTAACTCTTGGAGTTGCTAGCATCTACTTGGCCAAGATAGCTACTAACAATGGAAAGTATGCAAGATCTCAAATAACAAAGACATGATAGAATCAATAATTAATCTGAAATAGCATCTCAATATCCATCGGATCCCCGCAAACACAACATGTATGAATTACAAATAGATGATCTTGATCATGAACGGAGCTCACAAGATCTAAACATGAAAGCACAAAGGAGGAGAAATCAGCCATCTAGCTACTACATGGATTCGTAGTCCAAGGACGAACTACTCACGCATCACACCGAGGCTTGCATGGTGATGAAGAAGACCTCCAGGGTGAATTCCCCTGTCCGGCAGGGTGCCGGGAAGAGCTTCAGATCCCCCCTGATCTAGGGATAGAGACTATGGCGGCTACAGACTCTTTCGTGGATTTTTGATTGGGTACCTAGGGTTTTTGTTCCGAGGGCAACTTATAGGCGGAAGGAGAGGCCGAGGGGGTGCTGGGGTCGGCCAGACCACCCCCTGGCGCAGGCCAAGCCTGGCCGCGCGGCCGGGTGGTGTGGACGGCCCCTGGCTCCTCTCCGTCTCGTATTCTGGCACTTGATCCCTTCCGGAAAAATAGGCACTTTGGCTTTTGTCCCGTCCAATTCCGAGAATATTCATTTTCTGACTTTCCTGGAACCAAAAACAGCAGAAAACAGGCAGCTGGCACTGTGGCTCTTGTTAATAGGTTAGTCCAAGAAATCATAATAAAATTACTTCAAAGTTGGAAAACAACACAAGAAAGTGGATAAAACTAAGCATGGAACATCAAAAATTATAGATACATTTACAATGTATCAATGTGGCTGAAAGGGGTCGTGTTATCACTAGGAACCCTTCATGGGATAGGTGTTTCTGAGTGGAGTTATTATTAACTCATTTAATTATAAACTTAGTCTAAATTCCTTTTGCAATTATAAATGTAGAACCTATTTGAACCTATTTGATGTGATCAAAGTGTTTCATCAAGCAAAGGGTATTAAAGATAAAAGAGAATCTAATTACTACGATTTGATCAATAGTAATGAAATTCAACTTTTAAGATTGGCATAAAAAGAAATTGTGAAATGCAAAGCATTTTGAAATGTCAAAATGCAAAGCATCACATGTGATATTAGATATCAAAATGGGTGAATAAATGGCGCCAAATAAATCATTGTAGTGTAGATGTAGAGACCATTAGTTAAAAATAGTTAGCACTCAATTAGAATATATAGTGAACCATTTGAATTCGTGAAAGCGGCTCCATATCTGGTATGGATTGTCGTGAAAGTTTTGGGGTTATTCGATATAACCAAAACAATAGCGAACATGTCCTTGTAGAGTATTCATTGGAAACATTGAATATGAAATCCATAGTTGAAACCAAAAGAGAAGCAAAACTAGTATTGCTTGGATTTTGGTGCATTCTTGAGAAAGTTCGCATTAAGTGATATTTCTCAATTATGAAGCAAATGGAAGATAGTGAAAAACACGATGAGGATTCAAATCCCTGCATCAAAGTGTTGAGAAGTGCAATGGACAATGTTCCTGAACGATTCTCTTCGCGGAGGAAAGAATCAATGATAATGATCACTGTGTTTTCCCCACTGGTGTTTTCACTACATGAAGTAGGATTCAAAATGTAACCCATATCTTGTATGGAGACATTTGTGAATCATTTGTCATGATTCTTGGAATATGACATACCTATGAACTACTAAGGAAATAATGGTAAACTAAAATTATGAGAAATCCTAATAGCAGAATTCCCTTGAGATTAGAAAGCAATTCGTTGCTGAATCTCACAAGTAAAAGGGGTTACTTGAATTTTCCCAAATGACTGTAAAGCCATAGTGGAAAAGGGGGTGAATGACAAAAGCATAATTTGTCAAGTATTGGACGAATTCAAATGAATTTGATTCAAGTGTGCTAAATGTATAGTGGATTTAAAACTAGTAAAAAAGTACTAGCATCTCATAGTAAATCTCCAAGTTTGATGTTTGATCAAAGGATTTTGAAGTTGTTCAAAATAGTGAGTGGATATGCAATTTTCATAAAATTGAGTGGGAGCTATGAAAGTCTTCCTAAAACAATATGTGAATGACATATTTTTGAGTGGGAGCAATATAAGTCCCAAATTCAAATATGTAGGAACATAGTTTGAGTAAGAGTAGTGACTCATACCCAAATATGTTAGGAACATATTTTGAGTTAATTAAGGAACTGGTCCTTAATAACTCAAGTTGGGAATAGAATTAAGTTTAACATCAATGGTTGAAAGAAAGAAAAGGATGATTATCATCCACTATGTTGAGACATAGGTTCTATCTTAGAAAACCATGATGATAACTTAACATAATATATGATCCAATAAGGAACGTTTAAAAGGTGATTAAGTTTGAATCACAGAACGTTGAGCTAAGTTTGTCCGTAGTGTCTGATATAGAACTGTAGACATATTTTCCAAATCCATAAAGGATGACATATCTTAAAGCATAAAGAGTTATGTTATAGGGGAATATGTTGGAACCTCCCGTAATACTGATTAGAGTCAAGTAGGAAGCGAGGTGAACAAAAACATCAAAAGTTGCATAGAGTGCACTAGTGTTTTGATGATTACATTTATAATAATAGATAAGGGTACCATCTAAAGTGTTGTATAATGTTATGGCGGAGCTTGATGACCCACAAGTATAGGTTGTGTATAACATTATTTTCGATAAGTAAGAGTGTCGAACCCAACAAGGAGCAGAAGGTGCTAGCGAGTGGCTAGGAGCAGGAATTCTCTGTAAATACTTAGCAAACGGATTTTTAGGGGTTTTTGATAATGCAGGTAAATGAAGTACGAGTAAATAAAAGACAATAAGGATAAATGCAGCAAGTGGCCCAATCCTTTCTCTAGCAAAGGACAAGCCGGTTGTATTACTTAAGATGACCAAAAGTTCTCGAGGACACACGGGAATATCGTCAAGTGCTTTCGCTTCATACAGTTGATTAATATTCTTTAGTTTGCTAAGTGTTGTGTGGGTGAACCTGTGCTAATGTACCGACCTTCCTAGGACTAATACATACTTGTGATTATACCCCTTTCAAGCATCCGCAAGTACAAGTAAGTAATTAAGGAAAAAACCTCACCACAACTTTAAACTCTAAGACCCTGACGTCCCTTGTGCAAAAGGTTCCCTAACAGGGGTTCAGGTTTCTCTCACTCCGGCAACCCCTACGATTAGTAGCCAAATACACAATGCATTCCCCTAGGCCCATATAGGTGAAGTGTCATGTAGTCGACGTTCACATGACACCAGTAGAAGAAATACACCACAACTTAAATAGCAAACCATTGAATCTTTCTCAACACAACTCCACTACTAACAACATGACTTCTCCCATGTCCTTAAGAACAAAACGAACTACTCACAACACATCATATGGATCATGATCAGAGATGATATAATGATATGTAACAATCTGAACATAAACGATAATTCAATGGTTCACTCAATAGCATCAACTACAAGGAGTAATCAACACCGGGAAAGTTTCCCCTAAGAACTATGCAAGATTCAACCCAATTGTTACAGCGGTATGAACTGGTGATGATGGTGCTGGTGCAGATGATGGTGGTGGTGATGATGATGATCCCGATGAAGTCCAGCTTGATGGTGGTGTTGATGGCGATGATCTCCCCTCTCCGGGAAGGAATTCCCCCGGTAGAATTTTGTCTACCAGAGAGATCTTTCTCTCTCGGTATTTTTCTGCCCTGCAGAGGCGGCGGAATCTTTCTGTGGTCACCCCCCAGTATTAGGGTTCTATGGGGGTAATATACGCCAGAGGGGAGAGCTTGGAGTGGGCCAGGGCAGCCACACCACCTGTTGGCGTGGCCAGGGTTGGCCCATGCCAGGGGGTGGTGTGGGCCCCCTGTGGCCCATCTCCACTCCCCCTTCTGGCAATCTTCTTCTTCTGGAAAAATAGAATTTTCCATATATTTTCCTAGATTTTCTGATCTTTGCGAATTTTGCCTCCAAACAGCCCCTTTTCCATCAGAATCCTGACTGCAGAGGTCCATGCTCCAAAAGTCATCAACCATGCAAAAACAGATGAAATAACATAAATATCATCTCTTAATATGAAATATATCAATGAATAACAGTAAATTATGATATAGAATAGTGATGCAAAAGGGACGTATCAACTCCCCCAAGCTTAGACTTCGCTTGTCCCCAAGCAAAAACTGAGCTCAATAAACATGACCTCAGGTTTATGGAGTGAAGAGTCGATAAAAGAATACGGACAAGAAGCATCACATTTATCAATACACAAATCATAATAGAAGACAACTCACTATTATATAACTTAACTTGCAATAAGTAAAGGAAACACAATAAAGATACATAAAGTAAATCATAATTGGTAATGGCAAACCTTGCTCTTGATCAAGAATGGTTGACAATTTGCAGGAGTTCACAAATAACTGGTTTTCAATGATAGCTTTCAAAGTAGTAAACACTAAGATAAGAGCAATGTGCAAAACAAGGAACATAAGAAACATGATTGAATAAATCATCATATGAATGAATGAAACACAACAACTCAAAATACTTGCTGAGATAG
The DNA here is from genome assembly GCA_910589775.1 of Avena eriantha. Taxonomy (NCBI): domain Eukaryota; kingdom Viridiplantae; phylum Streptophyta; class Magnoliopsida; order Poales; family Poaceae; genus Avena; species Avena eriantha. The sequence goes on from OU342742.1 coordinate 131,762,701, forward strand.
AAGGGAATAGGTTTACTGACTCAACTAAAAAGTAAAATATAGGCCCTTCGCAGAGGGAAGCAGGGATTTCAAGTTTCATAAAGAGCTTCCAAAAATTATGGTACTTATTCGCTTTCAGCTCTCATTGCCCCTATCATAGGCATCTTTAGGTTATTAAGGTTAAAGTGATCAAATATGATGATATGCTTGACAAGTTGTAAGTTGAAAATCTCATGTCCCTTGAATACGAGGGTCGCTCCTCATGCTACTCAAGTTTAGTTACCGGTAAGTTCTTGTCATAGTAAGTATATGTGTATCATAGAGAACCTCCAATGGGGTACCCCTTGCCCGATGATATGGAAGAATCCCCATATCAAAATGACAAGGCAAGCAGACAACAAGCATCTCAGCAATCTTCTTATTTACCATGGGAATATGTTGTTTTTTCTCTCTTTCCTCTTTTCTCATCTTTTTTTTTCTTTTTCTCAATCTCTATCTATTTTTTATAAGAAGAATGCTTCATAGATGCTCATTATGGTTACGCTGTAGGTTTCCACCATGGTTAGGCATGGATTAGACCGGCGGCCCAGGCGTTTCTCTAACACACATACATAACTCCATGGACTTACAAGCTCCCCTTTCATTTAAAACCGACGACATCCATAGACAAAAGAACATGATATCAACTAGGTATAAAGTACCGGTGCAATGTTGAAAGTGTTCCCCATGACAACATGGTTCTGCTAATTTACAACTTACAAAGCGCAAGCATATACGCATCATAGATGGGCACAATGGTTCAAGTTTATTAAATGCAAGAAAGTAAAGTGTGCCATCAAGTTCGTGAGAGCTTTAATCACTAGTTTTCACATAACAAGTTTAATTTGGAAGGTAGATAAAAACATGAATTTACTTGGAATAGTAATAATGCTAATAGGTAGGTATGGTGGACACAAATGGCATATGTTTTGGTTTAAGGATTGGATGCACAGGAAGCATTCCCTCTTGGTACTGGTTTTTGGCTAGCAAGGCTGGGTAGCAAGCATAAGAGTTGAAGGAAACAAACAAACATACAAGTGATAAAAACAAACATGCTATCTTCCTTGGAAGCACAAAAGATCTTAACTAGAGAATACTAAACCTATGAGCAAATCAAGAAAGAAAGATGATGAAATTATAATTCTTAAAGAGTGCTTTTATCTTTTTCATTCAATTCTCAAAATAGTGTTGCTACTGACCGAGCCAGGTTTGCCAAAACCAACTAAATTAACTCAATGATCCCAAAGTGATACCAATACTAACGACAAGATCAATTATATAATCATGAATTGAAAACTAATATAAGATATGCAAAAGAGTAAATGATAGAACTTCTCATTAATATTCCATAACGGCAACTCACACCAAGGATACATAGATATCTAACGAGAGAGGGGATACTTCCATAATGCAAACCATCCTACATGATAACTTCTCTATTCATGATATGACTCTACTAAAAAGGTAAAAAGATAGAAGATAGTGATGTGATACCACGGCACTCCCCCAAGCTTGGAACAAACCAAGGGGATGCAAAAACCTGATGACAAATTACTCCTTCGGTGGTGGTGGTATTCTCTCGTCATCGTCCGACTTCCAAGGTAAGGGCTCCCCATCAACAAAAGACATCGTGGTCTGCAGCATCCTGATGTCTACTCACTTCTATTCTTGTAGACAGTTGTTGGGCCTCCAAGTGCAGAGCTTTGTAGAACAACATCAAGTTTTCCCTTAAGTGGATCACCCAAGGTTTATCGAACTCAGGGAGGAAGTGTTCAAAGGTATTCCCTCTCGAGCAACCCTGCAATCAAGATACAAGAAGTCTCTTGTGTCCCCAACACACCCAATACACTTGTCAGGTGTATAGGTGCACTAGTTCGGCGAAGAAATAGTGAAATACAAGTGGTAATGGTGACAGAAAATAGCTTGATGGCGTGAAAGAGACTAAAGGAAAACTGAAATAAAGATGGAAGCAAGCAAACAAGAAACAAATCTAGTTGCAAACGGCGTTTCAACGTTTAGAAACAAGGCCTAGGGATCATACTTTCACTAGTGAACACTCTCATATAAATATATCATCTTCATGATACTACGCTGAACTACTCTCCGGTTGGACACTCTAATCGTTGGTAGGGCTATAACAGCACACCTCAAAGTAAGTCTTTCCCATCTAGAAACCCCACACTATCACCTTGAGCACTTGATGGTTCCAACAAACACCACAATTTCATAAAGACATCCAACTCCAAATATAACTCATAACAAGTATTTGTAATCTCTAGCCTACGTGCCACCATGGTGTGCACGCTGTCACTTGCACACACATGGGTAGAGCAGAGATCTATTAAAGCACTTGAGTAGTAAGGTAGATCTATAGATTACAAGCTCATGATCTCAATAAGATCATGCATAGAGAGAGAGAGATGAACACATAGCTACCGGTAGAACTCTTGGCCTCGAGAGAGAACTACTCCCTCCTCATCATGAGAATCAGCAATGGTGATGGAGATGGTGGTGGAGATAGATGGAAATGGCTCTGGCGGCGGCGGTGCGGAGGACTCCTTCCCTGCCGCTGGTATCACAGGGAGCACCGCCCCTTAGCACCCTTTCTTCATGGATTCTTGGGAGCCCTCTCCCATGGAGATGAGATCTATGGAAGAGGCAAAAACATGGCTTTGGTGGCTGCAAATTCGTGGGTGGAGGTGTCTCCCACGAATTAGGTTTTGCTCCCTTTATATAGCTTTTCGGATTTCCGTCACCCCATCTTGGGCTGCAGTAAATCGGGTCTATTGGGCCCGTTAGGGCTCGGAAACAGCTAAATTATATGTCCAGAACGTTTGTTGAAAAATTTGCAACAAATTTTTAGTTGAAGAGTTTTCCGTTTGACGCCGGATTCGAGCCGAAACATGACCATCTTCAAAAAGAGTTCTGAGACAGATTTCTGGAAAATCCCAATTTGACTCCAACAAGGTTTCCACTTGTATTCTTGGTAATTCCTACACATCAACGTGTAAAACAAAAACATTGTGCACTTTTGCAACTATTAGTAGTTTAGTCCAAGAAATCATATGAAAAGTACTCCAAAGTCTGGGCAAAACATAAGAAAGTAGATAAAACCAAGCATGAAACATAAAAAATTATTGATACATTTGCAATGTATCAACATCCCCAATCTTAACTCCTGCTCGTCCTCGAGTAGGTAAGTGATAAATCGAAAGAATAATTTTTGAGGTGACATGCACCATCAAAGACTTGATCAAAGTATTTGTAAAACATTCAAGGCTGAGATCATAGTACTTCAATCATAACATGAAAGACAAAGTTCTAGCAATAAGACAAAGAAACTATGATGCAACATGAAAAGACACAAACAAAAGATTCATGAATAACAATGCTTTGCAAGATGTTTGTTTGTTTAATATAAAAAAACATAGCATAGTAGTATTCAGCTTGTCCCTCATAGAGTAGCAAATATAAATGTATAGGACACCTTCAAAGTTCATAAGAGTGACTAGATACAATAGTTTAAAACAAGCAATATCAAGTTATGTATCAATCAACTAGTCTTGGGACAATGCACATAGAACTAAGAATGGCCACTATGCTCTCAAAGTAGGTGCATAAAGATAGAAGGTGGAGACTCAATGTAATGGTGGAAGAAAGGCCTTCATAGAAGGAAGTAGGGATTCAAGTCTCATAAAGAGCTTCCAAAAATTATGGTACTTATAGCTTTCAGCTCTCATTGCCCCTATCATAAGCATCTTGAAGGTGATTAAGGTTAAAGTGACACAACTAAGAGGATATGTTTGACAAGTTATAAACCGAAATCTCATGCCCCTTACTTACGAAGACCGATCCTCATGCTACTCAACTCCAGTCACGAGTAAGCTCTTGTCATTGTAAGTATATGTGTATCATTAAGAACTGCCAATGGGGTACCCCTTGCACATGATACGGGAGCTTTCCCAAATCAAAATGACAAGGCAAGCAGACAATGAGCATCTTAGCGATCTTTTTATCTGCTATTTGCATAGGTTTTTATTGAGGATGCTTCATAGAGTGCTCATTATGGTGATGCTGCAAGTTTCCACCATGATTAGGCATGGCTTAGGCTAGCGGCCCAGGTGTTTCTCTAACACACATACAAACTCCATGATCTTATAAGTTCCACTTTTATTTCACACCGCCGGGATCCGTAAGCAAAAGAACATGATATCAACGGGGTACAAAGTACAAGTGCAATGTTGAAAGCGTTCCCCATGATACATGGTTCTGCTAATTTCAACTTATAAAGCGCAAGCATATACGCAACAAAGAAGGACCCAATGGTTCAAGTTTATTAAGGGCAAGAAAAGTAAAGTGTGCCATCAAGTTCGTTAGAGCTTTAATCACTAGTTTTCTCATAACAAGTTTAATTTGGAAGGTAAACAAAAGCATGAATATAGTTGGAATAGCATAAGCTAGTAGGTAGGTATGGTGGACTCTTTGGAATAACTTGGTTTAAGGAGTTGTATGCATGAGTGGAACTCATACTTGGTTGTGGAGGCTAGCAAAAGACTGGGAGCGACAAACTAAGAGAGCAATAATGGCCATAATCATGTAGAGCGATAATACATCATTGACCAAAGCATAAAGTGATACTAAAAGTTGAAAACTAAAGGATCATACAGGATATGGTGACTTGAGATAGTCATAACATGGTGTGAGCATGCGCCAAGTCAACCCAAATAAAGCATCAAAGGAGAATACCACTATACTATGCTTTAATATGCTAAAACAACGCATGATTCATCCAAGGCACATTAAGCAATCTCAATTATTTATAACAAGTCATGATACAGCAAAGAATACGAAGCATAAAGCCAAAACAATATCAAGCATGGCATGACAAAGCATAGGCCACAGTAAAAAACAAGCTCTTTTTACCACATAAGCATGAACTTTCCTACTCTTTTCCAAACCAAACCAAACTATTTGCAAACCAATGTATGAAAGAGGGGGTCCAACCAATTTATTCAGAAAACTAAGCAAACCAAGCAAATGAAAACCAAAACGAAAATGAAAAAGAAGACGCTCCAAGAACAACACAACTGTGTATGAAACAATAAAAATGAAGCGTTTGGAAGAAACCTGAGATTTTTATTGATAAAGAAGGGGATGCCTTGGGCATCCCCAAGCTTTGCTGCTTGTACTTCTTGGATATTTATTGGGGTGACATGCGTGGCATCCCCAAGCTTGAGCTTTAGTCCATCCTTCATCTCCTTACTCATTCCTTCCATACACCTGAAATTTTTCCTTCATACAAAACTTCACACAATCTTTATTACCAACATTAGTGCACTCAAGATAAATAAGTCTTAAGGTTAAGTTCTAACACCAAATAAACTTCCATTAGAACACTAGATACTATAGCACATCCCTCAAAAAGCTCAATTCCCCAAAAGAACTCAAAAAGGAACCAACAAGAAGCAAATGTAGAAAATGGCAGAAATCTATCAAAACAGACCAGCAGGTAAAGACGAATTTTTTCGAAGACCTTATGTTACTCAAATCAAAAAGTGTTGAACTAACAAAAGTTAGATAACAACCTGGGTCATAAGCACAAAAATTCACGCCTCAAAAAGACGTTTAGAGATTTTACACGAATTTTACAGTGAAGCACAGAAATCTGTTTCGGGACAGCAACTTTCCCAATCATTAGTTCACTCTTATTAGAGGTTACTCTCGGCACAAAACGCAAATAAAAAGGATAAGGAGCGGTTATTACGGAGGTAATAACTTCCAAGACTCATCTAAAACTTTTGGGTTATCTCCCAATAAGTACTTTTCTTTAACGCCTTTAAGTTAGGCATGATAGTTCGAGAAGATGCTCACATAAGAAATATGAATTGAAGTAAAAGAGAGCATCAAGAAGCAAATTCAAAACACATTTAAGTCTAACCCACTTCCTATGCATAGGAATCTTGTAAAGAAACAAGTCATGAAAGCACAAAGCAACAAGCATAGGAAAACAAAACAAGTGCAACTTTAAGACTTTCAACATAAAGAGGGGAAACTTAATATTAATGAGATGCATAAAACCATGTTTCCCTCTCTCATAATAACTTTCAGTAGCATCATGAATAAAATTAACAATATTACTATCACATAAAACATTCTTATCATGAGCCACATGCATAAAACAATTATTACTCTCCCTATAAGAATAGTCATTCTTATTAATCATAGTGGGAGCAAATTGAACAAAATAGCTATCATTATTACTCTCATCACCATAATCATCAAATATAGGAGGCATATTGTAATCACAATTAATTTTCTCCTCAATAGTAGGTGGACTAAAAATATCATATTCATCATTGTAATCATCATATATTGGAGGTATAGTATCATCAAAGTAAATTTTCTCCTCCGTGCTTGGGGGACTAAAAAGATCATTCTCATCAAAACCAGCTTCCCCAAGCTTAGACTTTTCCATAGCATTAGCAATAATGGTGTTCAAACAATTCATACTAATAACATTGCTATTAGCATGAAAATAAAGTTCCATAGGTTTTTTAATTTTCTCTTGAAACACTTCATGTCCTAACTCAAGATAAATACTATAAAGCTCTCTAATTTTTTTTGTTTTCCATTAAGCCTAACTAGTGAAAACAAGAAACAAAAAGACAAAATTGCAGAATCTAAAGGAAATAACTTCGAGTACTCACACCAAAAAATAGGCGTTTGCCGTGGGAGGTTCTTCTTCTTTAATCCTCCGGTGTGAATACCTTTTACCTTACCTCCCCGGCAACGGCGCCAGAAAATAGCTTGATGTCTACGCACTTCTATTCTTGTAGACAGTTGTTGGGCCTCCAAGTGCAGAGGTTTGTAGAACAGCAGCAAGTTTTCCCTTAAGTGGATCACCCAAGGTTTATCGAACTCAGGGAGGAAGTGGTCAAAGGTATTCTCTCTCGAGCAACCCTGCAATCAAGATACAAGAAGTCTCTTGTGTCCCCAACACACCTAATACACTTGTCATGTGTATAGGTGCACTAGTTCGGCGAAGAGATAGTGAAATACAAGTGGTAATGGTGACAGAAAATAGCTTGATGGCGTGAAAGAGACTAAAGGAAAACTGAAATAAAGATGGAAGCAAGCAAACAAGTAACAGATCTAGTTGCAAACGGCGTTTCAACGTTTAGAAACAAGGCCTAGGGATCATACTTTCACTAGTGAACACTCTCATATAAATATATCATCTTCATGATACTACGCTGAACTACTCTCTGGTTGGATACTCTAATCGATGGTAGGGCTATAACAGCACACCTCAAAGTAAGTCTTTCCCATCTAGAAAACCCCACACTGTCACCTTGAGCATTAGATGGTTCCAACAAACACCACAATTTCATAAAGACATCCAACTCCAAATATAACTCATAACAAGTATTTGTAATCTCTAGCCTAAGTGCCACCATGGTGTGCACGCTGTCACTTTCACACACATGGGTAGAGCAGAGATCTATTAAAGCACTTGAGTAGTAAGGTAGATTTATAGATTACAAGCTCATGATCTCAATAAGATCATGCATAGAGAGAGAGATGAACACATAGCTACCGGTAGAACCCTTAGCCTCGAGAGAGAACTACTCCCTCCTCATCATGGGAATCAGCAATGGTGATGGAGATGGTGGTGGAGATAGATGGAGATGGCTCCGGCGACGGCGGCGCGGAGGACTCTTTCCCCGCCGCCGGTATCACAGGGGAGCACCGCCCCTTAGCACCCTTTCTTCACGGATTCTTTGGAGCCCTCTCCGATGGAGATGGGATCTATGGGAGAGGCAAAAATGTGGCTTTGGTGGCTGCAAATTCGTGGGTTGAGGTGTCTCCCACGAATTAGGTTTTGCTCCCTTTATATAGCTTTTCGGATTTCCGTCACCCCATCTTGGGCTGCATTAAATCGGGTCTATTGGGCCCGTCAGGGCTCGGAAACAGCTAAATTATATGTCCAGAACGTTTGTTGCAAAATTTGCAACAACTTTTTAGTTGAAGAGTTTTCCGTTTGACGCCGGATTCGAGCCGAAACATGACCATCTTCAAAAAGAGTTCTGAGACAGATTTCTGGAAAATCCCAATTTGACTCCAACAAGGTTTCCACTTGTATTCTTGGTAATTCCTACACATCAAAGTGTAAAACAAGAATATTGTGCACTTTTGCAACTATTAGTAGGTTAGTCCAAGAAATCATATGAAAAGTACTCCAAAGTCTGGGCAAAAACATAAGAAAGTAGATAAAACCAAGCATGGAACATCAAAAATTATAGATACATTTGCAATGTATCACATTCTGAAACTTGCAGCAACACTTATGCGTTTAAACCTAACCTCGTACTCACAGTTTTGATTGTGAAATTCGTAGAGCTGTGCTTGTAGTTGGTTTGTTGTTTGGTGGAGTGAGATAATTTCATCCTTAAGATCAGTAGTCTCCTTTTGGTGCTCGGCGATGAGTTCGGAAAAAATCTTATGGATGATATCCACTTCGCGTTCCACCATCTTCTTGTACCTAAAGACTTCTTTCTCCAGTGCTTCGATCCTGTCCTCCAGCCTCCCTTCACTTTTGGGGCCTTGAACCTCTTTTATCCGTACCTGCCCATCTTCAAGCAACAACTCCTTGGGATGAATCTTCAACTCTCGCATGTATGGGTTCATGATATCCGCTGAGGAATCTTCCTTGGCTGATCTAGAGGAAGACATTGTGGCTCCAAATCTGGGACTCTACCTGTCAGAAACAGATCAAAATGAAAACAGGACGAGAACACGATATACAAACCTCTGGGGATCCGGGGGATTATATATTACGAAGTTTTACAACAAATGGAAGGTACTAAGAGAAAACGGGTCGGAGACGGAGTCCGGGGTGGCCACACCACCTGCTGGCGCGGCCAGGGGGGCCTGCCAGGGGGTGGTGTGAGCCACCCTGGCTCCGTTTCCGTCCCTCTTTCGCTTCATTGCTTTCCTTGTTGGATAAAAACTCCAAAAATATAACTGGATAGAATTTTCGTGGAACTTTTCTTACCAGAACTGTTACCTATTCGAAAACAGACTCTGCAGGTCTCTGAAGTTGGTCTTTGATAAATTTTTCCAGAGTCACCACTTGAATAGCATCAATATCTTCATTGTAAGAATCTCCAGTAATATAGTGCTTGAGTCGCTGACCATTCACCGCTCGTGTAGTGTTATATTTTAAAGAAGAAAGTTTTATTGCACCTGAACGATATACTTCTTCAATAACAAAAGGTCCTTCCCATTTTGACAGTAGTTTCCCTGCAAAAAATCTGAGACGAGACCTATACAATACAACTTTCTCTCCAACATGGAACTCCCTCTTAAGAATTCTTCTGTCATGCCATCTTTTAACTTTTTCCGTAAAGAGTCTACCATTCTCATATGCTTCACTCCTCCATTCATCCAATGAACTTAAGTCAAATATTTTTTTCTCACCAGCAAGCTTATAGTCTCTATTAAGTTCTTTAACTGCCCAATAATCTTTCTGTTCTAATTCTAAAGGCAGGTGGCAAACTTTCCCATAAACCATTTTGTAAGGAGACATTCCCATTGGACTTTTATAGGCAGTCCTATAAGCCCATAAAGCATCGTCAACTTTTTAGCCCAATTTTTTCTAGATCTATTAACAGTCTTCTGCAAGATGGATTTAATTTCTCTATTTGATAACTCTACTTGCCCACTAGTTTGGGGATGATAAGCTGAAGCAATTATGTGATTAACATCATATTTAGCAAGGGTCTTTATAAAACCACCATGAATGAAATGAGAACCTCCATCGGTCATAAGATACCTAGGCACTCCAAACCTAGGAAAGATAATATCCTTAAGCATTTTTAAAGAGGTCTCCCCATCAGCACTTTTTGTAGGTATGGCTTCTACCCACTTAGTAACATAGTCAACAACAACAAGAATATGGGTGTAACCTTTTGAAGGGGGGAAGGACCCATAAAGTCGAATCCCCAACAATCAAATGGTTCAATAACTAGAGAGTACTTCATAGGCATCTCATTGCGTCTAGAAATGTTACCTACTCGTTGACACTCATCACATGATAAGACAAATTTTCTTGCATCTTAAAAAGGGTAGGCCAGTAAAAACCTGATTGTAGCACCTTCTGTGCGGTTCTATCTCCCGCGTGATGTCCTCCATAGGCACTACCATGACATTTCTGCAATATCTCTTTTTGTTCATATTCTGGAACACATCTTCACATAATACCATCTACTCCTTCTTTATATAAATGTGGGTCATCCCAAAAATAATGCCTCAAATCGTAAAAGAACTTCCTTCTTTGCTGAGCTGTAAAATTTGGAGGCAAATACTTGGAGACAATAAAGTTAGCATAGTCAGCATACCAAGGGCTCCCTCGCGAGCTTACCCCTATTGCAGCCAACTGTTCATTTGGGAAACTATCATTAACAGGAATAGGATCAAAAGAGATGTTTTCCAATCGAGATAAATTATCAGCAACCGGATTTTTAGCACCCTTCCTATCTACAATATGTAGGTCAAACTCTTGTAAGAGCAGTACCCATCTAATAAGCCTAGGCTTAGCATCTTTCTTTTTCATAAGGTACTTAATAGCAGCATGATCAATATGAATGGTAACTTTTGAGTCAACAATATAAGGTCTAAACTTATCACAAGCAAAGACAACAACTAAGAATTATTTTTCAGTAGTAGCATAATTCCTTTGAGCAGCGTCAAGAGTCTTACTAGCATAATGGATAACATTAATTTTTTATCTATTCATTGCCCAAGGACAACACCTATAGCAAAATCACTAGCGTCACACATGATTTCAAAGGGTAAGCTCCAATCAGGTGGTTGAACAATAGGAGCAGTAATTAAAGCCTTCTTTAGGATTTCAAAAGCTTCCTTACAATCATCATCAAAAACAAAGGGTACCTCCTTTTGAAGAAGATTAGTGAGGGGTTTTGATATCTTAGAGAAATCTTTAATAAACCTTCTATAGAAACCAACATGACCAAGGATACTACAAATACCTTTGACGTCTCTTGGACAGGGCATTTTCTCAATTTCCTCAACTTTAGCTCTATTAACTTCTATGCCTCTTTTAGAAATTTTATGTCCAAGGACAATCCCTTCATTCACCATGAAGTGGCATTTCTCCCAATTAAGAACAAGATTAGTTTCTTCACATCTCTGCAAAACTGTATCAAGGTTGTGTAGACAATTATCAAAAGAAGTTCCATAGACGGAAAAGTCATCCATGAACACTTCCACAATTTCCTTGCAAAAACCATGAAAGATAACAGACATGCATCTTTGAAAAGTGGCAGGAGCATTACACAAACCAAAAGGCATATGTCTATAAGCATAGGTTCCATAAGGGCATGTAAAAGTAGTCTTTTCTTGATCTTGTTGTTTAACAGCAATTTGAGAAAAACCAGAGTATCCATCAAGAAAACAAAAATAGACAACCTTTCTAACATTTGATCAATAAAAGGTAGTGGGTAGTGATCTTTCTTAGTAACTTTGTTAACTTTTCTGAAATCAATGCACATCCTATAACCTACTACTATTATTTGGGGAATAAGCTCATCATTATCATTAGGCACAACGGTAATTCCCCCTTTTTAGGGACACAATGAACAAGACTAACCCATTCACTATCAGCAATAGGGTAAATAATACCAGCATCAAGGAGTTTTAATCTGGCACCCCCGCTAAAACCACTACTAGAAAATTGCTGTGTTTTTGTGCATTGCATCATCATGACCGCATGCTCATGTCATCATGCCACATTGCATTTGAGCATCGGCATCATCATGCATCTGTTTGTCTAAAACTATTTTCTAAAAACCTACTTTGATTTCTAAATATTCCCCCGTCTTTATTTCAAATCAAAACCCCTGTCTCTCGCCCGGGTCTTTTAGTTGCCTAAAATTTATTTGCAAAAGTATTTTTTTAAATAAAAATTAATAAAAATGTATTTACCGGGGAGGCCGCCAGCCTGCCAGGCCAAAAGCCCAGCAAGCCAGTAGTCTACTACTCGGTCGATACAAAACCGGTCTAAGCCTAACCCCTACCCTAACCCTAACCCCCCACCTACCCCTTTTTCCCACCAATCTCCATCACCCAGCCGCAACCTCTCTCCCTCCCTAATCCACCGCCACCCCCTAGCGCTAGGCGCGACACGCCCAGCCACCCACCAAACCTCCCCCGCTCCCATCCTCTGCCAACCGGGCCCCGCAGTGCCTTGGCCCCACCCTGCCACTTCCACCCACCACCTTTTTCCCCACACACACCACCAACCCATCTCTCCCGTGCACGCCTCCTGCATGCGACCACACCCCCGCCCGACAAAGTCCTGCCTAGGCCAATCCCTAGGCCCCGCCTCGCCCCATCGCCACCTACCGTGCGTGGGCCCCACCTCGGCTCCCTCCCCAAGCCCCCCACACCACATCTCCCTCTTCCCTCCCGTGCTTCCGCCACTGCCTTCGGCGGTCCTCCCCTTCGTCTGCCTCCGCCCTCTCCTCTTCTGAGACCCGTCCGCCGCCGTTGTCTACCTCCACCCCCGCCTCGCCGGTTCCTGCAGCCGCTCCGCCTGCGTCACCCCTGCGGCAAGCGCCTCGCCGCGCCTCCTCCTCCATATTTCCGGCCGCCAGCACGCACGCGACTTGTGCGCCCGCGCCTCCTCGTCCGCTCTGCCGTCCTCCTCTGCAGGCTTGCCGGCCTCCGCGCTGTGGCCGCCTGCCGCAAGCTTGCCGAGCCACCAGGGCCATGCGACCTCCTCTACCTCCGCGACCTCCCCGAGCTCGTCCCGTCTCCGTGCCCCCTCGTGGCCACCGTCGACACCGGTTGCCGCGAGCCCACGTAGTCCCTGGCCGGTGCGCCCTTGCCCGAAACTCCTTCACCCCACCTCGTCTGTTGCGCCATACAACAGTTGTCGTCGCCTACCCGAGCATGTCCCGCAAGGTGTTTGGGGAAATGTCCGGCTAGGACCTGTGCCTGCATGGTGGTGCTACCCGGATCGAGTTCGCCTCGACTTGAGACTAGCCGATGCTAAAAAGCCGCTTCATCTGAAGATCTCCGGTGACTCGTGGAACACCAAGTCCAGCATCTGGCGCCGACATGAAGAACTACTCCGAGAACCGCCGACACCGAACGCCATGAGCTGCTACACGTATCAGATGACTGAGACCGACACGAGACGAGACCCGAAGGACTACACTAGGCCATCGGCACCGAACCCGAGTCCGACGCTCAAGCACTTCAACAAGGACGCCAAGTTCTCCCCCTCGGACAGCAAGACCGTACCCTGGCGCGCCAAGTTCTTCGACCCCGAGGACCGATCCATCGGATGCGAGAAGACCTCCTTCTCAGAACCACCAAGTACTTCCTCTCGGATGCCAAGGCCCGGACCCGAAGACCGCCAAGATCACCGCTAGATACGCCAAGTTCCTCATCCCGGACGCCATGACCGTCTACACGGATTCGAAGACCCTGGTACCCGATGCACTCAAGTTCGCCATCGACGACAAGATCGACCGCTTGGCACCCAAGTTCTCCGCCGCAACACGACAAGTTCTCCATCTTGTATCCGAACCTCGCCGTCCCCGTTGAACCCTGAGACCGGACCCTGACCCCCCGGAACCCAAGATCTGCCAAACCCAGATGTGTGACCCTAAGCCTCTATTTTTATAATATGACATATACCTGTCCAATCATTAAATCATCATGCTTGCATACATGTCATCAGGTGGGTTGGGTTAAATAGTCGATTCACCTAAATTAAATATGGAGACCATATGTCGGCTTTTCTAGTCTTATATTGGCTCCATTTAAATTTGTGTAGAGAACCGATGCCATATTTTGCCTTGTTAATACACCATTTAAATTGCGGGGTATCTAAATAACTCGAACCTATTAATTAATTATCGGGACCCCGGTTCCACTTAATACTGCCTAATTGCACCGCATCTGCATCATATCATAATCATGCTGGATCTTTTGTCATAGTATTAAATAGTGCATCCGGTGTTTGTTCTAGTGTTTGCTTCTTCGTGGATTAGGCCGATGAGTTGATGCGAGTATCGACAAGTTCTCTGGATATGATCCGTCGGCAGTGTTTCCCAGGCGAGCATTCTCCCCCTTTCTAACTATTTTGCAATTATAGTCTTTATTTCCTCCTGTTGATCTATTGCTATCTGTGTCGTGATGCTTTAGTGTTCCGTACCAGATATATCCCTTGCAGCCTTTATATTGCCTTGGACACATCCTATTGCCTGTTGTTTGACAAATAGGCGGCCTTGTGAGTTGTAGTTGCTTGCTCTTGTGCTGCTTCGTGCCGTTGTTGTTCCACCGTTATTGGAAGGTTGGCACATGCTTAATGGTGGAGATGATCATGACTTTAAATACCACTATTAAATTGCTGGAAATAGATATAACTAATGCAGAGGCATCGGTGGGCAATAGATGTTATTTGGTTCTTCCATGCTCACTTGTGTCCCGTAGGACCCCGAGTACTTGATACCTGTTCCTTGACTATCGCACTATCCGCATATGGGACCATGAATCCCCTTAGCCAGAGCTTGATTCATTCTTATTTCTTGGGGCCACAAACTATTTTGGGGCTTTATTACTATCCTGTACTTATGCCATGTTTTACTGCTTTATTTAAGATTGTGCGTGGAGCACCTGTACTGTTTTCGATCGTGCCACGTTTTCGCGGTATCGACAAGCCTAGTCACACTTTCGGGTTCCCAGTCGTTTACAGCCGTCGTCACAAACCCTGGGTCCGTTCCGGAGCCGTCCAACTTCGTTGCGGGTAGCTTAGTGGGGTGGCCCCCTGAAATATCTTATGAATATTGTGATCACTTTGTCGTGAAAGCCTCATTGGGTTTTGAGTTGGTTTTTCCGAGGTTGATCGTGTGTGTGTTGATATTTGTGCACCCCTGCTGGGTAAATCTTTCTGAAAGCCATGTCCGCGGTTATGGATGACTTGGAGCACAGTATCTCGATCATAGACAAGCATAACTAAAGTAGTGCTATAAATTTGACTTAATATGTTACTAGTAATCAACTTCACTACAATGGAATGGATAATAAAAATGCCAACAACTGGTGGATCTGTGGTGATCTGTGTCATACTATACCTGCCTAGTAAGTATTGCAACTCCAATGGAATGTGATAAAAGTGCCAACAACTGCTGGGTTTTGGGATTCCTCAGGACAATTATATCTGACTAGTAAATGTTCCAACTACAACGGAATGCTAACTAAAACTACCCACTACTTATGCTATCAGCATGACTCATGCTATCTATATCTGACTAGTAAGTGCTTCAACTATAATGAAATGAATAAAACTGCCAACTGTGTGAGTTCCTCGGTTTGACTTCCTCGTTTGGTCTCGAGGGGGAAATGCCAGGATGGGTATGATTGGTGTTAGTATCAGGTTGGTTCCGAATAGGTCTTTCTTATCCCTCTCTAATAGCCGACAGTTATTGAGTCTCTATAGGTTGTTTAGTGCTGCTGCGCTACCACTTCCGTCCACCATAGCTACGTAGGCGAGAGCCGCCGAATTCTAGCCTCGCTGTGTACTAGGCTCAGTACTGACGCTCCTCTTTTTCCTTTGCCCTTTGTCGGCACCCGTTTTGTTTTAGCAGGTTTGAGATCGACGTCGTTAGCAGGGTTACCCTTCCGGCTTGGCCTGGGCAGGGTTATGGACGCCATTGGTTATTCTTCAGGGATCTTAGCCCCATTTGCATCTTGTCCCTAGTCGGACGCTCTATCGTTTTCAAGGTGATTTGAATCTTTCTATAGTATATCTATATTCTTGACTCATGGAGTCGTTGTTGTATATATATGTTCTGTGGGTTCCATCGTGGACTAATGTGTAATGGTATTACTTCGTTTTACACCCGCACAAAAGTGCCTGGTGGGCGTCCTTGAATCGTTTCTATGCGGGTTTGGCGGAAAGGGCTAAAACTTGCATAGGGACGATTCGAGGGTGTTACATTTAATACCTCGTTTCTTACCACTTCCTTCATCTTAGGATTTAAAAAACATTGGTGCTCTACCACTGGCTTTGCATCTGGTTCTATATTGATAGCATGCTGACATATAGTAGGAGAAATCCCCTTTAAATCATCCAGAGTATAACCCATATCCCCTCGGTGTTTCTTCAATACCTCCAATAGTCTTTCCTCTTCCTTCCCTGAAAGTTTAGAACTAATAATAACAGGATATATTTTATTGTCATCAATGTAAGCATACTTAAGATCGTTAGGTAAAGGTTTTAGATCGAAGACCGGATCCTTTTTAGGTGGCAACGTGGTACCCAAATCTTCCATAGGACAATTATGCTTAAGCATCTTAGGTTGACTGCGGAGAATCTCGTCAATCTCATTCCTTTCTTCCATGAAGATTTCACTTTCATGGTCTTCCATAAATTGCTGCAAAGCATTGTTAGGAGCAAGAGAAATAGAAGCAAGTTTTTCAACTCTAAAATCCTCATTATGGGTTTCATTTTCACAAGGTTCTCTAGTAAATTTTGAAAAATTAAACTCATAAGATTCACCATCAAATTTAGTTAAATTTTTCTCCCTTTTGCAGTCAATAATGGTTCCACAAGTACTCAAGAAAGGTCTACCAAAAATGATAGGGTAGGTTTTACTAGAAGCTGAACCAAGTACTAGAAAATCAGCAGAATATTTAATCTTACCACAAAGAACTTCCACATCCCGTACAATACCAATTGGAGAGATGGTCTCTCTATTAGAAAGGTGAATAACCACATCAATCTCTTCTAGTTCGCAAGGACTGATTTCATGTATAATTTCTTTGTAAAGCTCATAAGGAATATCACTTGAACTTGCACTAATATCACATAAACCATAATAGCAATGATCACCAATTCTAACAGAAAGCACAGGGACACTAACCTTTTTAGTTCTGTTAGGATGTGAGACAATATTAGAAGCATCCTCACAAAAGACAATGTGTCCATCTTCTACACTTTTAGTGACAAGGTCTTTCACAATTGCTATAGCAGGTTCAATGTTTATTTGTTCATCAGGTTTTACAGTTCTCTTCGTACTTTTACTTAGTATACTAGTTATCATCGGATGTTCCTTTACCTTATCCAGGAAGGGTATTTTATCGATATAAGGTTCCGGTAGGATGTGATCAATAGTGCAAAATTCAGTACTCCCAACAGGAACACAGTCAACAATATCTTTATAAGGTGCATGGTA
This sequence comes from Avena eriantha, assembly GCA_910589775.1. Classification (NCBI taxonomy): domain Eukaryota; kingdom Viridiplantae; phylum Streptophyta; class Magnoliopsida; order Poales; family Poaceae; genus Avena; species Avena eriantha. Next base: position 131,779,989 of record OU342742.1, read on the forward strand.
CTTGTTCCATCCCGTTTTCGGAATTGCAATATCAGAAGCAAAAGCCTTAAAGCAATTTGCAATAGGTTGAGAGTCTAGACCATAAGCATTTTTAATATTTTGAAAATCATCAGTTCCCATAAAAGGTTCAATGCATTCATAATCATAATTTATACCTAACTTCCTTCCTTTGTCATTCTCCCATGCTTCAACATTGTCTTGAATACGGTCTAGAAGATCCCATTTAGCTTCTTCTTCCATGCGTGTAAATGAACCAGCACAAGAAGCATCCAATAAATCCTTATCATGAAGAGGGAGCGTTGCATAAAAGTTATTGATAATAATATTGTTGGGGAGCTCATGAATGGGACATTTGAGCATTAGTAACTTCAATCTCCCCCAAGCTTGAGCTGTTTCTCCATCAAGAGGCCAAATGTTATATATATTTGATTCCGATCTTTATGAATCTCACTAGGAGGATAAAACTTTGAATAAAAGAGAGGTACTATCTCCTCCCATTCAAGAGCTTGACCATTCTTCAGCAGCTTATACCATTCTTCAACTCTTCCTTTTAGCAATAATGAGAATAAATTCTTCTTGAATTAATCTGTTGTAATACCTGCACACTTGAACAACCCGCATAATTCGTGTATAAAGGGAAATTGATCATCGGGATGGACAGTTCCATCTCCAACATAATAGTTATCCATAACACGATCAATAATTCTTGTAGGTATTTTAAAAGTATCATTCTAAGCAGGTGGTGGTTCATCTACTACCTTAGCAGTCGTAGTAGCATTACGAAATAAGAAATTCAGCGAATCATCCATATTGAAATAAAGCAAATAACAGAAGTAAACAATACTCATAGTAGAAGTTTCCTTTACCAGTTCCACTCTCCAATAGCGCTTCACTCCCCGACAACGGCGCCAGAAAATAGTCTTGATGACCCACAAGTATGGGGGGTGTATCATAGTATTTTTGATAAGTAATAGTGTCGAACCCAACGAGGAGCAGAAGGTGCTGGCGAGTGGCTAGGAGCAGGAATTCTCTATAAATAGTCAGCAAACAGATTTTTAGGGGTTTTTGATAATGCAGGTAAATGAAGTACGAGTAAATAAAAGACAATAAGAATAAATGCAACAAGTGGCTCAATCCTTTCTCTATGAAAGAACAAGCCAGTTGTATTACTTAAGATGATCAAACGTTCTCGAGGACACACGGGAATATCGTCAAGTGCTTTCGCTTCATACACTTGATTAATCTTCTTTAGTTTGCTAAGTGTTGTCTGGGTGAACCTGTGCTAATGTACCGAACTTCCTAGGACTAATATATACTTGTGATTATACCCCTTGCAAGCATCCGCAAGTACAAGAAAGTAATTAAGGTAGAAACCTAACCACATCTTTAAATTGTAAGACCCTGACGTCCCTTGTGCAAAGGTTTCCTAACGGGGGTTCAGGTTTCTGTCACTCTAGCAACCCCTACGATTAGTAGCCAAATACACAATGCATTCCCCTAGGCCCATATAGGTGAAGTGTCATGTAGTCGACGTTCACATGACACCACTAGAAGAAATACACCACAACTTAAATATCAAACCGTTGAATCTTTCTCAACACAACTCCACTACTAACAACATGACTTCTCCCATGTCCCCAAGAACAAAATGAACTACTCACAAGACATCATATGGATCATGATCAGATATGATATAATGATATGTAACAAACTAAACATAAACGATAATTCAATGGTTCACTCAATAGCATCAACTACAAGGAGTAATCAACATCGAGAAAGTTTCCCCTAAGAACTATGCAAGATTCAACCCAATTGTTACAGTGGTATGAAGTGGTGATGATGGTGCTGGTGGAGATGATGGTGGTGGTGATGATGATCCCAATGAAGTCTAGCTCAATGGTGGTGTTGATGGTGACAATCTCCCCTCTCCGGGAAGGAATTCCCCCGACAGGATTCTGTCTGCTGGAGAGATCTTTCTCTCTCGGTGTTTTTCCGCCCTGCAGAGGCGGCATAATCTTTCTGTGGTCACCCTCCCATTATTAGGGTTCCGTGGGGGTAATATACGCCAGAGGGGAGAGCCTGGAGTGGGCCAGGGGTGGTGTGGCCCCCCTGTGGCCCATCTCCACTCCCTTCTAGCAATCTTCGTCTTCTGGAAAAATAGAATTTTCCATCTATTTTCCTGGATTTTCTGATCTTCGCGAATTTCGCCTCCAAACAGCCCCTTTTCCATCAAAATCCTGACTGCAGCGGTCCATGCTCCAAAAGTCATCAACCATGCAAAAACAGATGAGATAACATAAGTATCATCTCTTAATATGAACCATGCAAGTGGGAACCTGTTGGAAATATGCCCTAGAGACAAATAGTAATAATGACTATTATGATATTTCATAAAGTTTATAATTAAGTTTTATATCATGCTATAACTATGTTGAGTGGAACATCAATACACGTGTGATATATAAACAACCAGGGGTTCCCAGTGAAACTCTAGTCACTGGTTCATTGGTCAACAGATGATCAAGTTTCCTGATCATGTGGCATTTATGCCAGTTAGAAATGGAGTCAACTCATTCTGTGAATTAGATGATGAACCAATACCCAACCTAAACATCATGACCCAATCATGTCTCGAAGTTCAAGTTATGATGATTAGAAATGGATCCTCGTAGACTATTCCTTAGACCGTGAGGCTATATCAATCACTATCTCCCGAGAGTGCTTAGATAGCATCAAGCACCACTTGGTAATACAGTGGTTATAAAGGTGTGTTCAGGTACTCGGAGGAAAATGTAGAGGCAATATATGTCAAGAGCGGGATTTGTCTGTCCACGTGACAGAAAGATACTTAAGGGCGCACTCGGAGAAGTTATATCCAATAGCTGCGCAGCGTGTGATTTGATCAGATGGATATCACTTGTCGGAATGAGTCAAGTAGCATTGTTCAGTAACGAGATTGAACATGACACGGTGATGTCATTGATTAGATCTCGGGCAATGCAAGTAAGAGACAAAGGGAATAAGACACGACCATCCCGGTTCAAACAACGAAAGATCTTCATGGAACGCACTGGGGTGACATGGACATCCAGGTCCCTCTGTCGATCATTGGTCCGGGAGTGTCCCGACCATGTCTGGAGTGTTCCCGAACCGTAGGGTATCACACTTAAGGGTTTGATGATGCTTAGAGAGTGTTTATACGATCAGTAGAATCGCCGAAGAATAGTAGAGAGAAAACTGGAAGGGTTTCGGTAAGTCTGGAGGATGTCCGGAGTGGAGGTGGAAGGTGTTCCATAGCCATGAAGGTTGAATAATATGTGAATGAATGTTAAATATTGATTTGATCATTTATTCATTATTATTTAATAAAAGATAAAATCTATTTAAAGGTCAAAAGGCTTAATGGGCCAACTCCGGAGGGAAGAGGGCCCATTAGGGAAAGGAAGAGGGAGAAGGGCTAGAGGGGGTGGCCGGCGCCTTAGTGGGCCAGCCCCCTCCCCCCTCCCCCGCGCGGGGCCCATGGGGGTGGCCAATGGCACCACCCCTCCTCCTCTCCTCTCCTTTAGTCCCACCCCGGGACTTTGAGGGAGGTAGTACCTCCCCCCTATATACAGTGGGGATATTTGGCCAGATAAATACATATCATATTCAATAAAGGTCTTCTCACTTTTGGGAAGACCTCTAATTGATATTCTCTCTCTCTCTGTGTGTGTGTGTCTCTCTCTCTCTCTATCTCTCTCATGACCGTGGTTGTAACATCCCATTTTCTGCATCCATGTTTGCTGAGGGTTAGGAAGCTAGAAAAATTAGGGGGAAATAAAAACTTTACTAATTGTTTGCATATAAGCCTAGCCTTATTATATTTCTTGATCATCTGTGTTGCTTTGGTAGTGTGTTTGCTACTCTACATGCTTGCTTGACCACCAAGGGTCATATTAGTAGTCACCCCCACAAGCCTATATTTGGCTAAGTCACAGAAATCTAGTTTTGTTCCAACTTTGGAGCCTTGGCTTGAATAAATCCTTCATACATTTTACCATGCAAGAGTACCATGAGGTACCCTGATATGAGTACTTGAGAACCACACCTTAGCCTTGCCTAAACCACAAGCCAAAGCCTCTTGCATGTGAGTGTTTACCTTACTAGTTGTCATTCAGGGAATGACCACCTTATTTTATCCCAACTTTGGAAGATCATAGTAAACATATGGCTGTGATCCAAGGATCAACCAAGGCCTGAGCATGATCACCAAGTCACCCTCTACACTACCATTCCTTCCCCACTATAATTAGTGGCCCTAGCTCGAAATGGCAAGTGTCCAAAGTGGCCACCTTATCAATGTGGCACAAGATCACCCCAAACCCCTCTCCCTCTCTCCTGCCCGTGCTACATCCCCTCTCTGACCCTGGCACGATGCCTCACCACCCTAGCGACCACCTTGCACCCACCTAGGTCACATGCACGCGCCGGCACACTTCCAACAAGAGAGTTCCTAGCAAATCTGCCAAGCCTCGAAAACCAGCAGTCTCTCCCTCCCTTCAGTCACATCTGCCCCACCCTGGACAACTCCAACTCCCAGGCACCCTCTCCACCCTACCCCTCTCTCTCCCACACTCCCAGCAACCCCCAACCCCCGGCGGCCACCTTAGCAGAAAACCCTCTGCCTTGCACGCTCTCTTCCTCTCCCGGTGCAAAAACGCGAGGTGGACAGAGGAGAGCCTCACCACCCTACTGCAACCCTACCCCTCCTACTCCCTAGGCCCTAGCCGAGAAGACAACACGCTGCAACCATGCTGTTCCGTCGAATAGCCTGCCGATAGCACGCAACGGCCACCTCCCTCTCACTCTCCAGTAGGCCCGTCCAGCCCCCGAGGAAAGACCATCGCTAGGTCACCCCATGGCGTCACCACCGCCCCTCCTGGCCAACCCAGAGCTCCCCTTGCGACCCCACCACCTCGCCATGCACCCGATGCACCGTGGTCTAGGCCTGCCCATTAAATAGCTCCCACACCACTCGCACGCTCCTACCGCTCCTCATTTTGCTCCTAGAGCTCCCTAGTACCACCCTAGAGCGGAGGCAGAGCCTCTCGCCCTCCCCTCCCACGCTGCCGCTTCTCTCCACATCGGTGCCCACGACGAGCGGGAAGGTTCTGCAGCCCCTGCTCCACCCTTCCTCCGTTCTCCCCTTCCACTTCACTCACCTCCCAAAACCGGCCCTAATTCCCCTCTCCTCTGGCTGCTCTTGTCAACAGGCACGCCAGAGCTGCGAGGAGGCCGAGAATCCCGAGCAGCGCCTCTGCTGACACGATGCATCTAGTCGCCTGGAGCCGCCATGCCGTACCTCATTCGACGCCCCGTCCTCAACCACTTTGATCCACACCGCCGCCGACTCATCTCCGCCCCAGGGTAAGCCTCCCCGCCGCCCGCCAGCCGCTAGGGTTTCCCCTTGTCGGTGTTGAGCCCAGCGAGGATGACCAAGCCTGGGCCATTGATTCGGCTTTTAATCCAACGGCAAGCATCGCCCGATACCGTTTCGCCCCTCTATGCCTATGACGCGCGGGCCCCCATGGCGGGATTTGAATCCCTGCCCTCCTGCGCAGGCCACCGTGTACGCGGGCCGGCCCAGCTTCTTAGTGGGTCACAACCTAGCCTCTGTACTGCCTTTTCTTTTTATTTTAGGCCATTTTAATTCCCTGAAAATTGTTCTATAGCTTTAATTCCACAAAATAATATATGTTTAATGTTTTGGCTTGGTTCAAAATTTGTAGAGTAGAACTGGTATTTGTCCTTTGCATGTCACTCGTAGCTAGTCAAAAGAATGTCTGTGTTTTTACTGAGAATTATTATGGCAAAATCTACCTGTTTTGAGTATTTAAATTGTATCTTTAGTTCTGGAGCTTAGAAAAGTGTGAAACCAATTTCTAAGGCTTGCCTGAGAAGTTGCCTACTGAAAAAACTTGAATCACTCATTTTGGTTGTGTGTAGCCTCTATTCTTAATTTTATAATTTATGAACAGAGGGTTCTTAGTTAATTTCCAGAGGTTTCTGTGAAGCTAATCTTGGGATGAAACCAACTCCCAGAGTTAGGCCTCTGTTAGTACTACTTATTCCTGGAAGGGCATAATTTTTGGCTATGTGGTTCTGCCCTGGGGATTTTAGTACTAGAGTCTGCACTATTTTCAGTACTTTATTTATTAAAAATCAACCCTTTTTAATGGTGCCACTATCTGATGGGGAATCGCTACGAGATCTACACAGACCACAAGAGTCTGAAATACATCTTCACATAAAAAGAGGTGAACATGAGGCAGTGAAGATGGATTGAGTTGCTAAAGGACTATGATCTTGGCATTCATTATCACCCGGGCAAGGCTAATATTGTAGCCGACGCCCTCAGTCGGGAACCCTGTTCCCTGAATGTTGTGATCAGGAAAGAACAACCAGAACTGAGTCACTAACTAGAAAGGTTCGAACTCGAAATAGTAAGCCATGGATTCTTAGCGCATCTGGAGCTAAATCTGACCCTCTTAGACCAAATCAAGGAAGCTCGGAAAGGCCACAAAATCATAGAGGGTATTAAAAGAAGAATGGAAAAGGAAAATGTTCCCGGATTCAAGGTTGACGACTGTGGTGTACTATGGTACAAAGGGCGCATCTGCGTACCCAGCGAGCATGACTTGAAGCAGATGATTATGAAGGAAGCCCACGAGACACTCTACTCCATCCACCCCGATAGCACCAAGATGTATCAGGACCTGAAGGAACAGTTCTGGTGGCATGGGATGAAGAGAGAAATCGCCTTGTTCGTGGCTAAGTGTGATATATGCTAGAGGATCAAGGCCGAGCACCAGCGACCCACTGGATTGCTGCAACCCATGAAGATTCCAGAGTGGAAATGGGAAAAGGTTGGAATGGACTTTATCACTGGACTACCCAAGTCCACCAGGGGTCATGATTCCATCTGGGTCATCGTAGACTACCTATCTAAGGTGGCTCACTTCCTCCCCGTGAAGACTAGCTACAACGGCCAACAGCTGGCAGAATTGTATATCTCTCGTATCGTCAGTCTCCATGGAGTCCCCAAAGAGATCGTGTCGGATAGAGGACCACAATTCACCTCCCGCTTCTGGAATAAGCTACATGAGGCCTTAGGTACCACTCTATTCTTTAGCACCACCTATCACCCACAGACCGGAGGACAGACCGAGAGAGTCAATCAAGTCCTGGAGGATATGCTCCGCCCCTGCGTTCTAGCTTACGGATCTAAGTGGGAGGACTGCCTGCCATTCACGGAATTCTCCTACAATAACAGCTATCAAGCCAGCCTAAAGTTGGCACCCTTTCAGTTCCTCTATGGAAGGAAGTGTAGAACCCCTCTCAACTGGACTAAGACCGGAGAGAGCCAAATCTTCGGCCCTGATGTGATCAAAGCAGCCGAAGATCAAGTACAGCTAGCCCGTGACCACTTAAAAGCTGCCCAATCTCGTCAGAAAAGCTATGTCGACACCAAACGCCGAGAAGTGAGTTTCAACAAGGGAGACTTCGCGTATCTTCGCGTCTCCCCACTCAAGGGAATGCAGAGGTTTCATGAAAAAGGGAAGCTCACGCCAAGATACATTGTGCCCTTCAAGATCCTCGCTCAGCGAGGAAACGTGTCATATCAACTAGAGCTACCCAAAGAATTGGCAGAGTTCCATAACGTCTTCCATGTGTCCCAACTCCGGAAGTGTCTCCAAGCCCCCAACAGGCCCTAAACATTCAAGAAAATTGACTATCATGCCATCGACCTCAACCAAGATCTAACGTACCGAGAGGTGCCCGTCAAAATCCTAGAGAAAGCCAATCGGCTCACCCGGCATCGGAACATAAACCTCTACAAGGTTCAGTGGAGCAACCATTCGGAAGACGAAGCCACCTGGGAACGACAGGATTTTCTCCAGAAGGAATTCCCCATGCCTGTCAGCAAAACCGGCGAATTTCGGGACGAGATTCTTTTAAGGGGGGAAGGTCTGTAACATCCCATTTTCTGAATCCATGTTTGCTGAGGGTTAGGAAGCTAGAAAAAATTAGGGGGAAATAAAACTTTTACTAAATGGTTGCATATTAGCCTAGCCTTATTAGATTTCTTGATCATTTGTGTTGCTTTGGTAGTGTGTTTGCTAGTCTACATGCTTTCTTGACCACCAAGGGTCATATTAGTAGTCACCCCCACAAGCCTATATTTGGCTAAGTCATAGAAATCTAGTTTTGTTCCAACTTTGGAGCCTTGGCATGAATAAATCCTTCATCCTTTTTACCATGCAAGAGTACCATGAGGTACCCTGATATGAGTACTTGAGAACCACACCTTTGACTTGGCTAAACCACAAGCCAAAGCCTCTTGCATGTGAGTGTTTACCTCACTAGTTGTCATTCAGGGAATGACCACCTTATTTTATCCCAACTTTGGAAGATCATAGTAAACATCTAGCTGTGATCCAAGGATCAACCAAGGCCTGAGCATGATCACCAAGTCACCCTCTACAATACCATTCCTTCCCCACAATAATTAGTGGCCCTAGCTCGAAATGGCAAGTGTCCAAAGTGGCCACCTCATCAATGTGGCACAAGATCACCCCAAAACCCTCTCCCTCTCTCCTGCCCGTGCTACATCCCCTCTCTGACCCTGGCACGATGCCTCACCACCCCAGCGACTACCTTGCACCCACCTAGGTCACATGCACGCGTCGGCACACTTCCAACAAGAGAGATCCTAGCAAACCTGCCAAGCCTCAAAAACCAGCAGTCTCTCCCTCCCTTCAGTCACATCTGACCCCACCCCGGATAGCTCCAACTCCCAAGGCACCCTCTCCACCCTACCGCTCTCTCTCCCGCGCGCCCAACAACTCCCAACCCCCGTCGCCTACCTCAGTAGAAAACCCTCGGCCTTGCACGCTCTCTTGCTCTCTTGGTGAAAAAACGCGAGGTGGATAGAGGAGAGCCTCGCCACCCTACTGCACCCCTACCCCTCCTACTTCCCAGGCCCTAGCCAGAAGACAGCACGCTGTAGCCGTGCTGTTCCGTCGAACAGCCTACCGACAGCACGCAACGGTCACCTCCCTCTCACTCTCCAGTAGGCCCGGCCAGCCCCCAAGGAAAGACCGTCCACATGTCACCCCACAGCATCGCCACTGCCCCTCCTGGCCAACCCAGAGCTCCCCTTGCGACCCCACCACCTCGCCATGCACCCGGTGCACCGTGGTCTAGCCCTGCCCATTAAATAGCCCCCCCACCACTCGCACGCTCCTCCTACTCCTCATTTCGCTCCCAGAGCTCCCCAGTACCACACTAGAGCGGAGGCAGAGCCTCTCGCCCTCCCCTCCCACGCTGTCGCTTCTCTCCGCCTCGGTGCCGACGACGAACGGGAAGGTTCTGCAGCCCCTGCTCCACCCTTCCTCTGTTCTCCCCTTCCACTACACTCACCTCCCAAAACTGACCCTAATTCCCCTCTCCTCTGGCTGCTCTTGTCAACAGGCACGCTGGAGATGCGAGGAGGCAAAGAATCCCGAGCCGCGCTGCTGCTGACATGACGCATCCAGTCGCCTAGAGCCGCCGTGTCGTACCTCGTTGGATGCCCCGTCCTCGACCACTTCGATCCACACTGCCGCTGACTCATCTCCGCCCCAAGGTAAGCCTCCCTGCCGCCTGCTAGCCTGCTAGGGTTTCCCCTCGTTGGCGTTGAGCCCAGCGAGGACGACCATGCCCGGGCCGTCGATTCGGCTTTTAATCCAACGGCCAGCATCGCCCGATACCGTTTTGCCCCTCTGTGCCTATGATGCGCGGGCCCTCACGGTGGGATTTGAATCCCTGCCCTCCCGCGCAGGCCATCGTGTACGCGGGCCGTCCCAGCTTCTTAGCGGGCCGCAACCCAGCCTCTGCACTGCCTTTTCTTTTTATATTAGGCCATTTTAATTCCCTAAAAATTGTTCTGTAGCTTTAATTCCACCAAAAAATATTTGTTTAATGTTTTGTCTTGGTTCACAATTTGTAGAGTAGCCCTGGTATTTGTCCTTTGCATGTCACTGGTAGCTAGTCAAAAGAATGTATGTGTTTTTACTGAGAATTATTATGGCAAAATCTACATGTTTTGAGTATTTAAATTGTATATTCAGTTCTGGAGCCTAGAAAAGTGTGAAACCAATTTCTAAGGCTTGCCTGAGAAGTTGCCTACTGAACAAAACTTGAATCACTCATTTTGGTTGTGTGTAGCCTCTGTTCTTAATTTTACAAGTTATGAACAGAGGGTTCTTAGTTAATTTCCAGAGGTTGCTGTGAAGCTAATCTTGGGATGAAACCAACTCCTAGAGTTAGGTCTCTGTTAGTACTACTTATTCTTGGAAGGGCATAATTTTTGGCTCTATGGTTCTGCCCTGGGGATTTTAGTACTAGAGTTTGCACTATTTTCAATACTTTATTTTATTAAAAATCAACCCTTTTTGATAAAAATGTGAAACCAGTGGGGTTAGCTTGGTATTCTCTGTAGCTACTCAGATATATATTTTGTGGTCACTTTCCACCAACTTGTCTGGGTCGAAATATCTGCTTGAGTTCTAATCTAGTCTTGACCACTAAAATCACCAAATAAGTTTGATTAAATCTTTTGATTGCTTTCAATGGCTTTGTACTGCTAGGATCAGTAGCTCCTTGTGCTTGGTTGGTTTGGTTCAGTTGCGCCTCTGCTCTGTACTGATTGGATTGCTTGTGCATTGGGTGATGATTGGTATGGTGGTTTGATTACCACTAAAATCACCAAGGCAAGCCACCTACAAGTTGATGAGACTTGTACCATCTCTATTTTATGCATTCCGTTTTACTTACTCTTACTAATGCATTGTTTTACTAGTTATTTTGTTATTTATGTCTATTATGGTATGGGTTTGGCTCCACCAAACCTATGCCTATGGTATTGTTTAAGTACTCCCCTTGGCTTTACCTATGCCTATCCTAGTAGTTAAGGTGGTCTAATATACCACAATCCCTTGGAAACCCCGGTTTATCCTAACAAAAACTCTAGGTTGGGGACCCGAAGGCAAGGAAGGTTTTATAAAAGATTTGACAGAAAACCTTGGCAAGTGGGACTTGCCGAGGAGCTTTTAAAATGATTTTTGGATCTGTTCTACAAGTAGAGGCACCAAAGATGAAGTTGGAGGAAAAACTGTTTTTGAAAACGCACCTGGTTCTATGTAGTTTTGCCTGAACAACTACCCTGTGCAACCACACCACCCCTATATGGGAAGGGGCTTGACCCGAAAGTGGTTCTCTCTAATACAAGTGCCTCACAACTACCATAGGGGATCGGGGATACCTGGAGGGTGGGCCTTCTCCGATAAAGGTCCATGTGGGACATCGACCTGGAGAAGGAACGAAGGGTCTGCTGGCCTCCACGCGTTACTATGTGCCCCTCATTGAAAGCGCACACTCGAGAAGTGGAAAAAGCGCTCTGGTTGGTCCTCGGTACCTGACGTCCCAGTTTTGAGGGGAATAACACCCATAGGGTAGGCGCTTGTGTTAAGAGGGGATTATCCTGAAGGTCTCGTCCGGTTATCCAAAACTCGCATACTAGTGTATGACGATCCGCGACTATTCGTGGCGGATGTATCGGATCTTGTGGGGAAAGTGGACAACCTCTGCAGAGTATAATCTATTCGAATAGCCGTGTCCGCAGTCATGGATGGTTGGAAACGTTGCTGTGTAGCGATGTTGGTTTTGTTTTATAAAAAGGTTTCTTTGGAAAAGTTTCGGCCATGGGATGGCCGAAGGGCAAGGAGGATGGGCCATGGGATGGTCGGACCTAGTTGAAGTATTGGTCATGGGATGACCACATTGGAAGTGAATAACAGGGTTGACCACATCCTAGTAATTCAAGTTTTTTCTAACTATTTTACCCTTAAAAAGTTTTGCAAACAACAAGTAGTAGAGTTGAGAGTATATCTCCACGAGATTTCACAAATAGTTTCCTTGGAGCCATCCTATCCAAAGCCATATTGCATACTCTTTGTTCTTCCTTGTATGGTGGTTTGCAAGTACATTCAAAGTACTCACTAGCAATGTTCCCTGGCTATCAACTTGGTCAGATTATGAGTAGGATGAAGAAGACAATGGAGGGTACGACGACGACTTCGCGAACTAGGGCATTATTCCGAGTCGGGCACCTGTTAGGCTATGGCTTGACTCGGGTCCTTCGCGTTAATTAGTGTCGCTGCTATTATCTATTTGTGCCCATGGAGGCAAACTTGTAAGACTATTATTGTAAGACTTATTGTACCGTACTGTAATGGATGTGTGTACTTTGATATCATGTCGGTTATACTCCACGATGCACTGATCATGGGATCATGGTGGTTTGCACAATTTGGTAATCTCGGGTGAAAATCTGGGGTCGCCATAGCGGTCCCATGTTCGGACTGCGCGAACGAGAGACATCTTCACCACGGAGCGCCGTCGTGCTGCGGGATCCGGATCCAGGAGCTCTACTTCCGAAACTGCTGCTGGATCGGGGAAGCGGGAGTCATCGTCACGCACCGGACATGTGTAACTCCCCGCGAGGTGTCACACTTGAGGCTCTCAAGTCATTGGAGCCATAGGATCGCAAGGACTTCATCACGACCTTGAGGTCAGCTTCGGCTCGTCTACATCAACCACACTCTCTCGAGCGTTGACAACGCATTTTGGTCTTCAAGGGTAAGTTCGCGAAAAGCCCCTCTCGTTACTGTATTACTAATAGATAGGTCCTGGCAACATTAGGGGTTTAGGGGCCTAGGGTAAAAATTATTGTTTTCATACGCGAATCCCCTACACATCTCCACTAGCACCATCATCACCAGTCCATACCGCTGTAACAATTCGGTTGAATCTTGCATAGTTCTTAGGGGAAACTTTCCTGGTGTTGATTACTTGTTGTAGTTGATCCTATTGAGTGGAACCATTGAGTTATTGTTATGTTCATATTGTTACTTATCATTATTTCATCTCTGATCTTGATCCATATGATGTCTCGTGAGTAGTTTGTTTAGTTCTTGAGGACATGGGAGAAGTCATGTTGTTAGTAGTGGAATTGTGTTGAGAAAGATTCAATAGTTTGTTATTAAAGTTGTGGTGTTATTCTTCTAGTGGTGTCATGTGAACGTCGACTACATGATACTTCATCTTTATGGGCCTAGGGGAATGCATTGTGTATTTGGCTACTAATTGTAGGGGTTGCCGGAGTGACAGAAACCTGAACCCCCGTTAGGAAACCTTTGCACTAGGGAGTGTAGGATCTCAGAGTTTAAGGCTGTGGTTAGGTTTATATCTTAATTACTTTCTTGTAGTTGAGGATGCTTGCAAGGGGTATAATCACAAGTATGTATTAGTCCTAGGAGGTTAGTACATTAGCACAGGTTCACCCACACAACACTTATCAAACTAAAGAAGATTAATCAACTATATGAAGCGAAAGCACTTGACACTATTACCATGTGTCCTCGAGAACGTTTGGTCATCTTAGGTAATACAACCGGCTTGTCCTTTGCTACAGAAAGGATTGGGCCACTGATACATCCATTTTGCATCACTATTCTATGTCTTAATTCACTATTATTCATTGATATATTTCGTATTGAGAGGTGATACTTATGTTATTTCATCTATTTTTGGATGGTTGATGACTTTTGGAGCATGGACCACTGCAGTCAGGATTCTAATGGAAAACGTGTTGTTTGGAGGCAAAATTCGCAAAGATCAGAAAATCCAGGAAAATATATGGAAAATCCTATTTTTCCAAAATACTAAGGATGCCAGAAGATGGAGTGGAGGTGGGCCACAGGGGGCCCACACCACCCCATGGCGCGGGCAGGCCTAGGCCGCGCCTGGAGGTGGTGTGGCCACCCTAGCCCACTCTAGCCTCTCCCCTCTGGCGTATATCATCCTCCCAAAACCCTAAGCCTTGAGGAGCGACCACAAAAAGATTCCGCCGCCTCTGCGGGGCGGAAAACACCGAGAGAGAAAAATCTCTCCGGCAGACAGATTTCTGCCGGGGGAATTCCTTCTCGGAGAGGGGAGATCGTCGCCATCAACACCACCATCAAGCTGGACTTCATCGGGATCATCATCATCATCATCACCATCAGCACCCTCATCACCATCTCCATATTGCTGTAACAATTGAGTTGAATCTTGCATAGTTCATAGGACAAACTTTCCCAGTGTTGATTACTCTTTGTAGTTGATGCTATTGAGTGAACCATTGAATTATTGTTTATGTTCAGATTGTTATACATCATTATTCCATCTCTGATCATGATCCATATGATGTCTTGTGAGTAGTTCGTTTTGTTCTTGAGGACATGGGAGAAGTCTTGTTGTAGTAGTGGAGTTGCGTTGAGAAAGATTCAATAGATTGTTATTTAAGTTGTGGTGTACTTCTTCTAGTGGTGTCATGTGAACGTTGACTACATGACACTTCACCTATATGGGCCTAGGGGAATGCATTGTGTATTTGGCTACTAATCGTAGGGGTTGCCGGAGTGACAGAAACCTGAACCCCTGTTAGGAAACCATTGCACAAGGGACGTAAGGGTCTTAGAGTTTAAAGCTGTGGTTAGGTTTCTACGTTAATTACTTTCTTGTACTTACGGATGTTTGCAAGGGGGATAATCACAAGTATGTATTAGTCTTGGATGGGGCGGTACATTAGCACAGGTTCACCCACACAACACTTAGCAAGCTAAAGAAGATTAATCGACTATATGAAGTGAAAGCACTTGACACTCTTCCCATGTGTCCTCGAGAACGTTTGGTCATCTTAAGAAATACAACCGGCTTCTCCTTTGCTGCATAAAGGATTGGCCACTTGCTGCATTTATTCCTACTGTCGTTTATTTACTGGTACTTTGTTTACTTGCTATATCAAAAACCCCTAAAAATCCGTTTGCTAAGTATTGCAGAGAGTTCCTAATCCATACCACTAGCCAGCACCTTCTGCTCCTCGTTGGGTTCGACACTCTTACTTATCGAAAATACTGCGATACACCGCCTATACTTGTGGGTCATCAGCCACTTGCTGCAACTATTCTTGTTGTCTTTTATTTACTCGCACTTTATTTATCTGCATTATCAAAACCCCCTAAAAATCCGTTTGCTAAGCATTTATAGAGAATTCCTACTCCAAGCCACTCATCAACACCTTGTGCTCCTCATTGGGTTCGAAACTGTTACTTATCGAAAATACTACGATACACCCCCTATACTTGTGGGTCATCAAGACTATTTTCTGGCGCCGTTGCCAGGGAGTGAAGCGCTATTGAAGAGTGGAACTAGTAAAGGAAACTTCTACTATGACTATTGTTTATTTCTGTTAGTTACTTTATTTCAATATGGATAATTCACTTCGTTTCTTATTTTGTAATGCTACTACCACTGCTAAGGTAGTAGATGAACCTACACCTACTGAAAATGATACTTTTAAAATACCTACAAGAATTATTGATCGTGTTATGGATAACTACTATTTTGGGGATGGAACCGTCCATCCCGTTGATCATTTGCTCTTTATACACGAATTATGCGGGTTGTTCAAGTGTGCAGGTATTACAACAGATGAAGTCAAGAAAAATTTATTCTCATTATCACTGAAAGGAAGAGCTGAGGAATGGTACAAGCTGATGAAGAATGGTCAAGCTCTTGAATGGGAGGAAGTTGTACTTCTCTTTTATTCAAAATTTTATCCTCCTAGTGAGATTCATAAAGATTAGAATCAAATATACAACTTTTGGCCTCATGATGAAGAGAGTACACCTCAAGCTTGGGGGAGATTGAAGTTACTAATGCTCAAATGTCCTATTCATGAGGTCCCCAATGATGACCCACAAGTATAGGGGGTGTATCGCAGTATTTTTGATAAGTAAGAGTGTTGAACTCAACGAGGAGCAGAAGGTGCTGGCGAATGGCTTGGAGGAGGAATTCTCTGTAAAAACTTAGCAAACGGATTTTAGGGGTTTTTGATAATGCAGGTAAATAAAGTACGAGTAAATAAAAGACAATAAGAATAAATGTAGCAAGTGGCCCAATCCTTTATTCAGCAAAGGACAAGCCGATTGTATTACTTAAGATGACCAAACGTTCTCAAGGACACATGGGAATTCCGTCAAGTGCTTTCGCTACATATAGTTGATTAATCTTCTTTAGTTTGCTAAGTGTTGTGTGGGTGAACCTGTGCTAATGTACCGACCTTCCTAGGACTAATACATACTTGTGATTATACCCCTTGCAAGCATCCGCAAGTACAAGAAAGTAATTAAGGTAGAAACCTAAGCACAGCTTTAAACTCTAAGACCCTGACGTCCCTTGTGCAATGGTTTCCTAATGGGGGTTCAGGTTTCTGTCACTCCGGCAACCCCTACGATTAGTAGCCAAATACACAATGCATTCCCCTAGGCCCATATAAGTAAGTGTCATGTAGTCGACGTTCACATGACACCACTAGAAGAAGTACACCACAACTTAAATATCAAACTATTGAATCTTTCTCAACACAATTCCACTACTAACAACATGACTTCTCCCATGTCCTCAAGAACAAAACGAACTACTCACAAGACATCATATCGATCATAATCAGAGATGGAATAATGATGTATAACAATCTAAACATAAACAATAATTCAACGGTTCACTCAATAGCATCAACTACAAAGAGTAATCAACACCGGGAAAGGTACCCCTAAGAACTATGCAAGATTCAAGCCAATTTATACAAAAATATGGAGGTGGTGATGATGGTGCTGGTGGAGATGATGGTGGTGATGATGATGATCCCGATGAAGTCCAGCTTAATGGTGGTGTTGATGGCAACGATCTCCCCTCTTCGGGAAGGAATTCCCCCGGCATAATTCTGTCTGTCGGAGAGATCTTTCTCTCTCGGTGTTTTCCGCCTTGTAGAGGCGGCAGGATCTTTCTGTGGTCGCTCCCCGAGTCTTAGGGTTTCGGGAGGATAATATACGCTAGCGGGAAGAGCCAGGGGTGGACCCGGGCGGCCACACCACCTGGTGGCGCGGCCTAGGCTAGCCCGCGCCAGGGGGTGGTGTGGGCCCCCTGTGGCCCATCTTAGCCTCCCCTTCTAGCTTCCATCGTCTTCTGGAAAAATAGGATTTTCCATGTATTTTCCCGGATTTTTTGATCTTCGCGAATTTTGCCTCCAAACAACACCTTTTCCATCAGAATCCTGACTGCAGTGGTCCATGCTCCAAAAGTCATCAACCATGCAAAAACAGATGAAATAACATAAGTATCACCTCTCAATATGAAATATATCAATGAATAACAGTGAATTATGACATAGAATAGTGATGCAAAATGGAAGTATCAACCACCCTGTACCTCCTCAACAACCAGCCGTCGGCTGGAGATCCCCGAGCCGCCATGCACCGATCTACGATCACGGTCTTGGGGTTAATCGAGGCCGCTCTCGACAAAAAACCAACACCGGAGCCGAAGAAAAGCAAGGCTCTAGCAAAACGCTATTCCTCACCCTCGTCTAGCAACGACAGTCACGATCTGTCTCGACGTCGGCGCTCACGACGACACGACCACAACTACGATGCGCGTGATGACATCACGCAGCACAAAATCGACAAGTCAAGGGCACGACGTGCCCGATTGACTGACTCAGAGGTCGAACACGTAGAGCTCCGTGGCGCCAGATGCTTCAGCAGGGCTATCAGGCAGAAGCAAATGCCCAAAGGGTTCAAGCTCCCATCGGAGAACCCAAAATTTGACGGCCTGCAGGACCCAAAAATCTGGTTGGAGGACCACATCTGCTCCGTCAGGCTCCACGGCGGGAGTCGAAGCACGGCCATGCAATGCCTGCAGCTATAGCTGTAGGGCGCCGCCCGAGCATGGCTCAACAACCTCCCACGCGGATCCATTCGCAACTAGGAAGAGCTGGTCTATAGCTTTGTGCGCAACTTCAAGGGAACCTACAAAAGGCCCGCGTCAATCGAAGAACTGAGGTGCTGCCAGCAAAGGTCAGGCGAATCGCTATGCTCGTACATCCAGAGGTGGTCCATCATCAAGAACTCCGCAGAAAATATCTTGGAGGATCGCACAATCGACGCATTCAACGACGGTATTCGCCGCATAGAGCTCAGGGAGGAGATAGCCGCTCGAAGCCCAAAACAATTGACCACCTGATGGAAATCGCAAATCGGTGGGCAGATGGAGAAGACTCGGTGAAAAACCGCGTTCACTCCGATGACGAAGCAGAACTCGAGCGTAGACACGATCGCCGAAGCAAACATGTGCATCTACGATGACCGCGACGATGTCAACATGGTCGCAGCCGGCTACGTCGACAGGCGTGACGACAACCGCAACAGCGGCTATCGCAGCGGTGGACACCGTGACTCCAGGAAAATCACACAGGTATGGCAGCGCCGCACTCGTGAAGAGGCACCCGCGACAACAATCGAGGACAAACTATCCGGGCCGCGCAATGTGCACTTCTACATCGACAAGCACGATGGCAAGAAGAAATGCAGCCACCTTCTCAAGGACTGCCGTGAGTTCCTCAAGCTCCATGAGGGTTTGGCTCAGATGAATCGCGACATAGTCAATAGGGGCTACGGAGTCGCTCCAAGCGCTGTAGCACATGGAGCTCCTCCACCACCACCTAGAGTGCCCCCACCCGTGGCCGCACCGGTCCACAATCAAGGCGGCGAGCCATACCCACGGGCTGTGGGCAACAAGATGATCGAAAAGGGACGCCCTCAACTTGGCGACAAACTCACCACCATCCACCACTGAGTACCTCAGTGGAAGCGACTCTTGCATCACCTTCTACAAGCGCGACCACCCGCGCCAAGTACCTCGCCTAGGCCACTGTCCCCTCGTACTCGAGGCAGAGATCGGAGGCTTCGACATGAGTCGCGTCTTCATGGACGGCGGAAGCGGCATTAACCTCATGTTTGCAAGTACCTTGTGAGCGATGAGGATCCCTCTGACCTACCTAGAGGTCTCGGACACGACATTCCACGGCATCGTCCTAGGCAAGGGCATATATCCCCTGGGCAAAATCAACCTCGACGTCATCTTCGGCACGCTGAAAAACTTTTGACGCGAACGCATCGACTTCGAAGTCGTCGACTGGCCCTCACAATACCACTGCATCCTCGGAGGCGTCGCGTTCGCCAGGTTCATGGCAGTACCGCACTACGGCTACCTGCAGATGAAAATGCCAGTCCCAAACAATGTCATCAGAATCAACGAGAGCTTTGAGAGGTCTGATAGCTGCGATAGGGAATTCAACAGAATTTCCCAGTCCTTCGGCATGCAGGAAGAACTCACAAGACTAAAGGAGTCGACAGACAACAGTCTGCCTCCCCTGAGCCGGCCAAGTTCACCCGACCTGTCCTTCGACTCGTCGGTGCACACGAAGAAAGTTTAGGTCCACCCATCGGACTCGGCCAAGACAGCCCTCATCGCCGACAACTTGAGTCCCGCATAGGAACTCACGCTTGTTGAATTCCTCCGTGAGCACTGGGAAATTTTCGCCTGGCGGTGTCCAGCGGACATGCCAGGGGTCCCCAAGGAATTCACCGAGCACGCACTCAATATCAACCTAGACGCAAGGCTAGTTAAATAAACAATTTGGCGACTGCCTGAACCAAGAGCAAAAGCGGTCGGAATGGAGGTCAACAGACTCCTCAACGCCAAATTCATATGCGAGATTAAGGAAAGTACCTGGCTCGCCAACATGGTGCTGGTACCCAAAAGGACACGCATATCCTACAGATGTGCGTGGATTTCACCTCCCTGAATAAGCATTGCCCAAAGGATCACTTCCCGCTGCCGCGAATCGACCAGATCATCGACTCCATCACGGGATGTGAGCGTCTCTGCTTCCTCGACGCCTACTCAGGATATAATTAGATTCGAATGAAGCAGGAAGAACAAGAGAAAACGATGTTTACAACGCCTTTTGGTGTGGTCTGCTACAACACAATGCCCCTCGGGCTAAAAAATGCAGGAGCCACCTATCAACTATGCATGCAGGCTTGCCTCAAGAATCAACTTGGTCACAACATCCAAGTCTATGCTGACGACATTGTCATCAAAACCAAAGAGGAAGCCTCGCTAATCGACGATTTACGTGAAACCTTCGCCAACCTCGATCGCTACCGGATCAAGCTCAATCCGAACAAATGCGCCTTCGGCGTACCATCTGGGCAACTACTCGGGTATCTCATCTCCGCGAGAGGAATCGAGGCGAACCCGAAGAAAATAAAAGCCATACTGGCCATGGAGAAGCCAAAGAATGTAAGAGGCATCCAGCAGCTGGCGGGGCGAATTGCGGCGCTTAGTCGATTCATCAGTCGAATGGGCGAAAAGGCACTTCCCTTCTACCAACTTCTCCGCAAAACTAACAAGTTCGAGTGGACCAATGAGGCGCAGGAAGCATTCGAAGACCTCAAGCATCTACTATCTACCTCACTAGTACTAGTGACCCCAAGCGAAAGGAAACCACTATTTCTATGCATCTCCGCCACCAACCAGGTTGTCAGAATGGTGCTTGTGGTGGAGCGAGCCGAGGAAAACAAGGTCAACAAGGTGCAGCGCCCAATCTACTACCTCAGTGAGGTGCTCACGCCAACAAAACAGCGGTACCCGCACTACCAGAAGGTGGCATACGGCGTCTTCATGATAACCAGGCGACTGTGCCACTACTTCCAGGAGTACCCAATCGTGGTGGTCAACGACGCCCCGCTTGGGCACATCCTCAACAACCCCGATGCCACCGGACGAGTCGCGCTTTAGGGAATCGAGTTGTTGCCACGAGACATTACATATGAAAAGTGTGACGCGATCAAGTCGCAAGTTCTCCCTGATTTCCTCGTGCATTGGATGGAGAATCAGCTCCCAGAAAAACCAGATATGTCTTACCTCTAGACAATGCACTTCGACGGATCCAAGCGAAAGGACGGAGCTGGTGCAGATGTCATACTGACATCGCCCCAGGGAGACAAGCTGAAATATATTCTTCGAATGCAGTTCACCGCCTCCAACAACGAAGCTGAATACGAGGCCCTACTGCACGGGATGCGGATGGCGAAAACCTGCGGTGCCAAAAGGCTCATCATCTACGGCGACTCCAAACTAGTCGTCAACCAAACGATGCACGAGTGCGATGCGCTGAACAACAATATGATCGCCTACCGTGACCTCTACGACACACTCGAAGGGGACTTTGATGGCTGTGAGCTGCGGTACGTAGGCCGCGAAAGCAACGAAGAGGCAGATGCACTCGCCAACATTGGCTCCACTTGCGCCCCCATACCACCTGGGGTATTTCTCGAGCATATCTGCGAATGATCCATCAAGCCAAAGGCCACAGAGAAGAAACCAAGCGCAACAACAGACTCGGGGGCTACGCCGCCCAATGAGCCAATGGCACTCGACGACCTGAAACTCGACATAGGACTCGAGGGACCAATGGGAGTCATGATGATCGAGCCATCTTGGACTCAACCCTACATCACATATCTTCTCAGCAAGAGGCTACCGGGCGACCCGACTGACACACGACACATCCCACAGCGATCAAAGGCATTCGCGGTCATCAACGGTGAACTATACAAGTGCAGCATCACAGGAGTACTCCAACGGTGCGTCTCCAACGCGGTTGGAAGGGCCGTCCTCCTCGACATTCATGAAGGGACTTGTGGGCACCACGCCGACAGTTGCGCCCTCATCGCCAAAGCTCTACGAGCTGGATTCTACTGGTCGACGGCCATGCGCGACGCCAAGGACATCGTCCAAAGATGCAACGCTTGCCAGCGATTCGCGGACAAACCGCACGCACCTGGCGCAGAACTCCGGCCAATACCACTAGCTTGGCCCTTCGCGCAATGGGGACTCGACATGGTCGGCAAGCTCCCAAAGTCCTCACGAGGAGGCTATGTCTACCTCTTGGTCACAGTCGACAAATTCACCAAGTGGATAGAGGCCATGTTGGTGACAAACCAGTCAGGAGCCAGTGCAGTCAAGTTCTTCGAGTCCATTGTCTATCGCTTCGGAGTGCCACACAGCATCATCATGGAGAATGGAACGAACTTCACCTCTAAGGAGTTCTAGGGTTTCTGCGAAAACCTGGGAATCAATGTAAGCTATGTCTCCATAGCTCATCCACAGACCAACAGTCAAGTTGAAAAGGCCAACAGGCTTGTTTGCATCGAAATCAAGAAGTGACTCCTTAGGCCACTCGAACAAGCCGCATGATGCTGGCTAGAAGAGCTGCAATGCATACACTGGAGCCTACGCACAACCCCAAACAGTGCCATGGGGTACACCCCGTTCTTCATGGTGCATGGTGCTGAAGCGGTCCTACCCACAGAGGTACGCTACAAAGCCCCGCGAGTGGTCGCTTACAGTGAGAAGGAGTCAACTCTTACACTCGAAGACTCCGTCGATCTCCTTGACGAGGCATAGGAAATCGCAGTAGAAAGATCGACGATCTACTAGCAGAACCTGTGCAACTACCACAGCAGAAGGCTACGCCCTAGATCCTTCATCGAAGGAGACCTGGTCCTGCAACTGAAGCAGCAAGGGGACCTCAAGCTTGAGTCCCCTTGGGAAGGACCATACGTGATTACAGAAGTAATCCTAGGTGGCGCCTATCGCCTCAAAGATTTCGAGACAGGAGTCGCATACTCCAACCCCTAGAACGTCACGCAACTGCGACGCTTCTACCCTTAGTCGTTTTTCTTCCTTTTCTATTACAAATAAGGCTTTTTAGTCAGGCTACTTAGCCACACATTGTACCTCGTATTGTTCTACGAATAAAGAAAGCTAAGTGCCCCAAACTCTGTGTCTTCTATTATTTGTCGCAATCTTATCACTTGGAGGCTGCGCCACCCTTTACACAACTATCCTACAAACCAATCGCGATATCTCGAGTAGCTGACGCACTAATCGAACCCTTGGCAAACACCAACCCAGGTGCAACGCACCTGGTAGGTTGAGAAGGTGCTGATAAAAACACAAGTTAGGCTAACGAAAAGGAATCGCATAGTGCAACGCACTCGCAAAACATACGAGCTAACAAGCTCTTTACACATCAATGTCAATCAACTATATACATCATATATATATATATGAACTTTATAACACTGGTACATTTATGTGCAGGATACAAGTTAAACTACTGTTGCAACAGAAGAACGTTTGTCTGTTCCTCGAAGAAGTCGACAATTTCCTCCGCTGGGCGATCCACCGCCTGGTAATAAGGAACCATATTCCAGGTCGAACCTACCGGCAGAGTCGGCGGACCAGCAGCAACATCTGCAATATCTACATCAGGCCTATGAAGTCGCACCAGTGATAAAGCAGCCTTGGCACCATCCACCAACTGCTGTCGCACGCAATCTCGAACTGCACTCAAGTCTTGAAACTTAGCAAGGAGAGCCAACAGGCTCGAAGGAACGACGTACAGCGGAAACATTGTCTGATAGATATTCCTTAAGCATGATTGCGATTTCTTCGGAAAATGAAGCACTCGCGAGGCACGATCCTGCAGGGTCGCAAGTGCGATTGTGCGATCATAATCCACCCAGAAGTACCCACTTGCCTGAAGCTGTTCCGGGGTCAGGTCGTTCATGCGAATGGCGATCCTGTCCTTCTCATCCTACGGATGACGCGTGCTGACAACTATACCAAGCAAGAGGCAAAAGTATGAAGACAACGAACTACCGTGATTGGCCACTAGAAAAGATAGAGGCAGAAAGCTAACACTTGAACTGGTCACCCAGCTGCGCCACCTCCCCTAGTAGATATTGCTCTCGGGTGGTGGCCTTCTCCGCCCTCGACTTCCATACATCCGCGTTACCGCGGAGGATGGGTAGTTCGCGTTCCAGCTGCTTAACGCGATCGCACAGTCGTGAAAGTAGGGACAACTCATCCACCCTTGAGTGCGACTGCGCCAAGGTATCACCAGCGAATGGCGGATCCCGAGGCTCACTCGAAGGACCACTCGATGTGCCCTATCACAAGCCAAGCAAGAGATAATAAGAAGACCAAGCAACACATGGACAAAAACTCAAGTACATTCAAACATAACAAAGTATCAACAGAAACACCCGCCAGCGGTATGTTCTAGACAAAAGGGGTCGAGCTATTAACTATTACAAATATAACTACCGAGGAGCAGCTTGCTTCTTCAACTTCGACTTTGGCTTCGGAGGCTTCATCAAGTCCGCGGCAGTATCAGACGCCACAGACTTCCTGCCTGCCCCTGACGCCGCAACCTTCGCCGCCTTCTTGGCTCGCTGCAGCTCCTCAGAATACTTGGCGACTGTGTTGATGAGTTGCGGCCCGTACTTGCCGCAGATAGTTGCAAAGGGAGCAAAAACTACTTGTTGTCCATCCGCGCCGATGGGCATTGCCTTGGAGACTGCAGCTGGATCCATCTCCACTCCATGGGCTTGCACCATGGCAAGTGCCATGGTGGCGCCGACCGCGCGGTGCGATTTCCTGAAATCCGAGGGGATACCTCTAGCGAGGGACTCCACTAGGTCATCCAAGTTCTCAATCAGCTCAGCCTTGGGCGCCAGCTCCTTGCGGATGCGACTAAGAACGCCCTTAGCTTTGGTCAGCGTTCCCTGAATGGACGCGATGCGGTCTTCGACTGCCGCGATAGCACCTTCCAAGGCATCATCACGACGAAGCGCTTGGGCGTCAAAGCTCAAATCGCCAGCATCTGCATAGAGCAAAGCGTCAGCACAATAGCAAGACACTGAAGAAAGAAGCAGTCAAGACCCAAAAAGAAAAATACCTAAAAGAGACTTGGCAATCGAGAAGAGCTGCTCTTCGAACAACTTCTCCCTCGCAGCGATGGAGGCGCACAAATCCTCTTCGCGTTTCCTCAATTCATTAAGCACTGCCTCGTCGCGACTCTTCACCGCCGCGGCGAGTGTCTTTTCAAGAGCAGTGGCTTCGCGAAGAAGCACGTTATGCTCAGCTGCAAAACACACAAGATGGACCGTCAGTCGAGTATATAAAAATATCACAAGGATGAAGAAGAAGAAGAAGCAAAAAATACTAACTTTCAACCACACGATGGCGATTGTCCAGCAATGCGCGCTATCGACCCATTGCAAGTACTTGCTCTGCCAGGCGAGCAGCTTCCTTCACAATAAGCTGCAACAGGAGAAAAACAAAAGGATTAGCAGATAGCATGGATGACGAATTCGACTGCAAGTAAAAGCAACATCACACATACGTGCTCCTCCAGAGACTCCGAAGTCGATTGCCGCGCAGTCGTCCGGACAACCATCTGGTGCTCCACAGCGTGTGGAGAACTTGATGAATTGTGCCTGGAGTGGGCCGCCAATGGAGGAGAAGGAGTTCGCTCAGCCACTTCCTTGGCCTTGGAGTTCGTGACTCTAGATTCCTTCAAAAATTGGACGTCGCCAGAAGATGACGACACCGGTTGACTACGGAACAAAACCAACATCAGGAAATGCAAGTCCAAAAAGAACCAAGATGAGAATTGTATACTTACCACTCAAACTTATCAAAATCAAAGGTTTGGTCCTCCGACTCCGACGACTCCTTCAGCAGCCGCATCTTCTTGCGGGCAGATGGCGCCATGGAACTCACAGGAATAGCAGGAATTGGCGACTCCGCACCAATAGCTAGGCCTTCTCGAGTCGAAGGAGATGACGCATCCGAATCTTTGATGCACGAACGCTTGTGAGTGTCCGGACTACTGGACTCAGGGGCTTCCTCCTCCTCTTCAAATGGGACGGTCGACTCCGACTCGTCCTCTTCATCTACTTCGCGAGGAATAACCCCCTCAGGAAGAGGGGGCAAACTAGGAGACACCTTCCAATCCTGCATACAGAAAACAAGTCAGCACACATCAAGAAAATCAGAAGCACTCGACAAAATAAAGCTACTTCGTAGCACAATCATACCTCAGGAGGAGGGTTAGTAGCATCAAATGGAGGCACGACTGGTTCACTTGGGAGCACATCCTTGGCGGTGTACTTGGTCAATAGTCATCTACTTCACCCGCAGAAATGCCATCGACAGATACGCGAGTGAAATCGTCCGCACCAGCCCATTGGAACATGGGGTGGACTCTGGCCTACAGGGGCTGGATGCGACGGTGCAACCATGTGCGAATGAGGGCACAGCCTCCCTCTTCTTTACCCATGCGACTCTCGAGGTCATAGACGCGCTTGTATAGCACTTATGTCTCCTCAGATTTGCCAGGCATCACCATGTTCTTCCAAGAACGTCTCCTCCTGCACAGCGTCGTGGGATCAAAGGGCGCGTGTCCGTAGTGCTCTCCGTTGGCCTTCTGGTCGTGGATGTAGAACCACTTGTCCCTCCACCCTTGGACGGACGCCATGAGCTTGATATCGAAGTATGTGACGGAGGAGTCGACATGGATCCCGTAGCCTCCTACGTCGTAGACTATGGAACCAGATGCCGACTGATGCTTCAGCTTGAACAACCGTTTGAAGAGACCAAAGTGTGGCTCGACTCCGAGCCAGCACTCGCAAAGTATAATATAGCAGGCGATGTGGATAATAGAGTTGCGGGACAGCTAATGTAGCTGGAGCCTAGAGAAGCAAAGGAGGCCCCTGAAGAAAGGATGCAGGGGCAGAGACAGACCATGGATGATGAACGCTAGGAACATCACCCGGAAACCAGCAGGAGGAGAAGGGGTTACCTCACCACCTAGGACTCGCGAGTCACCGACCATGGGAGACAGACCTCCATCTTGATGCGGAACACGGAGCTCGGACGATTTGATGATGGACGCGCGCCACGCACCATTGGTGACGCGGGTGCCCACGCCCTTCTTTTTTCCAGCACCGGTGGTGCTGGTTCCCACAGCGGTGGAGCCGCCCTTCTTCTTGGCAGTAGCAATGGCGGCAGTGGACTCAGCGGCGGCGCCTCCTTTCTTATTCCCCATCTTGTGGTGGTGATGCAAGCGGAGAAAATAACTCGGAAACACACATAGTTGGCCCAGCGCCGCGAACGGGACGAAACTCTAGGAGGCAGAGAGCAGCAGCAATGGCGATGGAGGCACAAAGCAGAGAAAGAGCAGATGGGAAATTCCCGCAGCTGCGCTGCTACTTAACCCCCTGACAGATGCAATCCAATGGCCAGCATAAACCCTATTGGACGCGTGGCACACATCGCGATCGACACGTGGAGGGACTAAAACACGAACCGTCCCCCACTACCTCCATACGCGCGGAAATCGAGGAGGCGCAGTTAAAACAAAAGATTACGCACGCCCGGTCAAGTCAGGGTCAGAAAATGGGACCCACCCCTCGTCATGTCCCGTCAAAGCCGCTCACACGGGCAACTGAGGTCATCACATCGTCAACACTGATGTCATCAAATTGAACACTAGAAGACTTCGAATACTTTAGTCCTTGCTCGAGTCTTCGCGAATTTTGCCTCCAAATAGCACCTTTTCCATCAGAATCCTGACTGAAGTGGTCCATGCTCCAAAAGTCATCAACCATGCAAAACCAGGTGAAATAACATAAGTATCATCTCTTAATATGAAATATATTAATCAGAAACAGTAAATTATGATATAGAATAGTGATGCAAAATGGACGTATCACCCATCAATATTATTATCAATAACTTTTATGAAAGACTTTCTCTTCATGATAAGGATCTATTGGATGCTTCTTGTGCTGGATCATTTACACACATGGAAGAAGAAGCTAAAAGGGATCTTCTAGACCGTATTCAAGACAATGCTGAAGCATGGGAGAATGATAAAGGAAGAAATATGAAATATATCAATCAGAAACAGTAAATTATGATATAGAATAGTGATGCAAAATGGACGTATCACCCAACAATATTATTATCAATAACTTTTATGAAAGACTTTCTCTTCATGATAAGGATCTATTGGATGCTTCTTGTGCTGGATCATTTACACACATGGAAGAAGAAGCTAAAAGGGATCTTCTAGACCGTATTCAAGACAATGCTGAAGCATGGGAGAATGATAAAGGAAGAAAGTCAGGTATAAATTATGATTATGAATGCATTAAATCTTTTATGGGAACTGATGACTTTCATAATATTGGTAATGCTTATGGTCTTTATTCTCAAAGTATTACAAATTATTTTAAGGCTTTTGCTTCTTATATTGAAATTCCTAAAAAGAAACGGAATAAGTATCATGAGCCATATAAAGATATTGTTAATTGTGTTCCTGCAAGAAATACTGAAATTTATACTGCTAATCATGTTTCACCTCAACCTTACATTGAGAAAATGCCTTTCCTAGTCAAGGTAAAGGAACACTCTATGATAGCTAGTATGGTTAATGAAAGTACAAATAAAGTTGTTGAACCTGATGAACAAATAGTTGTTGAACCAATAATAGCAAATGTGAAAGACTTTGTCACTAAATATGTAGAAGATGGACACACTATCCTCTGTAAGGATACTTCTAATATTGTTTCACAAAGTAGCGTTATGAGAGCTAGTGTCCCTGTTTTTTCGTTTAGTATAAGTGACCATTGCTACAATGGTTCATGTGATAGTTATATCGTTAAATTTATGCATGATACTAAAAGTTATTATGAGAGAGGAAAGATTGTTCTAATGCATCTAAATAATATTAAGTTTCCTTGCTTTATGTGAAAGTCTTTATGTTGCACCTGTTTTGCCTTCCTATGCTAGTAGCCTCTGGTTTCAATAATTTATTTTCTAACAAAATCCCCTTGCATAGGAAGTGGGTTAGACTTAAATATTTGTATGTTTGCTTCTTCATGCTCTCTTTTGTTTCAATTCATATTCTTATGTGAGCAACATTGAAATTTATCATGCCCATCTTAATGGCTATAAAGAAAGAGCTTTTTGGGAGACAACCCAATATATTTTTGCTTTCAGTTTGTGTTTATTTGAGTCTTGGAAGTTATTGCTTCTGCAATAACCTCTCCTTATCCTTTTGTTTGGTTTTTGTGTCAAGAACAACCTCTAATGAGAGAGAAGTAAGATTTGGGGAAGTTGCTGTCCTGAAATAGATTTTTGTGCTTCACTATAAATAATCGTTAAAAATCCCAGAATGTCATACTGATCTGTAAATTTTTGTGTGCATGCCCTAGGTTGTTATTTAACTTTTGTTAGTTTTGCACTTTTGATTTGAGCAATAGAAGATTTTTGAAAAAAATGATCTTTACCTGTTGGTCTGTTTTGACAGATTTTTGCCACTCTTGCATTTGCCTCTTAAATAGATTTCCTTTTTGAATTCCTTTTTGGGATTTCGAGATGAGTTGTTTCAGTAGCTTATGTTTTGATAGATTTCAGTTGAAATTGAACTTAAAAGTTTTATTACCTTGCATGCACTAATGTTGCTAATGAGAATTGTGTGAAGGAAATTTCCAGGTTATAGGAGAAAATGGTGTAATAAGATGGTGAATGGTTAAATGACTCAAATAATATGTGTATAAAGATGAAAATATTGATGTTATTCAAGTGGTGACTCCGGAAGAATTTATTAAATGCCAAGTTCAGAGACCTGCAGAGTCCATTTTTGAATAGGTAACAGTCCTAGTAAGAAAAGGTCCGCGAAAAATCTGTCAAGTTATATTTTTGCAGTTTTTATCTAACAAGGAAAGCAATGAGTAGAAATAGGGACGAAAACGGAGCCCGGGTGGCTCACACCACCCCGTGGCGCGGGCCCACCTGGCCGTGCCACCAGGGGGTGTGGCCACCCCGGAGCCCGTCTCCGACCCGTTTTCTCTCAGAACATTCCTTTTGTTATTAAACTTCATAATATATAATCCCCTGGATCCCCCGATGTTCGTATATTGTGTTATCGTCTTGTTTTCGTTTCGATCTGTTCTGTTCAGATGTCGCTCCAGGATTCTTTTTCAGAGGACTATGAGCTGCGTCGCCGGCGCGAGCTCCATTGTAACCTTGAGCAGGGGACATTCGTAGGATGGGTGGAATAAGAAAAGATCACAGCTAGGTGCGAAGACATGGATCAGAGCATCGAGGAGGAAGTGAAGGGCATGTCAGCAGGCATGAAAGGACAAGGGCTGATACCTCCAGTTCTCAACCTCATTTCTTGCCCTGCAGTAGTGGAAGCTCTACGGGCCACTGATGAGTTTTGTGATAAGTACCGAGTCCTGAGGAGAAAGGTGGATATACTGTAAGAAGAGAATAACAGGCTTCGCAAGATCCTAGAAGATTTTCTCACTTAGATCGAGAGAACACCACAACCACTGAAGGAGTAATTCGTCATCAGGTTTTGTCATCCCCTTGGTTTGTTCCAAGCTTGGGGGAGTGCCGCGTATCACATCACTATCTTTTATCTTTTTACCTTTTTAAGTAGAGTCATATCATGAATAGAGAAGTTATCATATGGATGGTTTGCATTGTGGGGAATTTCCCCTCTCATTAGTTATCTATGTATCCCTTGGTGTGAGTTGCCGTTATGGAATATTAATGACAATTTCTATCATTTACTTTTTGCACATCTTTTATTAGTTTTCAATTTCTTTTATATGATTGATCGTGTTGTTAGTATTGATATCACTTTGGGATCATTAAGTAAATTTAGTTGGTTTTGGCAAACCTGGCTCAGTCATTAGCAACATTATTATGATAATTGAATGAAAAACATAAAAGTACTCTAAGGAAATTAATTTCATCATCTTTCTTTCTTGATTGGCTCATAAGCTTAGTATTATCTAGTTAAGATCTTTTGTGCTTCCAAGGAAGATTGCATGTTTGTTTTTATTACTTGTATGTTTGTTTGTTTCCTTCAACTCTTATGCCTGCTACCCAGCCTTGCTAGCCAAAAATCTGTACTGAGAGGGAATGCTTCTCGTGCATCCAATCCTTAAACCAAAACCTATGCCATTTGTGTCCACCATACCTACCTATTAGCATTAATGCTATTCCAAGTAAATTCATGTTTTTATCTACCTTCCGAATTAAACTTGTTATGTGAAAATTAGTGATTAAAGTTCTCACAAACTTGATGGAACACTTTACTTTCTTGCACTTAATAAACTTGAACCATTGTGTCCATCTATGTTGCGTATATGCTTGAGATTTATAAGTTGTGAATTAGCAGAACCATGTTACCATGGGGAACGCTTTCAACATTGCACTTATTTAGTTGATATCATGTTCTTTTGCTTATGGATCCCGGCGGTGTGAAATAAAAGGGGAGCTTGTAAGCTCATGGAGTTTGTATATGTGTTAGAGAAATGCCTAGGTGGCTAGCCTATGCCATGCCTAATGACGGTGGAAACTTGCAGCATAACCATAGTGAGAAATCTGTGAAGCATCCTCAATAAAAACCTATGCAAATAGCAAATAAAAAGATCGTTGAGATGCTCATTGTCTGCTTGCCTTGTCATTTTGTTATTGGAAAGCTTCTGTATCATCGGGGAAAGGGGTACCCCATTGGCGGTTCTCCATGATACACATGTATTTACAATGACAAGAACTTACTTGTAACTAAAGTTGAGTAGCATGAGGTCTGGTACTCGTAAGCACGGGGCATGAGATTTTCAACTTATAACTTGTCAAGCATATCCTCAATTTTGTGTCACTTTAACCTTAATCACCTCAAGATGCTTATGATAGGGGCAATGAGAGTTGAAAGCTAATAAGTACCAAAAAATTTGGAAGCTTTTTATGAAACTTGAAATCCCTGCTTCCCTCTACGAAGGGCCTATCTTTTACTTTTTAGTTGAGTCAGTAAACCTATTCCTTTCTATCTTAGCAAGTATTTGAGTTGTTGTGTTTCATTCATTCATATGATGATTTATTCAATCATGTTTCTTATGTTCCTTGTTTTGCACACTGCTCTTATCTTAGTGAGTACTACTTTGAAAGCTATCATTGAAAACCCCATTATGTTTGAACTCCTACAAATTGATTTGACCAAGAGCAAAGTTTGCCATTACCAATTATGATTTACTTTGTGTATCTTTATTGTGTTTCCTTTACTTATTGCAAGTAAAATTATATAATAGTGAGTAGTCTTCTACTATGATTTGTGTATTGATGAATGTGATGATTCTTGTCCCAACTCTTTTATCGACACTTCACTCCATAAACCTGAGGTCATGTTTATTGAGCTCAGTTTTCGCTTGGGGACAAGCGAAGCCTAAGCTTGGGGGAAGTTGATACGTCCATTTTGCATCACTATTCTATATCATAATTTACTGTTATTCATTGATATATTTCATATTAAGAGATGAAACTTATGTTATTTCATCTGTTTTTGCATGGTTGATGACTTTTGGAGGATGGACCGCTGAAGTCAGGATTCTAATGGAAAAGGCACTATTTGGAGGCAAAATTCGCGAAGATCAGAAAATACATGGAAAATCCTATTTTTCCAGAAGACGAAGGATGCCAGAAGGGGGAGCAAAGATGGGTCATAGGGGGCCCACACCACCCCCTGGTGTGGGCCACCCTTGGCCGCTCCACCAGGTGGTGTGGCCACCCTCGCCCACCTCTGGCTCTGCTCTTTGGCGTATATATTCCCCACGAAACCCTAAGACTTTGGGGAGCAATCACAGAAAGATTCTGCCTCCTGTGTGGGGCAGAAAACTGCAGAGAGAGAGAAAGAGCTCTCCGGCAGGCAGAAATCTGCCGGGGAAATTCCTTCCTGGAGAGGGGAGATCATCGCCATCAACACCACCATCAAGATGGACTTCATCGGGATCATCATCATTATCATCTCCATCATCATCTCCACCAGCACCATCATAACCACTCCATACCGCTGTAAGAATTGGGTTGCATCTTTCATAGTTCTTAGGGGAAACTTTCCCGGTGTTGATTACTTGTTGTAGTTGATGCTATTGAGTGGAACCATTGAATTATTGTTATGTTCAGATTGTTACTTATCATTATTTCATATCTGATCTTGATCCATATGATGTGTCGTGAGTAGTTTGTTTAGTTCTTGAGGACATGAGAGAAGTCATGTTGTTAGTAGTGGAATTGTGTTGAGAAAGATTCAATAGTTTGTTATTAAATTTATGGTGTTATTCTTCTAGTGATGTCATGTGAAAGTCGACTACATGATACTTCACCTTTATGGGCCTAGGGGAATGCATTGTGTATTTGGCTACTAATCGTAGGGGTTGCCGTGAGTGACAGAAACCTGAACCCCCGTTAGGAAACCTTTGCACAAGGGAGTGTAGGATCTCAGAGTTTAAGGCTGTGGTTAGGTTTATATCTTAATTACTTTCTTGTAGTTGCGGATGCTTGCAAGGGGTATAATCACAAGTATGTATTAGTCCTAGGAAGGTTAGTACATTAGCACATGTTCACCCACACAACACTTATCAAACTAAAGAAGATTAATCAACTATATGAAGCGAAAGCACTTGACGGTATTCCCATGTGTACTCGAGAACATTTGGTCATCTTAAGTAATACAACCAGCTTGTCCTTTGCTAAAGAAAGGATTGGGCCACTTGCTACAATTATTCTTGTTGTCTTTTATTTACTCGCACTTTATTTATCTGCATTATCAAAACCCCTAAAATCCGTTTGCTAAGTATTTACAGAGAATTCCTGCTCCAAGCCACTCGTCAACACCTTCTACTCCTCGTTGGGTTCAACACTCTTACTTATCGAAAATACTGCGATACATCCCCTATACTTGTGGGTCATCACCCGTACTATTTAAAGCAAAACCACGATCAAACCCTAGGGTCCTAGCTAGAGCCTCGACCCTTGACTTGTGTAGTTGAGTCTCCACTACACATAGAATGGTAGGTTTAAAACGCCTCGCTAGATCGCAAAGCTCACGATTATCGCATCACTACCCAACCCGTGATAATTCTTGCTAATGCAACTCATTGTTCTCGACACTGCTCCGACCCGGAGCTCGCCTGTTCAGGTGTTTTAGAATCCTTCTGAGGCCTCTTTGGGTCCGGCTTCACCGGCAAGGCCTGAGCCGACTCCTTCTCCTCTTCTTGTTGCAGCAGAGTGTCTAGATTCTTCCTTGTAGTCATGCCGTCCTTCTGCTCCTTTCCCTCTGTGAGCATAATGTTCATGCACCCCTCATCCCAGCAGGCGCAGCCGCCACCGGCGAGGGGGCCTGAGGGCGCTTCCGGGTTTCTGCAGCTTTACCTGCACCTCCCCCCTCCTACCATCTCCCACAGGGGCCTTCCCCTTCACCCCCGGAGTCTGAGGGTGCCAATCTTCCACCGGCGCAATCATCCAGGGCCCATACTATTTATTCACAGCGTCGTGTACACCGTCGCTGCACTCCAGCTCTCCATGCCCAAAAAGCCCACAAACATCACAGAACCTGGGCAACTTTTCATACAGGACCTGAAACTGCACTCTCTCGTTGCCCTCCGGGTACAGTCCCACCACACGCGTGAGGGTCTTGTTCACATCCAACTTGACCCTCACTCGCACAAAGCTCGTGCCACTTGCCCCCAGAGCATAGAGATCCACGCTCCGCACCTGACCAATCCTCACCGCCATGTCTTTCACAATGTTCTCCTTTCGGAACAAAGGTGGAACCCCCCGAATCTGAACCCAGGCGTACATGCGATCAAGGGCGATCAATTTAGGATCCACGATCCCATCATATGGCTCTAGCAGAACTCCTTGCTGGCGAAAGATCCAGGGACCCTCGTACATCGCCCTATTCCAATCTCCCAGGCACGACACTTGGAGAATAAATAGGTTCTCCTCGACGGGCCTGATAGTCCACGTCTGCGAAATCCCCACGCAAAATCCATCTTCTGGTAGAACGGCTGGTTGCCAAATTGCTTCGTTGCATGGACCTTTACCACCGCCATCCATCGAGCACCCTCCTCCAGGTTGTCCACCTCTTCCTTTGGAAGCACTACATCATCCAGTTCCTCATCCCTGACTACAACCTTCTTCAACAGGTCCGGCAGGTTCACAGTCGCCTTTGGGCTCGACGATCCGCCCTCCCTCAAAAACTTCGCCGCCATCTTCTCTGATTCCCCCAAGTGCAGATCCGATCTCATAGCACCTCGTCGCCCTCCTTCTCGCGCCACCAAGGCCGGGAAGACGTACCAGACGTCCCCTTGATCAGCCCGAGTGGGTTGCAAGTCGGAGGGAGGGATCCAGTGTCGAGATGGAGTCAGAGAGAAGCCTTCCGCCGTCACGAGCGCCCGGCGAAAGTCAAAACCCTAGGAGCCTAGGTATTAATCGCATGATTAAATGGTAAGGAATTTTTAACTGGAAAAGGAATTGGATAGAGGTGGCCATTTCCTTAGAATAATTAGTTAAGCAAAGTTTTACCCAAAACCCAGCCCACCCTCATCTCTGTACACCAGGTCGTCAAACCCTACCGCCACCGTCGCACTTGCCTCCTCTTCCTCGCGGGACGCTCCGCTCTCTCCACGAAACAGGGGACCTCGTCTCGCCACCAGGAAACGACGACCAATTGGGTACGGCTGCATCCCTCTCGATTCTTCCCCCCGTTCCGTAACCTTTGAACCGGAATGGATTTCTTGTTTTCACCGTCTCGCTGACAGATTACTCGCATATGTATCATCGTCTGCTCAAATATTTTTTCAATTAAAACAAGAAAAACAGCAGATGTGAAGTGGAAGTCCTCTATCCACCTCTCTGTTTAATCAGACCCTTTGCTTTTATCATGATTCGCCAGGCAATCTAGTCCGCTGCTTCCTTTTGGTTTTGTTGGCGATGGATGGTGGTAACTTCATCAGCAAGACAACAGTTGAAGCTCCACGAGGAGAAGAGAGCAGCATCAAGAGACTTAATGTCAGCATTGGGGTGGATACCCTTGACTGCCCCATCTGCCTTGAGCCCCTCAGGCCTCCCATATTCCAGGTAAATATTGCAGAGCCTGTATGGCTGTATGTACCAATTGCCTTGTCTCTGAACTGATGCATTTATCTATTCTTTTTATGATCGAGTTTTCATGCAAATCATTAGCTAGATAGGTGCTGCTACTTGGCAACATAGTGTTTCTTAAGAATGGTACTACCTCGGATCCATAATAGGTGTTACAGTTTTGAACTTGCGACACTTTTATCATGGATCGGAGTAGTACATAATAGCTCTCGTAACTGAAATAATGAGATTTGTGTAGTACTAGTCTATGATATCATTGTGTGGTGATTCGTTTTTACTCATGGGGATCCGATTAATCCTTTCTGTTCCACAGTGCCATGTCGGTCATTGCATATGCTCGTCTTGCTGTGGCAAGCTACTGGGCAACAAGTGCCACTTATGCTCTGTCAAAACTTCCTTCAAGCGCTGCTTTGGGATGGAACATGTCGTCCAGTCAGTCATAGTTCCTTGCTCCAACACCGTGTACGGATGCACCGAGAAGTTCGCCTACTACCAGAAAGAAGAACACGAGAAGGCATGCCCGAACGCCCCATGCTTCTGCCCGGAGTCCGGCTGTGGCTTCGCTGGACACACAAAGGCGCTACTTGACCATCTCACCACCCAGCACGAGTGTCCGTTAACAAGCCTCTCAGACTCTGACCACACGGCGTCTATCTGCGTACAACCGGGCTTAAATGTGTTGCGATATGTATCGGAGAACGTCTACTTTTTCTTGCTCAGCATGACATCGGAGCCTCTTGGACATGCCATCTCAGTTGTTTGCGTCCAACCAATATTCTCAGATCCC
Organism: Avena eriantha; assembly: GCA_910589775.1. Taxonomy (NCBI): domain Eukaryota; kingdom Viridiplantae; phylum Streptophyta; class Magnoliopsida; order Poales; family Poaceae; genus Avena; species Avena eriantha. Next base: position 131,816,689 of record OU342742.1, read on the forward strand.
AACTTCTCATGTACTATAAATTATGACTTCACGACGACCGGATATAGTGGAAGTACAAGTTTCTACGTAAGAAGCTCCTCACTCTCCGATGGCCTACCACTACCAACAGGGTATGACTTGATACTTCCCAAGGGAAAGATTTGTGATGATCGATACGGTATCATTTTGACAGTCAAAATTCATGAACCTTTAAGTCTCAAAAGTTCCTTTTCTGATACCAACGACGATGATGATTTCGTGAGAAAGCTGATGATGATAGAATTCTGATACTGACTCCTTCTCTTCAGTAAAGGCCCTGTTCTGATACCGACGATGATGATGATTTCGTAAGAAAGATGATGATGATAGAATTCTGAGTTTAGCAAGGACTGGACGTGGCCTCCTATGCTGAAGGTTTAGCACGAACTTGTCGTCTTGGTTATTATACCTGGATTTAAACATTCTGGTTCCACAATATATATATGTCAACAGTCTTTATGCATGGTCTCAAGTATTGCAGCTGTTAAGCATGCATGTCTGCAGCTCGTTCAACTCATTAGTTGACTGTGTGTGGTTATAGAGTCTAATTGCAGCTTTGGGTCCGATGATGTTACCCCCGCGGTTTACTATTGAGTATGAGTATATATAATTGTTTAGACTCTTTCATTCGTAACACATGCTGTAGCAGAAAAACTGTGGAACTGGTGCTCATCAACACGGACGAACGACTACAGCCTGCGCGCTGTCGTCCTCTGCTTGGTCTTGGTTACGAGCACGATCTGATCTGGTAGTCCGAATCCAAGTGCAATACGTGTCCCATTTAGGTACGTGTGATGTCCTTGTGTATTCGCGCGTGTCCATGTAGATTTCCTTCTTCCAACAACTTCTTGCTGCTTAGATATATACATATAGTAGATTATATTGTAGGCACAGGCGTGTCCGCGTGTGCTAGGTTGCCAATCGATCGGAAGCGAAGAAGATGGAACGACATGATCACGGCGACCTGGCGGTGCTCCTGCCGGAGGATCTCCTTGCTGATGTGCTCCGACGCGTAGCGACGCCACGCTGGCTCGCCGTCGCTCGCTGTGTATGCAAGGCGTGGCGATCCATCATCGATAAAGAGAGACTCTTGTGCACAGATCTCCCCTTCAGCGGTATGTTCATCTATTACGACGTGCTCCCGTTTCCCGAGTTCTTCTCCCGTCCTCCATCGCCGGGCCGCCCTAGGATCAGCGGCAAACTCGACTTCTTGCCTCCGGACAATAAAGTGCACTCTGAAGACGACGAGTACTACATCCACGACCACTGCAATGGGCTCCTCTTGGCAAGCATCTACCTGTCTAACCCTCCCAAGGAAAACTACTACGTGGTGGTTAACCCTGCCACACGAAGATGGGATATTCTGCCCTCCCCGCCCAACAAACCCACTGTGACCGTCCTTGGTGGTGCTCGTATTGATGACTACTATCTAGCATTTGACCCCAGGTGTTTCGGATTCCCTATTTGTGTTCCAGATTGAAACCTGGCGATGAGTTTGACCCCTTAGAGGAGGCCTCGGAATGGCCACCATCTCCGTATATCTTGCATGTATTCTCGTCAAGGACACATCAGTGGGAGGAGAGGTCTTTTGTTCGAGAAGGCGATGCGGCTGGGACCGTTGCTAAGATGCGTGAGTGGTTTGGTTATCAACGACACTTCTCCGTCTACTCGAGAGGATCACTTTACGTGCAGTGCCAAACTAATTTTGTTATGAGGTATACAATAATATTTTTATTTTAGTGCACAATATTTTAATCCTAGTAACAACATTCTCAATTTTATGCATTCATAAGATTTTCTTGCCAACAATTTGATTTTTGCAGAATATCTTTGTCTCAAGATAATTACACCGTGATTATGCCACCAACAAATATCGGAGCGTGTTCTTATATGGGAAGGTCTGAGAAGGGGGTGTACTTTGCATCATTTGTTAAGGGATTCATTCGGGTTTTTATCCTCAATGAATCATGTGATCAGACGGAGTGGGTTTTTAAGCATGACTATGACCTCAAGCCCGTGCAAGCATTTGCTCAACGTGTTCATGGACCCTGGATCTTAGAAGACATTAACTATGACCTCTTTCATTCTAATCTACCACAAGTCGAGGAGAAAGAAGTAGTTCAAGAGACATTTGAATGGAACTCCGACAACGACGATTTTGAAGACAACGGATACATGGTTGAAGCGCGCCCTTATGCATATAGGGACATTGACATACTTGGATTTCACCCATACAAAGAGATTCTCTTCTTGTGTGGGTCGGGGACTTGTAAGTTAAATGCGACAGGATTTGCTTATCATTTGAATAACTTCAAGGTGGAAAGCTTAGGTAGCATATACCCAATGGTTTACGGTGATTTCGACTCCGCCCTACCTAATGAAAGCCGGGAGATTGTAGGTTTTCCATACACGCCATGTTATTGGATTGAAGATATCCCAGAAACAGTGAATTGATCGAGTCGCTCATATCAAGCATGGTCATATATGTATGCTCTGTTTGTTCTTGTGATTGTTTTCTGTTGCTAGTGCCACTATTCGGCTTTAATTGATCGAGTCGCTAGTGTCATTTATTATTGATTTGTCTCCTTATGAAACATGGCGAATCATAAATTCTAGGGGAAAAAGTGTCAAACGGTTGAATTGTTAGGATTTATTCATATTAATTTGCTGGCTGTATTAGTTATATGATTTCTTAAAGTTTAGGGACCAATTTTTCTAATTCGCACTGAAGCCCAAGATTCCAGGTGACGACCCTGTTAGTAATTTGCGGTTTTGCAATGTTAAATACTTTTTTTCTTGATGTAAACTTGTGTGTGCTTTGGTGCAAACATAGGGATGATATGTTTGCGAGAACTTTTGGTGTCTGTGGTAGATGTTGCATTAATTCTGCAAACATTTTTTGTGTTTGCTGCGGAGTATGTTTTTATGCTGCATACCTGTGATGATTTTCTGCTGCAATTTTCTTTGACCATTGCAGAATTATTTCATACACACAATTTCTTGCCGGGGTGTGTTTGGAATTATGCGATATTTTGCATCTTTTCACATATCGCGGGAGATTGTTGTGATGATGTTGCAAACATATATAAAAAAAGGTTGTAACCGGGGGTTTTCTGTTGCATGTCGAGGCAGTTGATTTCCTGACGTTCAGCCGGCTGATGCATAGCGCAGCCCTTCAATTAATTGTTTAGATTATTCTGACTTCTCGGATTATACGGGCTATTTTAGTTTATATTGGGTTAAAGCCCTTAAACTTTCTGTACCAAATTAAGCGAAATTTACCAAACCAGACCCAAAAGGGTCGAATTAAGCAAAATTTACCCCAAATTGGCCAATATACAGTTCATTTTCTTCCCCATGTCAGATCACGTGGGTACACCGATCTGCTCAGCCCTGCGTTGCCTCTTCTCAATCCCGCAGTTGTCGCGCTCGTCTCTCCACTTCATGCTCCATCGCTCCCTGCTCAGGGTGGCCTTGGATCAACGCACGGGCATGAGTTCCTATATATCTTGGAGAGCTCACCAGTCTTCTCCCTCTGAAGAGGGGGGTTGCCGGAGGTGGCGACCTCATCCTTGATGGCGCCGCCATCAGGACACAATGAATCCCGACTTCCCGATATAGTCAGGTAATTCAGGCGCGGTTGCATTCCTCTCGGTTAAGAACCTATATCAGTGCCGTTTGTCAGTTCCATGACTTCTTATGAGTATATCTTGTGGAATAGGAGATCGAAGTGGTGGCCTTGTGTTAACCAGTAGGTTTGGATCTCTCTTGCGCCTGTAGTACTAGCATACGCGAGGCAAGCTAGTGTGCTGGTACCTGTGAGTTGTGTTGGCGATGGATGGTGGTAACTCCAGCAAGAGAACAATTGAAGCTCTGCCAGAGGGAGAGAGCAGTGCCAAGAGGCTGAATGTCAGCATTGAGGTGAAGACCCTTGATTGCCCTATCTGCTTTGAGCCCCTCAGGCCTCCGATATTCCAGGTAAATGCAATGTGTGTATGTACATCTTGACATGTCTCTGAACTCGAGCTTTTATTTCATTTATGAAAAAGCTCAAGATAAAATAAGAGCTTTTATAAATCAATCATCCGATGAGCGCTGCTACTTGGCAACAAAGTGTTTCTCATGAATGTTACTCCCTCTGTTCCACAATGTAGACTATGATAGCTATGATAACTAGAATAACGGAATGTGTAGTACAAACCTATCATGTCGTTATTTAGTGATTCAGTTTTTTATTCTGTTAGGATTTATTCTCACTAGGCTCCAATTAATCCTTTTTATTCGACAGTGCTCCATTGGTCATTGCACATGCTCCTCTTGCCCATGACAAGCAGCTGGGCAAGAAGTGCCACTTATGCTCCGACAGTGATAGTTTGGGAGAGAAATAACTTGTATTGATTTAGACAATATTACAACGTTTATATAGAAGAGAGAGAGAGTCGGCCGTCCTAGGGTTGGGCCCTAAACCGACTTAGGCTAGAGCTCTACTCCAATACAAAACAAACTCTAATACCCCCCCCCCCCCCAGTGTCAACGTCGGGTGCCACGATGTTGAGACTGAAGCGAATGTCGATGAAGGACGAAGGATGTAGTCCTTTGGTCAAAATATCTGCAAACTGTGCACTCGTTGGAACATGTAGAACACGAACTTCTTAAAGAGCAACTTTTTCCCAAACAAAATGAATGTCGATCTCGATGTGCTTGGTACGACGATGTTGCACGGGGTTGGAGGCCATATAGACAGCTGATATGTTGTCACAGTAGACAATAGTGGCGTGCTGGACGAGATGCTGAAGTTCCACAAGTAGTTGGCGAATCCAAACTGCTTCAGCAACAGCATGTGCAACCGCCTTGTATTCCGCTTCAGCCGAAGACCGAGAGACCGTAACCTGCCTTTTCGATGACCAAGAAACAAGATTATCACCCAAATAAACACAAAAGCCGAATGTGGATCGTCGAGTATCTTGACATCCTGCCTAGTCTGCATCAGAATAAACTGTCAAGCTTGTTGGGGAGGATGAATTAAGAAGTAGACCATGATCAAGAGTGCCTTTTAAGTATCGAAGAATCTTTTTGACATGAGCTAGATGGGGTAAACGAGGATCATGCATATAGAGACATGCTTGCTGAACAAAATAAGAAATGCAGGTCTGGTGAGAGTGGCGTATTGCAAAGCACCAACAAGACTACGATATAGAGTTGGATCGGAGACAGAATCACCTTCAGCTGAAAGTTTTGAGCCAACATCAGCTGGTGTACGACAAGGTTGACAGTCTATCATGCCTGCTCGGTTTAAGAGATCAAGAATGTATTGACGTTGAGAAAGAAATAGAGTAGAAGATGTTCTAGTGGCGGTAACACCGAGAAAATGATGAAGTGATCCTAAATCAGTCATAGAAAATTCTTTGTTCAGAAGAGTAATGATATGTTTAAGAAAAGAATCAGAAGAAGCTGTAAGAACAATGTCGTCTACATATAGAACAAGATATGCTGTGTGAGAGGAAGAATGAAAGATGAAAAGAGATGTATCAGATTTGGAAGGAAGAAAGCCAATAGTTTGAATAAATGTAGCAAAACGTTGAAACCAGGTACGAGGAGCTTGTTTGAGACCATACAAATATTTCTTGAGAAGACAGACAAGATTGGGATTAGAGGAATCTTCAAAACCGGAGGGTTGTTGGCAATATACAGTTTCATTGAGAGTATCATTAAGAAAAGAATTTTTGACATCAAGTTGATGAATAGACCAGGAAGAGGGGAGAAAGTTTCATCAAAGTCAATTCCTTGTTGTTGAGAAAAACCTCTGCAAACCCAACGAGCCTTGTACCGAGCCAAAGACCCATCGGAGTTATACTTATGACGAAAAATCCACTTTCCCGAGATAATATTGGCGCCAGATGGTTTAGGAACGAGAGTCCATGTATTATTTTGAATAAGAGCATTAAACTCATCTCGCATGGTAGAGTTCCATAATGGATCGAGAAGGGCTTGTTTGTAGGAACTTGGGATAGGAGAAATCGATGGAGTAGCCGAAAGATTGAGAAAACGTCGGGGAATATGGAAGCCCTGTTTGCCACGAGTACACATAATATGATCATTTGTAGGAATGGGTATGCCATGGAGAGGATAGAGGTCGCCCGAACTATTGTAACGAGCGAGGACCACCGCCGTTTTCAGATCCTTCACAGACAAACCAAAGGGATCAAATTCTATAGAAACATTATTATCAATAGTAAATTGTCGAACAAATATTAGATTTTTAATTAATGAGGGAGCAACTAGGATATTTCGTAGAATAAAATTGGTGTTTGGATTAATGATGTAAGATTGGCCGGTGCAAGAGATGGGGATAGAAGATCCGTCGCCAATGGTGATAGAAGAAAAAGGAGAGGAAGAACAAGCAGACAGAAAATCCATATTTGAAGACATATGCGAGGAAGCACCAGAATCAAAAATCCAATCCGTACCTTCGTAATTCTTGAGTGTAAAATTGTTCATGGCAGCGATGAAGGCGGCTTGGTCCCAGCTTGGTGGAGCGGTTGACGGAGCGGGAGACGCAAGCATGTACTGAGCAGCTGGATTAGCATTGTACATGTGGGGCAGCGACGTCGGCGAGGCCATGTATTGAGGTGGCGCCATCTGGGCCATGTAGGGAGGGGGTGGCGCATGCGCGGTGTAGACTTGCTGAGGCTGTCGTCCAAGGAGCCCGGGGGAACCGATTGCAGGACGGAGCCCGGGACTCCAGGTTCCGGTGTATGAGGGAGGGGCCCCGTAGGGAGACGGAGCGGACCATGGCATGGACCACGCCTGAACAAGTCCAGTCCACGGGTCGTGCGGAGGTCGCCATGTCGGAGCCGATGGTGGTGTTGTCGGGGGCGCCGTAGGTGGAGCAGGAGCAGGTGGTCGAGGTTGAGGCGGTCTGTACGTGGGATTCTTCCCGCGATAATTTGGACTTGGATGCCATCCAGGTGGGGGCTGCGGGGCTGCGTGGGGAGAGCCGGCGGAGGGGGCCGGAGGGGGAGGCCGAACCGCCGTGTGGAACACCTGAGCTTGAGTGGGGCGCGATGCTTTGCGAGCTTGCGCCGTGGCCTCCAGTTGGAGGAGAGATCGTACTTCAGCGAAAGTGGGACACGGGCGCATCATCGGAATAAAGGCCACCTGCTTGTCGAATTGCTCGCCGAGGCTGACGAGGAGAGCATTGATGAGTGCGCGATCTTCAACAGGGTCGCCGAGCTCACATAATTCGTCGCCGATAGCCTTGATCTTCTGGCATAGAACGATGACAGAGGCGTCTCCTTGAGACATGGTACAAAGCTCGGTATGTAGGGCATTGATGCGGGCGTCGCTATTATCCTGGAAAAGCTGTTGAAGAGAGGCCCATAGATGCGCGGCGGTGGCTTCGTCGTTGGAGACGAGATTGAAAAGCTCGGTGGATATGCGGGTGTAGATCCATTGTATAATTGCTAGATCATCTTGGACCTAGCGAGGATCGGCAGGACGAGGCACCGAGTTCGGGTCGACGTGATCACGGAGACCACATCGGCCGAGATGAACATGAAATAAGTGGCGCCAATGGTAGTAGTTGTGGAGTGCAAGATCTAGGGTAATAGGTATGAACGGAGAGACGTCGGAGATTGTATCGGCTAAAGAAATTGGGGCTATTTGGATAGGATTTTGTTGGGTAATAGGGGTAGAGATGGTGGAGGAGGAGGGTTTCACGCCGGCGGCGCGAGCATCCGCCGCGGTCCAGAGAGGACCTTTCGGCGGCGGCGGTGGAGTAGGCGGAGCCATCTAGGTGCGGAAAAACCTAGGCGTCTGATACCATGATAGTTTGGGAGAGAAATAATTTGTATTGATTTAGACAATATTACAACGTTTATATAGAAGAGAGGGAGAGTCGGCCGGCCTAGGGTTGGCTCTAAACCGACTTAGGCTAAAGTTCTACTCCAATACAAAACAAACTCTAATAGACAGAACTTCTTCAAACGCTGCTTTGCGATGGAACACGTTGTCCAGTCAGTCATAAGTCCCTGCTCCAATGCCAAGTATGGGTTCACTGAGAAGGTCACGTACTACCAGAAAGAAGAACACGAGAACGCATGCCAGAATGCCCCATGCTTCTGCCCAGAGGCTGGTTGTTGCTTTGGTGGATCAACAAAGGTTCTCCTGGACCATCTCACCACCCAGCACAAGTGTCCATTGACAGCACTCCCAGACTCTTACACAGCGTCTCTCCGCTTAGAACAAGTACAATAACGTACAGTCAACAAGCTATAAGGATTTAAATACTATATTTGTGCTAAGTTGGATGAGAGAGAAGAGGTGAGAGAAGATGTGCTGGCTGTAGGATAAGAGCTAGCTGCAGCACATGCTCCTAGCACTTTGTGAGAGTGTTAAGTGGGCCATATATTAAAAAAGTATTACTCTTTTATAGCTAACTATTATACATGTTAGCTATAAGCTAGCTATAGATGACATGACAAGGACTTATAGCCAACAATTGACTCTATTATTGTTCTTGCTCTTACAACCGGGCTTAAATACTCTGCGATGCACCGAGACCAGCTATTTTTTTCTTATTCAGCATGGCATCAGAGCCTTTTGGACATGCCATCTCAGTCGTCTGCGTCTAACCAAGAGTTACAAAACCTAATTTCACATGTAATATGAAATACAACTGCACAATGACCAGCTATTGTGAAAGTACAAGTTGCGACATAAGAAGCTCTTCACTCTCTGATGGGCTATTGACAGGGTATGACTTGATACTTCCCAAGGGAAAGATTTCTGATGACCAAAAGGGTATCGTGCTCACAGCCAACATTCGTCGACCTTCAAGTTTCAGCAGATCCCGTCTTCAAGGAAAGGCACTGACTCTTGCTATTAAACGAAGGTCCTGTTTTGATTTTGATTTTGATTCCGAGGACGATGATGTACCTCAAAGTTTCAGCAGATCCCGTCTTCGAGGAAAGGCACCGACTCCTGCTATTAAACGAAGGTCCTGGTTTTCTTTTGATATCGAGGACTATGATGTACCTTAAAGTTTCAGAAGGCGCCGTCTTTGAGGGAATGGCCCAACTCTTCAATGAAGGTCTTCAATGAAGGCCCTGATATGCTACTTTGATGATGTCCGTGCCTATGTATGCTAAAGGTTTAGCGTGGACTTGCCTTTATTGTACCTAGCTTTCACCATTCTGGTTCCATTATATATGTCTCGAGTCTTTATGGTCTCATCAAGCCTTCAACACATTAGTGGGCAGCCGCATCGACGTAGAGTCTGACTGCATGGATGTCTGATTGCAGCTTTGGGTTCCATGATGTTGCCAGCGCCGCCATAGTTTATGAGGAAGTCAAGCTTGGGGATGCATCTTCCAAGCGTGAACTTTGGGTTGACATAATATCCGTTGCGAGTTTAAAAGAAAAGCAACACAGTTGTTCCAGCAATGCGGCTACTACAAAATACTAGTACATGTTCTGTCGGTACATTTATCTGCAGTGTGTTACTACTGAGTATGAAACCAGCACCTTGTAGTTTATTTTGTTTAGACTTGTCCCTTTCTGTCAGCCATTCCTGAGATCCAAATGAAATGTTATCTTGAATCGTGCGGTGGGCAGTTAGATGTCTGATCATCTGAAGAAATAGGAGAGAAATCCTTTGTAATTTGTTTGGGTGTTTGATGCATGTTTCTTGTGCTTATGTGAATTACATTACTCCGTTCGTCTAGAAATAAGTGACTTTCATTTGTCTAGATTCCCACAGTGGATGCACCACATCTTAGGATAACATGTACTTCAGATATTGATGAAGAAAGTATCATCATGGTCTTAGGGCATCTTCACCGGACCGACTGAAATGGTCCGTTTCTGTCTATTTAGGTCGGGCCGCGGTCGTTTTTGGGTCGTGGTCCGGTCAACCATGCGAACGGCATGACCCATTTATTCGTGCCAGACCAACAGGACCAGGGCTTGTCTTAGGGCAGCTCCACCGGGCCGACTGAAATGGTTCGTTTCTGTTTGGGTCGGGTCGCTGTTGCTTTTGGGTCGTGGTCCGGCCAACCGCGTCCAGCGGCACGACCCATTTGTCCGTGTCTAACCAACGGACCAGGGCTTTTATAAAAAAATCAAACAACGACAATACGCGCTAAAACTGGCGAATTTCATACATATTTATAAGTAATTTACATTCAAATATAAAAACCTAGATTTAAACTAGCCTAAAAACTACTAATCTTGTGCCGCCGCCGGCGCCGCCCCGTCCGTCTATGAATCGAGGTCGATGTACTCCGACGGCATCCAGAGGTGTGCCGATGGCAGGCCCGGAGCAGGCACGGGGGCGAGGGCTAGTTGATCACCTGGCCAGGCCATCCGTCTCTGCCGGCGCGGGCGGAGCAGCCCACCTTGGCAGCTGCGGCAGTGGAGGCAGCCTCGCGTTCAACTGCGCCATTAGGCTGGTGAGCTGGACGGCCTCCTAGTAGCCATCCCACATGCCTTCCTCCTCCTTCGCGTTGGCCGCGATGGCCTTCTCGAGGAAGGCATCCTCGTCGTAGCCCCGCGCCAGGATCTCCTGGTACTCCGGGGGCAGGTGCGTGGCGGCGGATGCAACCTCCTCCTCCTTGATGATGATGTCGAGGTCGTCGTCGCCTAGGTCAGAGTCGGGGTGGTTTACGGCGCCGTCGTGGAGCTCGAAGGCGGGGAAGGAGCTCGCGCGTCGCGCCGTGTGCTCCTACCCCAGGAACTTCTTCTAGAACCGCTTGTTCTGGTAGGCGCGATCGTACCGGAGGGCCGGCGGGAGCTTGCGGATGCGGCGGGCGATCTCCTCCTCCAGCCCTTTCCCTCCTTGGGTGCGGGCGGCACCGGCACCCGCTCCTGGTTGAGGTGCATGTTCGTGGGCAGGGAGACATCATGGTGGGCGATGCCTCTCCCCTCCCTCCACCTCCTCTCGCACTTCGCCACGCGGTAGTAGCGGCGGTCGCGACCAGGCTCCTCCTCCTCTAGACGCTGGGCAGGGAGGCCGACGAAGTCATGCGACAGCCGCCTTGGCGGCACGACCCCCCGATGGAAAGCCGGCATGCTACTCCCCTGCCTGTGTCGGCCGCTCGAGCCTGATCTGCCCGCCTCGTGATCGTTCTTGGCCTTTTTGAACCACCATGACTTCTTCATCGCTGTCGATGGGGCGGCGACGGGAGGTGCTGGGAGGGGTGTACCCGGCGATGGCGAGAGGAGGGAAGTGCGGCACCGGCGCGGGAACTCAGGCGGCGTCCCATTAGTCACAGGCTGACGTGCCTCGTCGGTATTGATGGGGAAGGCTGCCGCCTGCGCCTCTGAATCGCTGGCGCGGTTGCGTCTGAATCGGTGTCGGGCAGCTCTCGCTAATGGGTGGGCCACTAGCGCACACGGGAGGACACGCCCTCGAACCGCCCGTGTGCGGGCCGACTCATCGGTCATGCAAATCTGGTGCGCCGATGGGTCGAGCCGGACGCGTCGGTCCAGATGGATTGTGCGGCTGGAGAGACCGCGCACGTCCCACACGCCCGGGAGGACACATTCAGACGCGCCCGGATGGATTGGGTCGGACCGGTGGAAATGCCCTTAGAAACCGTGATGTTCAAAATACCTTGGAGTATAGAAAAATCTAGCCTCCTTATGCCTCGTTTGGTGGTGGAGTATTCGCGTGGATTAGCGAGTATTCTCCTGGCCCAAACCAGAATCCCCAATTTTTCCCGAAAGCACAACAACTGATGCAAACTCTGGATTTTTTTGTTTAAAAAAAGCACCAAATTTCCATCATTAAAGGCAGCTGAGTCAAGTTTGACCGAAATCAAGAAGTAAAAAAGTGCCTAAACTGCTGAAACAGAGCCTGCACACCCAGATGTCTATTTATCGACGGCTATTACTGAAAACACTTTACCCGTAGTATTAAGTCTATTTACTGCTTCTAACCACCCCTGGTGTACTGTACTAGTTTACAACTCTTTTCTGCTTAACTATCATTCTATCTATTTCAAAAAAAAAAACTATCAATCTATCATGTTTGGCGCTATTATTATAATATATGGTGTAGATCAGTATGAACATATATATTACTTCTTTCATATCGTACTAGTGTGAATATATCTACTACATTTATATCGTGCGCATTGGCTAACATCTAACGACTTCTGAAAATCATCTCTATATTGACTCTAGCCACGTACACAACTGAATTAACAACACGGGCACGGTGAGAGGTGTGCCGCTGTGCCAACTTCCCTAGTATACTCTTAAGTTATCTTAAGAAATTGTTGTCTGCATGCTGCCAGGATCACGGGTTGTTAAAATTAAGCAAGTATTTCATATCTTCATAGGTCTTTGGAATAAAGTAAAGCAACAAAATTGTCCATACACCATATTTCTATATACAAATGTGGATTATACATCGTTACAAGTTTCTTATCCACACGGCCATTCTTTTGTTGACATGGCCATGACTCATCCAATTTACACTCTTTGCTATATAGATGTACTCAAGACATGGAATTTTGGCCACATAACCAAAAATATCCACATATGTTGTCGTGCATAGAAAACATCATAAACAAACCATAAAAAGGAGTCACAAATGCCAAAAACCGGTTGTAGAAAATACAAGTAATATCATTTGTTTGATTAGACGTCAGATAATGTCTAGGGAGCTATGTACAAAAGAGGGTGCTAACCTGGTGAGTCAGCACCAGTTGTAGACAGAAAGAAATACATTTCTTTTGAGGAAAAGTTATATCTATTCACATTCTAGAAAACGTCGGAGTCACCATAGATATCTTCTTATCTCAAATTATGTCACCATCTGCATTCTTAAATTGCTTTTTATGGCTATAAAGTCAAACTAACAATTAGGAAACAAGCACCAATCCATCCTCTACAATCTCTTCGAACAACATGGCAACAACTAGTTTGTCATCGGTGTTGTTTTACTTTTGCATTTTTCTCTTGTCCCATGGAACTAAGGCTCAGCTATTCGGGCAGAGCTTTACTCCATGGCAAAGCTCTCGACAAGGAGGTTTAAGGGGGTGCAGATTTGATAGGCTCCAAGCATTTGAACCACTTCGACAAGTGCGTTCACAAGCGGGCATCACCGAGTACTTTGATGAACAGAATGAGCAATTCCGTTGTACCGGTGTATCTGTCATTCGTCGTGTTATAGAGCCCCAAGGCCTCCTGTTACCTCAATACCACAACGCACCTGGCTTGGTGTACATCCTTCAAGGTTGGTTTCTAATTGAATATGACAATTGCATTGTTATACTACACTTATGATTATAGATGTGCCAAATGTTACAACATCCATAGGTTTTTAATATTCAAACAATGTATTTTCTTTTAGGTAGGGGTCTCACAGGGTTGACTTTCCCTGGATGCCCAGCGACCTTCCAACAACAGTTTCAACCATTTGAGCAAGCCCAGTTTGCTCAGGGTCAAAGCCAAAGCCAAAATCTTAAGGATGAGCACCAAAAAGTTCACCGCTTCAAACAAGGAGACATTGTTGCACTTCCAGCTGGCATTGTACACTGGTGCTACAACGATGGTGATGCACCAATTGTAGCTGTCTATGTCTTTGATGTTAATAACAATGCTAACCAACTTGAACCTAGACAAAAGGTAACTATACAAATTAATGCACACCGAAATATATTGTTGTTTATAGGTAATATAACTATGATTTTTCAAGTATATATTAGTGGGATATTAATGAACTTTGATTTATTTCCTCAATACAAATCTCAGGAGTTCTTGTTGGCTGGTAACAACAAGAGAGAGCAACAGTTTGGACAAAACATATTTAGTGGATTCAGTGTCCAACTTCATAGTGAGGCCCTTGGTATCAGTCAACAAGCAGCACAAAGAATCCAGAGTCAAAATGACCAAAGAGGTGAGATAATTAGTCTGAGACAAGGCCTTCAATTCTTGAAGCCCATTGTGTCCCAACAAGAACGAGTACAACAAGCATACCAACCAATTCAAAGTCAAGAAGGACAATCAACCCAATACCAGGTAGGACAATCAACTCAATATCAAGAAGGACAATCAACTCAATACCGGATAGGACAGTCATGGGACATAAGCTTCAATGGTTTGGAGGAGAACTTTTGTTCATTGGAGGCAAGGCAAAACATCGAGAACCCCAAACATGCCGACACATACAACCCACGTGCTGGCAGGATAACACGTCTCAATAGCAAGAATTTCCCCATCCTAAACCTTGTGCAAATGAGTGCTACAAGAGTAAATCTATATCAGGTATATATGAAACCTCCTTCAACACACTACCTTACTGTTAGATGCCCTAAGCTTCATAAACTTCGATTAATAATATGGTATACAAATAATTGATATTGCAGAATGCCGTTCTTTCACCATTTTGGAATATTAATGCGCACAGTGTCGTCTACATGATCCAAGGACATGCTCGAGTGCAAGTCGTCAATAACCATGGCCAGACAGTATTCAATGACATTCTTCGTCGAGGACAACTCCTAATCATTCCACAAAACTACGTTGTTCTCAAGAAGGCAGAACGTGAAGGATGCCAGTACATCTCTTTTAAGACCAACCCAAACTCCATGGTTAGTCACATCGCGGGAAAGAGCTCCATCCTACGTGCCTTACCTGTGGATGTCCTCGCCAATGCATACCGCATTTCCAGACAAGAAGCCCGAAACCTCAAAAACAACCGGGGAGAAGAGTTCGGTGCATTCACTCCTAAATTTACCCAAACGGGATTCCAGAGTTACCAAGACATCAGCGAGGAGTCATCTTTGACTGATAAGCCATCTAAGTGAATTAGTGAGTGTGATGAGGACAAGTATAGTAAATAAAGGCATGAAAAATGTGTAAGTTGGTGGTATGTAACCGCTTATCTAAATAAAAAAAGAATCATCATGTTATCTTCTCCTAGAATTGTTTTTCCAATACTGCTTTTTGTGGTTCTTGTATTTTTTGGGTCCTACCTATAAGTTTAGTTTTTCTCACTCTCAGTTACTATAAGTTTTTAGAAATCCCAGCCACCTAAAATTATGAATCACATAGGTATATTAAAAATTCCTATGGTAGATTACATGGTATTTTACACTAGACATCATGTATTGCACATGGTATGATTAGTACCTTCCAATAATGATGTGTAATTCATCTGCATAGAAGGAATTTTCAATACTAAAAGTGGTGTACCTGAAAAGGAAATTGTATTACATGTAATTGATTCAGTTATGAACATTTGCGATGCAACAAAATAATCATTGGCAGACCTAGCTACTAAAGTACGCCAGAAGTTAGGTTCTGTTGAGGCTCCTCCATTGAAATCCACTGAAATCTTTTGACCCGAACCAGAAGGAGCTCTCCTTTTGCATTAAATGAGGGAAAACTGTACAATGGCCAAGACTAGGAGAACACCGGAAAAAAGGAAAAATCACATCATGCTAATCTAACCAACACTGGCTAAAACAAAGTTGGTCATATTCTCCTTAATCAGAACAATCAAGCCATCAACGTCTACCAGTTCTCAAACACTCTTTTATTTCTCTTTCTAGATATGCCAAACAATGTAGGATGCATCAGTCTGAATCTTTTGATCTGCTTCCACCTGCCTCCAATGCTCATTCCTCCAATGCTCATTGTCCAGCTCGCAATGCTAGAAATTTCATTGTGAGATGCAGCGAAACCCTCGCAGATTTGCTTGCTGAAAGGGCACTGAAGAAATAGGTGATATGTGGATTCGATGACCTGGTCACAGAAACAACAGCTATCTTGATGAGGCTAGTTTCTCTCTGCAAGCCTATCAGCTGTCCACATACGGTTTTGAAGGAGCAACCAGAGGAAGAATTGGATTTTGCCTTCCGTTTTGACCTCCGAGGGGCAGCGAGGAGAGGCTTCTTTTCGGTAGAGGAGAAATAGGTAGTGTACGCCGTCGCCGCGGAGTACGAGTGTCCCATAGTGGCATGGGTCCAGGCAATGGAATCCGCATCATTTGTTAGCTCCAGGTTTTGGCTGGCGATCCAAAGCTGTACATGATCAATGGCCTCCGGAGAGTTGATTTGATCAAGGCCTTTCATCCATATGTCGTTGCAAAGGGCCTCCTTAACTGTGAGGTTCTTCCGTCTTGCGAGGCAAAAGAGGTCTAGGTATTAAAACATGAGAACCTCGTTATCCAGCCAATTGCTTTTCCGAAAAAGTACTTTTCCCAATTTCCAACCGAGATCAAGGTGCAGGAGTTGAAAAGGCTCATGTCCGAGGCCGAGAAAGGGAGGTTAAGCCCATGCCAAGGCCTATTTGAATCATGCCAGTCTAACCAAAACCATCTCATGCGAGGTGATCTGTTGAAGAGGCCCAGGTCTTTGATTCCCAATCCACCATTAGCTTTTGGGGCACAAACCTTCCTCCAATTTACAAGGTATTTTTCTCCAGAGGCATTTTCATCTCCACTCCAAAGGAAATTTCTTCTAATTCTGTCAATCTTCTTTATTATCCACTTAGGAGGATCAAACACAGAGAGAAATAGGTTGCAGTTACAGTCAAGAGAGAGTTAACCAAGGCTAATCTCCCTTCCCTAGAGAGAAGCTTCCCCTTCCACGGTTTTAGCTTGCTAGGAATCTTGTCGATCAATCTTTGACAGTCAATTCTTGTTGGGTTTCTTATGCAGAGAGGTAGAAGTGCAAGGCAAGTTTCCTAAGGAGCAGCCCACATCAGAGAAAATCGCCGGCAGGTCAAACAGGTCACACTGGACAGGGTACGTTGTGCACTTGTTGAGGTTGATCTTTAAGCCTGAGGCATGCCAAACAAATCTAGAATCTTGAAGATAGTATTGACTTCATCTTTTATTGGATTCACGAGTAAAAGTTGGTCTTCATTCTGTCAGCCATCTGGGAAATAGGAGACAACAGTCTAGCTTGAGAGGCTAAACAGAGCAGAAAATTCAGGGGTTCGAGGGCGAGGATGAAGAGCATAGGAGCGAGGGGGTCTCCCTGGCGTAGGCCACGCCGGTGGATGAAATGTTGCTCAGGTTCACCATTGAGCATCACACGAGAGGAGGCAGAAGACAAGATGAGATGTATGATTCTTTTCCAAATGTCACCAAATACAAAAGCACGTAGAGCCTCGAATAAATATTTCCAATGCACAGAATCAAAAGCCATGGCGAAGTCAAGCTTGAGGAAGAGCAGCGGCTTTTTCTTAATATATGCTTCTTTGAGCACCCCTATCACAAACATAAAGTTGTCCTGTATCGATCGATTTTTAGTGAAGACACTTTGAGAGCATCCAATAAGGTTGATGAGCTCAGGAGCGAGTCTATTTTCCATTAGCTTACCAAAAATCTTTGCAAAACTATGCATTAGGCTAATGGGGCGGTAGTCAAAAGCCGTAGAGGCGTCATCTTTCTTTGGAATCAGAATCAAATGGGTAGTGTTGACGAGCTTCCATTTTATTCCACGGAAACAGTAAACCTGATTGACAGCAGCCAACAGATCAAGCTTCAGAATTTCCCAATAGCACTTGAAGAAAATTCCTGTAAATCCATCAGGTCCAGGCGCTTTTTCAGAATGCATATTAAAGACCGCACCTTTAAGCTCTTCACTAGAAATAAGAGTCTCAAGGTGGCTAAGATCAAGAGGATGGATGTTCATCCAGTCCCAATTCAAACTGCAGGGCCATTGAGTTGTGGCGCCGAGGAGGCCAGAGAAGTGCTGCAGTAGAATCTGAGCCTTAGCAGAGTGCTCAGTTGTCTCATCACCGTTAGCAGTAGTGAGGGTGGGAATGTGATTTTCTCCTCCTTCCATTAGCGCGGAGGTGGAAAAAGCGAGTGTTTGCATCGCCACATTTGATCCAATCAATGCGAGCTCTTTGTTTCCATCTTGCTCGGTCAACAACAACAATACCTAGCAGCCTGGCCTGAAGGAATTGTCGCGGCAGTCTTTCATCAGCAGAAAGTGGCATGTTTTCTTGTGCAAGATCCAATTGGAAGATGACTTCATTTGCAATTTCTTCCTGAAGCCGGACTTCCTTCCTTAGCTTCTTGTACCATGCATTGAGAGTGGTAGTAGTTCTAGACAGCTTGGTGTGGAAGCATCTAATGGCATCACTGGAACTGACAGGCTTTGCACAATCTTGCTTGACAATCTCCTCAAAGTCAGAATTGTTCATCCAACATAATTCGAAACTTAAGCCCTTGAAGTGTCTTGGCTTCAACTTTTTCAGGATCATAGGGAAGTGTTCCGAGATGGCAGTGGAGGCCGGAATGAGGTGATATTGCAGATGAGATATCTCCCAATCTTTGGTGTCAAGCACACGGTCAATTTTAGTGTGAACCACATTCTCCTGCTCATTGGACCAGGTAAATCTTCTTCCATTGAGGTGGATTTCTCTTAACTCGAGATATTCGATAGCTCTGCGGAAACGGCCCATCATACGTAAATTAAGGTTGTTGTTGCTCTTTTCAGCTACACATTTTATCAGATTGAAGTCACCAAGAATTGCTCATTTAGCGAGAACAAGAGGTTTAATTCTACACATTTCCTAGAGGAAGAGAGTCTTGTCTTGATCATCTTGAGGGCCGTAGACAACAGTGAGCAACCACGACATGTTGGTTGTTCTGTCAGTAATTTTGCCAATGATGTAATAGTCATAGGAAGCAGCTGGGTCCATCTCGACAGCAAAATCATCAGAGCAAGCGATCGGAATTCCTCCTCAGGTACCATCAGCATACTTATGATAAAGTTGTTGGTGAATCGGGAGCCAATAGCTTCAGAAATAATGGCCCCATTGATTTGTCCGAGATTCGTTTCTTGAAACACTACTAGATTGCATCCATGGGTGGCAACAAACCTCTGAATATATCCGTGCCTTGCTGGGTTATTGAGTCCCCTTGGATTCCAATTCAGGAGACTAATATCCATTGCAAACAAGGACTCAGTAACATCGACCAAACATGCAAATCATTTCTAGATTTCTTGACCGCGAACACAAGTAGAGAGCTAGGGGAATCATACTCTAGGGCAACAATTCCCATCTAACAACACATGAAGAGGAGGGAAAAGTGATCAGGGAGGGCTGGGAACATGGGAGGCGGTGGCAGCGATACACTGGGAAACTGTAGGAGTGTAGACACGGGCAGCCGTGTTAGGAGCTCAAGCTGCCGCTGTGGGCACCTGGGCGGCAGCAGGAGGAGCGTTCCTTCCTGTCTTGGCAGCATCGACCAGGGACACGACGACCTTGATGTATGCAGGAGGGAGTGGCTGCTGATAGATTGCCTCGTACTTCTTTAGATTGATGGTGTTGCCTTCATCAGGTTCGAGGCCCTACTTCTTGCGCAAAACCATCTTGATTTTGTCCATCGTGGAGAGCCTAGCCGTTGGTTTGGCCGCTAGTCTACTAGATCACACCGTGGCTTCTTTGGTCTTGTCTCCGCAGGTGGACTTGGGCGGCACTATCGCCGCCAGGGTGTGAAGGATCAGCGGTGGAACAGGCACGGAGAGGTCGTGGAAGAACTTGCGCCGTGACAGGGGTTTGGGCCTCAACATCTTCCTCCAGAATGTTTAGCAGGCCAAGCCTCGGGGAGTCAGATCTGATATCTGGGCTTGGGTCATGGACGACTTCAAGAGGCTCGGTTGGAGCCTGGGTAGCCGCTTTACTGGGCTTTTTAGGCCCCTTTGGCGAATAAGGTCCATAGTGAAATTGGGCTTCAAAGCTCAAACCAACCCCACCATTGTCACCAGAGCCCAAGGCAAGGAGAGGATCAAGCGGTTGAAGCACGTTCTCCTCACATTACGCTGCAAAGTTGGCGTGGAGAAGCGCGACTGGTGCAGAAGAAGCAGCGCTCGCGTCAAGGATCAAAGTCTCTAGTCGCAATAGGCTAGTCGGAAAGCCCAGGGCCAGACTTTCATGAGAAGGGGTCCTGCAGGCAGCCACCTTGCCAGCTGGTTGGACCGTGCAGGGAAAGATTTTCCCCAATTGTCATCAAAGCGACCAGCTTGTTGGTCAGCTTGTCCACCTTGCCAGCTGGCTGGACCGTGCATGGGTCACGGATGTGAGGGAAACCAGAGGAAGGAGCTCCTCTCCCTCGCCATGGTGCCTCTGTCCGCCGGAGCTGGACCCCGGATGAGACGTTCTTCCATTGCCACCATCTTGTGGGTCCTGTCCAACAAGACTAGCGTGGCAGATTCTAGCCTCCACCGCTACCCTCCGTGCCCCGATGAGCGCCACCATCGTTTCCCCCATCTCCTCCATCTCCACCTAGGAAACGAAGACGAGAATGGACCAAGGCGCACGGAGATGGCGACGGAAAAGTTCTGTCCTCGTAGCCTAGATTCCATCTGTAGTGCCACTTGGTGATCTCGCTACCGCTTGATGGGTTGAAGTTGGGGTCGCCGTTGATGTCACTATTGACGCTGCGGTTGCTACACATGTTGGAGTTGGGAGAGTTGGCATAGCCATGGACGCGGTCGAGGTGCATGAGCACGAAGTGGCGGAGCAGGCGAATAGGCCCCGTGCATGCCGATATCTTGGCGAGGATGTCCAAGTCGAGGAAGTGCATCAGAGGAGAACCGACATCGATCGGTTCCTCGAGGCACATGTGTCCTTTGGTGGCGATCTTGTCGATGTTGTCTGTCCAGATCCAGACCTTGAAGCATGCGGATTCTTCCTCCGAGTAGCACACGTCGTCGATCTCGTCGATAGTCATGTCCGAGCCAAATAGCGGTGCCACCGCTGTGAGGTTCCAGGCGCTCTTTGGCACACCTTTGAGGCAGATGCACGCACGAAACGGCAGCGTCTCCACCGTGGCCTTGCGGAAGCGCGTCCACTGCGAGATGGCGAAGGAGACCTATCCAAAGACGAGAAGTCCCTCGATGGCGAGAGCTCTGCAGCGAACCTTTGGGAATTTGAAGTATATGAGAAGCTCGTCGTAGGAGATCCAGGACACCTGCATAGCTTCTTGCGCGATTGTGAACGAGTTGGCAAAGGCCCATGCCACTTGAGGCAGGAGCAGGGTTGGGCGGCGGCCGACGAGCGTGGCCACCACCGATGATGCAGCAGGTCCCGCTCCGCATCCGCGATGCAGGCGATCGAGTCGCCACACAAAGTCGATGCGGTTGCCTCCAGGCGCTTCCATGGCAGTGAATTTGGGGTTGGAGGTGAGAACCGGAGCGATGCAGCAACGGGGTGGTGGAGGGGGCGGCGCAGGAGCTCTTGTCGTAGATGGAGGGTGTACTCCCTGCACCGGGGCTAGCCGAGAAGATTGCCATAGAGGAGGCACTTCGCAGGGTTTCTGCAAGTGACGATGCGGTGGTCTTTGGAAGCACTTGCCCCTAGCCTTCCTTAAAAGGAGCATCTTGAACTGAGAGATCCCATTAATGAAGGTAGGCATGTTCTGGATCGGCGGAGCGCGGCGTCCACCCACCAACTTCTAACCACCGCCATCATTGCGTCTCTGGATGGGACTTCAGAGGCGAACGCGAAACACCGGTGCGGGCAGCAGGGTGGATGGGCTGCGGCGGCGTGGCGACAGGCGGAGAGGATAGTGAAAGAGTATGAGTTTGGTGGAATATAATGGATATATTATTGAGCCTCATGGACGAGTATATATAGGCGTACAGGGGATTATCTTGAAGTACGAGTCAAGTTAGGTTAGAATCCTAACTATCCTAAACTACCACAATAACCATGTACGTACAATACTCTAACATCCTCCCACAGTCGTAGTGGTAGCGTCGTGAACAACTGGAACATCACGGATAGTCAGACTGGAGATAAACCGAAGTAGCATCCAGTAGGCTGACATCCCCCCGCAGTCATAGCGGGAACATCGTGGACAGTGTCGCGTCACGGTTGCTTGGACTATAGAGGAAGCTGGTGATGCTCAAGCGAGGTGGTAGCCCTTGGGCCGATGTCGAGGGACACGAGAGCGTGAGGCGGTGCCATGGTCGAGGTAGCCGAGCGCTGGGTCGCCGTGGTCGATGTCATGGTTGGGGATGTCGTGTCGATGTAGCCTCACGTGAAGCCACATGCGCATAGTGCGCGAGAAGGATTACAGAGACACGTCGAGGCAGTCGTTGAGGGTGTCGATGCCGAAGTCGATGCATTCTGAGCCGTCGAGGACGAGGTGCGACCATAGTTTTTCCAGAACTAGGCGCATGTCGGGGACGAACGCACACTTCGGTTTTGCCAGAACCGAGTATGCAAAGAAGAACTCGTTGGTGACGCGGTCGAGGCAGTCGTAGAGGGGTCGATACCGAAGAAGACATTGTCGAAGCCTATGAAGACGAGGCGCCGATCCGAGTTTGGCAGACTAGGGAACGCGTTGGGGACGAAGGCACTCCCGATGTTGCCAGTACCAAGCGTGCGGGGGCAGGGACCATCATGAACTTGCCGCCATGTCAGAAAGACTAGCAGAGGAAGCCTCCAAAGCAGTTGCGATGCGCAGAGCGGCTAAGGGAGAGATGCCGGCGCTGTCCGTGGTTGTCGGAGTAGAGTAGCAGGTGGTGTAGTCGGGGATGAGACAATGACGCTGGCGGCGAAGTTGTAGTGGACGAAGACGTAGAAGGCGGCGAAACTAGCGGCGACCTGGTTAGTCATGTTGGATGCCTAGAGTGGCGATGGGGTAATCGGCAGGACCTACGAGAGGGCGCCCTGTAGGTTACCTAGTGAAGCGCGGTGGCGGTGCTCGAAGTAGGCGAGGAAGACCCGGCGACGTGACCAAGACCATGTGCAGACGGCGACGATCCGCGCCGTAGGAGATGGCGCGGTGAAAGTCGAGGCCGTCGATGCACGAGGACGACGAAGTAGACTGCATGCAGCCACGTGATACATTGCAAATGTATCTATAATTTTTGATGTTCCATGCTTGGCTTTATCCACTTTCTTGCGTTTTGTTCCAACTTTGGAGTACTTTTCATATGATTTCTTGGACTAACCTATTAATAAGAGCCACAGTGCCAGCTGCCTGTTTTCTGCTATTTTTGGTTCCAGGAAAGTCAGGAAATGAATATTCTCGTAATTGGACGGGAGAAAAGCCAAAGTGCCTATTTTTCCGGAAGGGATCAAGTGCCAGAATACGAGACGGAGAGGGACCAGGGGGCCACCACACCACCTGGCCATGCGGCCCAGCCTGGCCCGCGCCAGGGGGTGGTGAGGCCAGCCCTGGAACCCCCTCGGCCTCCCCTTCCGACTATAAGATGCCCTCGGGATGAAAACCCTAAGTACCCGATAAAAAATCCACGTAAGAGTCTGTAGCCGCCGTCATCTCCATCCCTAGATCGGGAGGGATCTGAAGGTCTTCCCGGCACCCTGCCAGAGAGGGGAATTCACCCTGGAGGGTTTCTTCATCACCATGCAAGCCTCCGGTGTGATGCGTGAGTAGTTCATTCTTGGACTACGGATCCATGTAGTAGCTAGATGGCTGGTTTCTCCTCCTTTGTGCTTTCATGTTTAGATCTTGTGAGCTCCGTTCATGATCAAGATCATCTATTTGTAATTCATACATGTTGTGTTTGCAGGGATCCGATGGATATTGAGATGCTATTTCAGATTGATTATTGATTCTATCATGTCTTTGTTATTTGAGATCTTGCATGCTTTCCGTTGTTAGTAGCTATCTTGGCCAAGTAGATGCTAGCAACTCCAAGAGTTAGTATTTATGCTCGATAGTGGGTTCATGCCTCTGGTAATCTGGGGAAGTGACAGAAATCTCTAAGGTACTAGATGTGTTGTTGCTACTAGGGAGAAAACAACAATCCTTTGTTCATAGAACAATCATATTGTTTACTTTACACGCAGTTCGTAAAGCAATAATCTGTTGCTTGCAACTTAATACTAGAGGGAGTTCGGATGATAACCTGAAGGTGGATTATTAGTCATAGATGCAGTTGGATGGCGGTATATGTATTATGTTGTAATGCCCAATCAAGTCTCAGAGGAGTCAAGATGATTAGTATATGCATGTATTGCTTTCTCGGTGTTTGTCAATTGCCCCGCTGTAATTTGTTCACCCAGCATGTTATCTATCAAAGGAGAACCACCTCTAGTGAACTATGGATCCCGGTCCTTTTTCTTTACATACAATCTACAACTGTTTACTACTTTGTGTTTACTTTCTACAAACTTTTACTTCTTTCCATTCGATACGTTTAATCCTTTGTTTTTAATCTCATCGCAAGTTGGGGACAAAGTTATGTGGTTGTGTTGTGCAGGTCTCCACGTTGCTACTAGCACCGGTAGTGAACCCTGCCAAAGCTCAGCTAGTAACAACTTTGAGGTGTTTCCTTGCTCCTACTGGTTCGATTAAACCTTAGTTTCATAACTGAGGGAAACTTGCTGCAATGCTCATCATACCTTCCTCTTGGGGTTCCCAACGAGCTCTACATCAACACCGCCATCATGCATTTTTCTGGGCGCCGTGCATTGAGCCATCAAGCATTTTTCTAGCGCCGTTGCCGGGGAGTCAAGGACATCTTCACAAGGGGAGTCCCTCATAACCAATCTCTTTACTTTGTTGTTTTTGTTTTGCTTAGTTTCTTTTTGCTTTGTTTGCTTGTTTTGTTCTTAAAAAAACACGAAAAAATTCGTTTACTAGTTTGCTTTCTTTATCAAAAACACACAAAAATTAAGTCTCCTTTAGTTGTCACCTCTTCCTTAGCTCACCATGTTGATCCCCAAGTTCACCCTGAAAGACCTTCCAATTGGTAGTTGTTCTGTAATTGCGAAAGATAACATTGAAGAATTCTTTAATCATGTTAGCAAACATGAAGATACTGAGGATAGATCCCTTGTAGAACTTGCTCCAAATTATGAGATTGCTGCAGCTTCTTTAATTCACATGTTAGAATCTAGGTTTGTTAACCTCAACCCCTTAATGCAAGTAATGTTTCTTAAGCTTAAAGAAATTGAGGATCCTGAAAAGAGGGATTTTATTTTAGAACTTTGTTTAAGGAGTTCTATGATGTTGCCAAGGAAGCTAGAAAAGTTTTTGAACGTTTCAATATGCTAGGCTCATGTGTAGATGTTGTTGGTACACGAGAAAAGATGAACAAAACTGAACCTAATTGGGAGGAACCTAAGATACCAATACCCTTTAAACTAGTAGCAATACATGATGCCATAGAAAAGAATCTTGATTGGATTGTTCCTGCAAACCCTTTTGATGAGAATAGTGAACCCAAGAGCATTGAGAAAGGATCCTCTAGAACTTCTTTGGATGATATACCTTGCGTTGTTGAAAATATTTCTGGTATTGATCTTAATGCTTCTTCATTTGAGAACACTTGATTCTTTCTTTGCTTCTTATGCCTAACTTAAAGGCGTTAAAGAAAAGTACTTGTTGGAGGATAACCCAAGTGTTTTAGTTGGTTCTTGGAAGTTCTTACCTTTGTAATAACCTCTCCTTATCCTTTTTATTTGCTTTTTGTGCCAAGAGTAACCTCTAATGAGAGAGAAGTAATGATTGGGAAAGTTCCTGTCCCGAAACAGATTTCTGTGCTTCACCGCAAAAATTCCTGAGAGAGCTCTGTACGTATTATTGAGCTGTAATTTTTTTTCCTTTTGCCCCAGGTTGTTATCTAACTTTCTTTAGTTCAGCACGTTTTTATTTGAGCAACAGAACGTTTTCGAAAAAATTCGTCTTTACCTGCTGGTCTGTTTTGACAGATTTCTGCCATTTTCTGCATTCGCTTCTTGTTGGTTCCTTCTTGAGTTCTTTTGGGGAATTGAGCTTTTTTAGGGAAGTGCTATAGTAGCTAGTGTTCTAATGGAAGTTTATTTGGTGTTATAACTGAAACTTAAGACCTTTTATCTTAAAGTGCACTAATGTTGCTAATGAGATTGTGTGAAGTTTTGTATGAAGAAAAATTTTCAGGTGTATGGAAGGAATGAGTAATGAGATGAAGGATGGACTAAAGCTCAAGCTTGGGGATGCCACGCATGTCACCCCAAGAAATATCCAAGAAGTAGAAGCGTCAAAGCTTTGGGATGCCCAAGGCATCCCCTTCTTCATCAATAGAAATCCCCGGTTTCTTCCAAACGCTTCATTTTTATTGTTTCATGCACAGTTGTGTTGTTCTTGGAGCGTCTTCTTTTTCGTTTTTTTTTGGTTTTTAGTTTGCTTGTTTTGCTTAGTGTTCTGAATAAATTGGTTGGACCCCCTCTTTCGTACATTGGTTTGCAAATAGTTTGGTTTGGTTTGGAAAAGAGTAGGAAAGTTCATACTTATGTGGTAAAAAGAGCTTGCTTTTGACTGTGGCCTATGCTTTGTCATGCCATGCTTGACATTGTTTTGGCTTTATGCTTAGTATTCTTTGCTGTAGCATGACTTGTTATAAACAATTGAGATTGCTTAATGTGCCTTGGATGAATCATGCGTTGTTTTAGCATATTAAAGCATAGTATAGTGGTATTCTCCTTTGATGCTTTATTTGGGTTGACTTGGCACATGCTCACACCATGTTATGACTATCTCAAGTCACCATAGCCTTTATGATCCTTTAGTTTTCAACTTGTAGTATCACTTTATGCTTTTATCAATGATGTTTTGTCGCTCTGCATGATTATGGCCATTATTGCTCTCTTAGTTTGTCGCTCCCAGTCTTTTGCTAGCCTCCACAACAAAGTATGAGTTCCACTCATGCATCCAACTCCCTAAACCAAGTTTTTCCAAAGAGTCCACCATACCTACCTACTAGCTTATGCTATTCCAAGTATATTCATGCTTTTGTTTACCTTCCACTAGTTATGAGAAAACTAGTGATTAAAGCTCTCACGAACTTGATGGCACACTTTACTTTTTGCCTCTAATAAACTTGAACCATTGGGTCCTTCTTTGTTGTGTATATGCTTGCGCTTTATAAGTTGAAATTAGCAGAACCATGTTTCATGGGGAACGCTTTCAACATTGCACTTGTACTTTGTACCCCGTTGATATCATGTTATTTTGCTTACGGATCTCGGCGGTGTGAAATAAAAGTGGAACTTGTAAGATCATGGAGTTTGTATATGTGTCAGAGAAACGCCTGGGCTGCTAGCCTAAGCCATGCCTAATCATGGTGGAAACTTGCAGCATCACCATAATGAGCACTCTATGAAGCATCCTCAATAAAAACCTATGCAAATAGCAAATAAAAAGATCGCTGAGATGCTCATTGTCTGCTTGCCTTGTCATTTTGATTATGGGAAAGCTCCCGTATCATGTGCAAGGGGTACCCCGTTCGCGGTTCTTAATGATACACATATACTTACAATGACAAGAGCTTACTCGTGACTGAAGTTGAGTAGCATGAGGATCTGTCTTCGTAAGTAAGGGGCATGAGATTTCGGTTTATAACTTGTCAAGCATATCCTCTTAGTTGTGTCACTTTAACCTTAATCATTTCAAGATGCTTATGATAGGGGAAATGAGAGCTGAAAGCTATGAGTACCATAATTTTTGGAAGCTCTTTATGAGACTTGAATCCCTACTTCCTTTTACGAAAGGCCTTTCTTCCACCATTATGTTGAGTCTCCACCTTCTAACTTTATGCACCTACTTTGAGAGCATAGTGGCCATTCTTAGTTCTATGTGCATTGTCCCAAGACTAGTTGATTGATGCATAACTTGTTATTGCTTGTTTGAAACTATTGTATCTAGTCACTCTTATGAACTTTGAAGGTGTCCTATGCATTTATATTTGCTACTCTATTGAGGGACAAGCTAAATACTAGTATGCTATGTTTTCATTATGTGAAACAAACAAACGTCTTGTAAAGCATTATTATTCATGAATCTTTTGTTTGTATCTTTTTATGTTGCATCATAGTTTCTTTGCCTATTGCTAGAACTTTGTCTTTCATGTTATGATTGAAGTACTATGATCCCAGCTTTGAATGTTTTGCAAATACTTTGATCAAGTCTTTGATGGTGATGTCACCTCAAAAATTATGCTTTCTTTTTATCACTTACCTACTCGAGGACGAGCAGGAGTTAAGCTTGGGGATGTTGATACATTACAAATGTATCTATAATTTTTGATGTTCCATGCTTGGTTTTATCCACTTTCTTGTGTTTTGTTCCAACTTTGGAGTACCTTTCATATGATTTCTTGGACTAACCTATTAACAAGATCCACAGTGCCAGCTGCCTGTTTTCTTCTGTTTTTGGTTCCAGGAACGTTAGAAAATGAATATTCTCGTAATTGGACGGGACAAAAGCCAAAGTGCCTATTTTTCCGGAAGGGATCAAGTGCCAGAATACGAGACGGTGAGGGACCAGGGGGCCACCACACCACCTGGCCACGCGGCCCAGCCTGGCCCGCGCCAGGGGGTGGTGAGGCCAGCCCTGGAACCCCCTCGGCCTCCCCTTCCGACTATAAGATGCCCTCGGGATGAAAACCCTAAGTACCCGATCAAAAATCCACAAAAGAGTCTGTAGCCGCCGTCATCTCCATCCCTAGATCGGGAGGGATCTGAAGGTCTTCCCGGCACCCTGCCGGAGAGGGGAATTCAGCCTGGAGGGTTTCTTCATCACCATGCAAGCCTCCGGTGTCATGCGTGAGTAGTTCATCCTTGGAGTACGGATCCATGTAGTAGTTAGATGGCTGGTTTATCCTCCTTTGTGCTTTCATGTTTAGATCTTGTGAGCTTCGTTCATGATCAAGATCATCTATTTGTAATTCATACATGTTGTGTTTGCGGGGATCCGATGGATATTGAGATGCTATTTCAGATTGATTATTGATTCTATCATGTCTTTGTTATTTGAGATCTTGCATGCTTTCCGTTGTTAGTAGCTATCTTGGCCAAGTAGATGCTAGCAACTCCAAGAGTTAGTATTTATGCTCGATAGTGGGTTCATGCCTCTGGTAATCTGGGGAAGTGACAGAAATCTCTAAGGTACTAGATGTGTTGTTGCTACTAGGGAGAAAACAAAAATCATTTGTTCATAGAACAATCGTATTGTTTACTTTACACGCAGTTCGTAAAGCAATAATCTGTTGCTTGCAACTTAATACTGGAGGGGGTTCGGATGATAACCTGAAGGTGGATTATTAGTCATAGATGCATTTGGATGGCGGTCTATGTATTATGTTGTAATGCCCAATCAAGTCTCAGAGGAGTCAAGATGATTAGTATATGCATGTATTGCTTTCTCGGTGTTTGTCAATTGCCCCGCTTTAATTTGTTCACCTAGCATGTTATCTATCTAAGGAGAACCACCTCTAGTGAACTATGGATCCCGGTCCTTTTTCTTTACATACAATCTACAACTGTTTTCTGCTTTATGTTTACTTTCTGCAAACTTTTACTTCTTTCCATTCGATACGTTTAATCCTTTGTTTTCCGCAAAACACGGTGAGATTAACAACCTCATCGCAAGTTGGGGACAAAGTTCTGTGGTTGTGTTGTGCAGGTCTGCATGTTGCTACTAGCACCGGTAGTGTGCCCTGCCAAAGCTGAGCTAGTAACACCTTTGAGGTGTTTCCTTGCTCCTACCGGTTCGATTAAACCTTGGTTTCATAACTGAGGGAAACTTGCTGCTGTGCTCATCATACCTTCCTCTTGGGGTTCCCAACAAGCTCTACATCAACACCGCCATCAAGCATTTTTCTGGGCGCCGTGCATTGAGCCATCACCACGCTACGGCCCGAGGGGGAGGCATAGCTACAGGGCGCAAGTCGGTGCAGCGGCTGGGAGACCACCAGCGACGTACACGCCAAGGAAGGCGCGTTGGAAGCCGGTAGCGTCGACCAAAGGCAGCGGCGCTGCGGCCCGACGGGGCGACATAGCGGTAGCCCGTCGCTCGATCGGTGGTAGGCGCGTGTCGGGCACGTGCTTGGCGTAGATAGGTGATGGCTCAGTGTTGATGTAGAGCTCGTTGGGAACCTCAAGAGGAAGGTATGATGACCACAGCAGCAAGTTTCCCTCAGGTATGAAACCAAGGTTTAATCGAACGAGTAGGAGCAAGGAAACACCCCAAAGGTGTTGCTAGCTGAGCCTTGGCAGGGTGCACTATCGGTGCTAGTAGCAACGTGGAGACCTGCACAACACAACCACAGAACTCTGTCCCCAACTTGCGGTGAGGTTGTCAATCTCACCGGTTTTGCTGAAAACAAAGGATTAAATGTATCAAATGGAAGGAAGTAATAGTTTACAGAAAGTAAACACAAAGCAGTAAACATTTTATAGATTGTATGTAAAAGAAAAGGACCGGGATCCATAGTTCACTAGAGGTGGCTCTCCTTAAGATAGATAACATGCTAGGTGAACAAATTACAGCAGGGCAATTGACAAACATCGAGAAAGCAATACATGCATATACTAATCATCTTGACTCCTTTGGAACTTGATTGGGCATTACAACATTATACATAGACCGCCATCCAACTGCATCTATGACTAATAATCCACCTTCAGGTTATCATCCGAACCCCCTCCAGTATTAAGTTGCAAGCAACAGATTATTGTTTTACGAATTGCGTGTAAAGTAAACAATACGATTGTTCTATGAACAAAGGATTGTTGTTTTCTCCCTAGTAGCAACAACACATCTAGTACCTTAGAGATTTCTGTCACTTCCCTAGATTACCAGAGGCATGAACCCAGTATCGAGCATAAATACTAACCCTTGGAGTTGCTAGCATCTACTTGGACAAGATAGCTACTAACAACGGAAAGCATGCAAGATCACAAATAACAAAGACATGATAGAATCAATAATCAATCTAAAATAGCATCTCAATATCCATCGGATCCCCGCCAACACAACATGCAGAATTACAAGTAGATGATCTTGATCATGAACGGAGCTCACAAGATCTAAACATGAAAGCACAAAGGAGGAGAACCAGCCATCTAGCTACTACATGGATCCGTAGTCCAAGGATGAACTACTCACGCATCAAACCGGAGGCTTGCATGGTGATGAATAAGGCCTCCAAGGTGAATTCCCCTCTCCGGCAGAGTGCCGGGAAGAGCTTCAGATCCCTCTCGATCTAGAGATGGAGACGACGAAGGCTATAGACTCTTTCGTGGATTTTTGATCGGGTACTTAGGGTTTTCGTCCCGAGGGCATCTTATAGGCGGAAGGAAAGGCCGAGGGGGTGCTGGGGTTGGCTAGACCACCCCTGGCGCGGGCCAGGCCTGGCCGCACGGCCAGGTGGTGTGGCTGGCCCTCAGCCCTTCTCCATCTCGTATTCTGGCATCTGATGACTTCCGGAAAAATAGGCACTTTGGCTTTTGTCCCGTCCAATTCTGAGAATATTCATTTTCTGACTTTCATGGAACCAAAAACAACAGAAAACAGGCAGTTGGCACTGTGTCTCTTGTTAATAGGTTAGTCCAAGAAATCATATGAAAAGTACTCCAAAGTGTGGACAAAACACAAGAAAGTGGATCAACCAAGCATGGAACATCAAAAATTATAGATACATTTGCAATGTATCAACATGCGTGGGATCGGTTGTTCAGACCGACGGTGCACCGTATGCGCCATGGCATGGACGACGTGTAGATCGGATTCAATGGTGATGTTGTCGGTGAAGTCCCGGACGATGACGACGACGAGGATCCGAGGAGGGCGGCCGCGTCCAGTGAGGCCGTGACAACCTACCGAAGCAGGTGCAGCAGCGGAGGGGGCATCCGCATGGACGCGATGTAGATCCTCGATGCCGATGGTCAGAGTAGAGGCGCGGCGATGACAACAGCGGTGGGCAACTCAATCCGATCTAAGATTGGTAAACCAAAAAGAAAGTCAATCAAGAGATCGGAGAAAAAGACTTACAGGGCAGCCGATCACGGATCAGCGGACGAACCCCGCATACGGGTTGCGTAGCCCCCGGGGGAGATCATGGAGATCAACCTCCTCGAGGGCAGCGCAGCGGAAGCTAGGGTTTAAGATTATGAGTTTGGCAGAATATGATGGATATATTATTGAGCCTCATGGGCGAGTATATATAGGCGTACAGTGTAGGAATTCCGCGTATGAAAACAATAAAATTTTACCCTACGCCCCTGAACCCCTAAAGCTGCCAAGACCTGTCTATTAGTAATATAGTAACGGGAGAGGCTTTTCGTGAACTTACCCTTGAAGACCGAAAAGCGTTGTCAACGCTCAAGAGAGCGTGGTTGATGTAGACGAGCCGAAGCCGAACTCAAGGTCGTGATGAAGTCCTTGCGCTCCAACGGCTCCAACGACTTGAGTGCCTCAAGTGCGACATGTCACAGGGAGTTACACACGTCTGGTGCCTGACGATGACTCCCGCTTCCCCGATCCAGCATCAATTGCGTAAGTAGAGCTCCCGGATCCGAATCCCGCAGCACGACGGCGCTCCGCGGTGAAGATGTCTCTCGTTCGTGCAGTCTAGACTTGGGACCGCGGTCACGAGAGAGAGAGAGAGAGAGAGAGAGGGGGAGAGAGAAAATATCAATTAGAGGTCCTCCCAAAAGTGAGAAGACCTTTATTGATTATTGGTGTATTTTATTTGGCCAAATACCCCTACTATATATAAGGGGAGGGGAGGTACTACCTCCCTCAAAGTCCCGGGGTGGGACTAAAGGAGAGGAGGGGTAGGGGTGGCACCGCCGGCCACCC
Organism: Avena eriantha; assembly: GCA_910589775.1. Classification (NCBI taxonomy): domain Eukaryota; kingdom Viridiplantae; phylum Streptophyta; class Magnoliopsida; order Poales; family Poaceae; genus Avena; species Avena eriantha. The sequence goes on from OU342742.1 coordinate 131,849,282, forward strand.
CATGGGCCCCATGGGGGGGGCGAGGGCTGGCCCACTAGGGCGCCGGCCACCCCCTTGGCCCCCTTCTCCCTCTCTCCTTTCCCTAATGGGCCCTCTCCCTCCGGGAATTGGCCCATTAAGCCTTTGACCATTTAAATTGATTTTTCTCTTTATTAAATAATTATGAATAAATAATTAAATAAATATTTAACATTCATTCACATATTATTCAACCTCCGTGGCTATGGAACACTTCCACCTCCACTCCGGACATCCTCTGGACTTACCGAAACCCTTCCGGTTTTCTCTCTACTATTCTTCGGTGATTCTACCGATCCTATAAACACTCTCTAAGCATCATCAAGCCCTTAAGCGTGATACCCCATGATTCGGGAACACTCCAGACATGGTCGGGACACTCCCGCACCAATGATTGACAGAGGGACCTGGATGGCCATGTGACCCCTGTGCGTTCCACGAAGATCTTTCGTCGTTTGAACCGAGACAGCCGTGTCTTATTCCCTTTGTCTCTCGATACTTGCATTGCCCGAGATCTGAACAATGACATCACCATGTCATATTTAATCTCGTTACCAAACAACACTACTTGACTCGTTCCGACAAGTGATATCCCCGTGATCAAATCACACGCTGCGCAGCTATTGGATATAACTTCTCCGAGTGGGCCCTTTGAGTATCTTCCCATCACATGGACGGAAAAATCCAGCTCTTGACATATATTGCCTCTACGGTTTCCTCCGAGTACCTGAACACACCTTTATAACCACTGTATTACCAAGTGGCGCTTGATGCTATCTAAGCACTCTCGGGAGACAGTGGTTCATATAGCCTCATGGTCTAAGGAATAGTCTACGAGGATCCATTTCTAATCATCGTAGCTTGAACTTCGTGACATGATCGGGTCATGATGTTTAGGTTGGGTATTGGTTCATCATCTCATTCTCGGAATGAGATGACTCCATTTCCAACTGGCATAAATGCCACATGATTAGGAAACATGATCATCTGTTGACCAATGAACCAATGACTAGAGTTTCACTGGGAACCCCTGGTTGTTTGTATATCACATGTGTATTGATGTTTCCACTCAATACAGTTATAGCATGATACAAAACTTAATCATAAACTATATGAAATATGATAATAGTCCTTACTACTATTTGTCTCTAGGGCATATTTCCAACAGTCTCCCACTTGCACTAGAGTACAAATACACTAGCTGCATTTGTTCCTTAATCATTGGCACCATATATCCGGTACCCTGAACATGCTTGCTCATGGAAGAGGTTGAGTCTTGGGTCTGTACTTTATAGTCCCAAATCCTTTGCAACTTACTAATGTCACCTTGATTGACATTAATACTTTATCATCACATGATAACATCTATGTGTATGCATTGTCGCTATAGCAGCATAACGAGGCCTGATTCCAGGAGCCTACAGTGACTTTAGATCAACCTTGAGGGCTTTATCATGGGCACTGTGCCCTAGGACACATCATTCTACGTTAAAAGCGAACTAGCCCCGTCATAACATTATACAACACTTTAGATGGTACCCTTATCTATTATTATAAATGTATTCATCGAAACACTAGTGCACTCTATGCAACTTTCGATGTTTTTGTTCACCTCGCTTCCTACTTGACTTTCATCGGTATTTACAGGAGTTCCCAACATATTCCCTTATAACATAACCCTTTATGTTTTAAGATATGTCATCCTTTATGGATTTGGAAAACATGCCTACAGTTCTCTATTAGACACTGCGGACAAACTTAGCTCAACTTCTGTGATTCAAACTTAATCATTTTCAAACGTTCCTTATTGGATCATATATTATGTTAAGCTATCATCATGGTTTTCTGAGATAGAACCTATGTCTTCACATAGTGGATGATGATCATCCTTTTCTTTCTTTCAAACATTGATGTTAAACTTAATACTATTCCTAATTTGAGTTATTAAGGACCAATTCCTTAATTAACTTCTATTCTGAAACCCTTTTCAGAATCCCTTAAGGAATACTACATAATATCATAATATACTTATTATCAACTTCTACATCTTATAAATCATTATTTATAAGTAATTGCGCTTTCATTTTTAACACAATTAAGAATTACTCCTATAAGCTCCCACTCAAAAATATGTCAATCACATATTGTTTTAGGAAGACTTTCATAGCTCCCACTCAATTTCATGCAAATTGCATATCCACTCACTATTTTGAATAACTTCAAAATCCTTTGATCAAATATCAAACTTGGAGTTTTACTATGAGATATTAGTACTATTACTAGTTTTAAATCCTCTAGACATTCAGCACACTTGAATCAAATTCATTTGAATTTGTCCAATACTTGACAAATTATGCTTTTGTCATTCACCCCATTTTCCACTATGGCTTTGCAGTCATTTGGGAAAATTCAAGTAACCCCTTTTACTTGTGAGATTCAGCAACGAATTTCTTTCTAATCTCAAGTGAATTTTGTTTCTAGGATTTCTCATAATTTAGTTTACCATTATTTCTTTAGTAGTTCGTAGGTATGTCATATTCCAAGAATCATGACAAATGATTCACAAATGTTTCCATATAAGATATGGATTACATTTTGAATCCTACTTCATGTAGTGAAAACACCAGTGGGGAAAACACAATGATCAATATCATTGATTCTTTCCTTTGTGAAGAGAATCGTTCAGGAACGTTTTCCGTTACACTTCTCAACACTCTGATGCATGGATTTGAATCCTCGTCGTGTTTTTCACTATCTTCCATTTGCTCCATAATCGAGAAATATCACTAAAAGTGAGATTTCTCAAGAATGCACCAAAATCCAAGCAATACTAGTTTTGCTTCTCTTTTGGTTTCAGCTATGGATTTCATATTCAAAGTTTCCAATGAATACTCTACAAGGACTTATTCGCTATAGTTTTGGTTATGTCGAATAACCCCCAAAACTTTCATGACTTCAAATGGTTCACTATATATTCTAATTGAGTGCTAACTATTTCTTAACTAATGGTCTCTACATCTATACTACAATGATTTATTTGGTGCCATCTATTAACCCACTTTGATATCTAATATCACATTGTGATGCTTTGCATTTTGACGTTTCAAAACGCCTTTGCATTTCACAATTACTTTTATGCCATTCTTATAAAGTCGAATTTCATTACTATTGATCAAATCGTAGTAATTAGATTCTCTTTTATATTTATACCTTTTGTTGATGAAACACTTTGATCAAATCAAATAGTTTCATATTCATGTTTCCTTTGGTAAACTTCTTTACACATTTAAACAATCATATAATGATAATTACCATTTTTGTTAAAACACAATAGATCGAATATGTATTTACTTTTAACAATTCATTAAACACTTCGTATTCAAGTAATACTCGGTGTTGAAGTTATATTGCCGAAGTCAGGCATGATTTATATGTGATAAGAAATCGAATGACTTTCACATATTATCATTATAACTTTGAATTTAAACAATGGTTTTCATTCCGTAATGAAATATCTGTTGGGTCCACAGCATAGAAAACAAAAAATTTCCTATGATGTGAACTACACGCCAAGATCTATCTACTAGGTACAAAGCAACGGGTGGACATACATCCAACGAGAACTTACCCTCGAAGACAACGAGTTTTGTTAACGAGTAGGAACTCGTGGTTGCTATAGTCGTACAGTTGTCGATCTCAAGATCGTGAGGAAGTCCGAGCGCCGCAACTCAGCAGCGCATCCGCACTCGCACACACGTTTAAGCCAATGGACAACCTCCACCTCCTCGCTCCAGTGATCCAGCGGAAGCAACAACTCCTTCCAGACGAAATTCCACCAGGAACATGTATCTCGCTAATCCGAGACCATGGGGGAATAATTCTAGAGGGGGAGAGAGATCCTTCACAAGGAGGTGTGAGGATGAAGGAGGGAATGGGTGGCCTTTTATAGGAGGAGGGGGGTGCCCCCCTCTCCATGGCCGGCGCATGGGTGGGTGACCCCTCACCTCCCCCATTCATGTGGTGGTAACCCCTCCACATTAAAATACCTCTTCACATTCCCTTTTAAAGTCTCCACTTTAAATGCATTAAAATTCTCCAAGTTTAATGTTCTCTCATTTAATAAAACTCTTTTATTAAATTTATTCAAAATTTTGTTAATTACTTTAATTAACAAACATTCAGATATAGCCCCTTGCAATATTTCAATATCACATGCAGAACCACTTTCTGCATTTTCACCCGAAACAATTTCTGGTTTCTATTGAAACAATTCCTGTGCTTTGCAATTCTTTCGTCTGAAACATATGTGCTCCAAAATGGTGTTCGGTAACTCTTAAGTGTGTCACCCTACGGTTCACGAATAATGCAGACATGATCGAGACCCTTGTCCGATCAATAATCAGCAGCGGGACCTGGAGATCCGTACTGACTCCTACAAATTCAACGATGACTTCTGTGATCGTGAGAACCTTTAACGCTTGTAACTAAATCCCTTTGTCTCGCGATATATTACATGTCCGAGATTCGATCATCGGTATCTCCATACCTAGTTTGATCTCATTACCGACATGCACTCTTTTCTCGTTCTCGTGATATAATATTCTAGTGATCACATCACTTGCTTGCAAGCTATCTCAATGTGATATCACCGAGAGGGCCTAGAGTATATCTATCCGTCATCGGGATTGACAAATTCCACCATTGATCCATGAGCCTCAACATAACACCTTCGTAGTACTGAAACCATCTTTATAGTCACCCTGTTATGGTGTGACGTTTGATGTTATCAAGATACTCTTCAGGTGTTAGCAATTAACATGATCTCATGGTCTAAGGATAAAGATTACTTTGTATGATGTTATAGCAATATAAACATAATGACTTGATCGTAATGCTATACTTCGGATGAATGTTTATCACATCATTCCACCAATGGTGTGATCTTGTTATTAACAACATCCAATGTCCATGATCAGGAAACCTTGATCATCTTGTTAATCAACAAGCTAGTCTATAAGCGAGGCATATCTAGGAACCCTTTTGTTTATTAAACACACATGTATTGATGTTTCTGATCAATACAATTCTAGCATGCAAAATAAACATCTATCATATATAAGGAATACATAATAACAACTTTATTATTGCCTCTCAGGGCATATTTCCTTCAGTCTCCCACTTACACTAGAGACAATAATCTAGTTCATATAGTGATAAATCTAACACCCATGGAGTTCTGGTGTTGATCATGTTTTGCCCTAGGGAGAGTTTTAGTCAACGGATCTGCTACATTTAGATCCGTGTGTACTTTACAAATCTTTATATCTCCATCCTTGACATGCTTGTGGATGGAGTGAAACCGGCGCTTAATATGCTTGGAATTCTTGTGAGACCTCGTTTTGTTTGCGTTGGCTATGGATCCATTATTGTCACAATAGATCACCATTGGGTCCAACGCACTGGGAACCACACCTAGTTCCGTAATGAACTCTTTCATCCAAACCGCCTCCTGCGCCACTTCTGAAGCAGCAACATATTCCGCCTCCGTCGTTGATCCAGCCACCACAGCTTGTTTGGAACTCCTCCAACTAACTGCTGCTCCGTTCAAGAGAAATACGTATCTGGATTGAGACTTAGAGTCATCTAGATCGGTGTCAAAGCTAGCATCGACATACCACTTAGCGACTAGCTCTTCTTCACCTCCGTATATAACAAACATATCCTTAGTTCTTCTCAAGTACTTGAGGATGTTCTTTACCGCTATCCAGTGTTCCGAACCTGGATCAGATTGGTACCTACTAGTCAAACTAATAGCATGTGCCACATCCGGTCTTGTACATAGCATGGCATACATAATAGAGCCTATTGCCGAGGCATAGGAGATCTTATCCATCATCTCTCTTTCTTCCGCCGTAGCCGGACTTTGAGTCTTACTCAATGTCTTGCCTTGCAACATAGGTAAGAACCCCTTCTTACTTTCGTCCATATTAAACTTCTTTAATATCTTATCAAGATATGTACTCTGCGATAGCCCAATTAGGCGCCTTGATCTATCTCTATAGATTTTAATGCCTAATATATATGATGCTTCACCAAGGTCTTTCATCGAAAATTTGCTGTTTAGATAACTTTTAACACTGTTTAAAAGATCTATATCATTTCGAACCAATAATATGTCATCCACATATAATATCAGAAATGCCACATTGCTCCCACTCACTTTCTTGTAAATACAAGCCTCTCCATAAGGTTGGACAAATCCAAACTCTCTGATCACCTCATCAGAGCGGAGATTCCAACTCCGGGATGCTTGCTTCAGTCCATAGATGGATCGCTGAAGTTTGCATACCTTATTAGCATCCTTAGGATCGACAAAACCCTTAGGTTGTATCATATACAACTCTTCTTCAATATTACCATTGAGGAACGCAGTTTTGACATCCATCTGCCATATTTCATAATCGAAATATGCAGCATTGCTAACATAATCCTAACCGACTTAAGCATCGCTACGGGAGAGAATGTCTCATCGTAGTCAACTCCTTGAATTTTTCGAAACCCCTTTGCGACAAGTCCAGCCTTATAGATGGTCACATTACCATCAGCATCAGTTTTTCTTTTGAAAATCCATTTATTCTCAACGGCCTTTCGGTCGTGAGGTAAGTCCACCAAGTTCCAAACTTGGTTCTCGTACATGGATTCCATCTCGGATTTCATGGCTTCTAGCCATTTGTTGGAATCCGGGCTCATGATCGCTTCTTCATACGTCGCAGGGTCATCCATTTCATCAACCATAAAATTCACAACAGGATTGCCGTACAGTTCAGGAGCTGCACGTGTCCTGCATGACCTGCGAGGTTTGGTAGTGTCCTCTTTCGGAGTTTCATGATCATTATCATTAGCTCTCTCTTCATCAGGTGAAGTCAACTCCGAAACAACTTCTGGTGCTGCGCCACTCGCCATTCCATGAAGAGAAGGTTCAATAACCTCTTCGAGTTCTACCTTCCGACTACTCACACCTTTTGCGAGAAACTCCTTCTCAAGAAAGGATCCATTCTTGGCAACAAAAACCTTGCCCTCGGATCTGTGATAGAAGGTATACCCAATTGTTTCCTTAGGGTATCCTATGAAGACGCATTTTTTCCGCTTTGGGTTCGACTTTATCCGATTGAAGTTTCTTCACATAAACATCGCATCCCCAAACTTTAAGAAATGACAGCTTAGGTTTGTTTCCAAACCATAATTCATACGGTGTCGTTTCAACAGATTTAGATGGTGCCCAATTTAAAGTAAATGCAGCTGTTTCCAGTGTATAACCCCAAAATGATAGTGGCAAGTCAGTCAGAGACATCATAGATCGAACCATATCCAATAAGGTACGATTACGACGTTCCGACACACCATTATGTTGTGGTGTTCCGGCAGGCGTGAGTTGTGAAACTATTCCACACTCTTTCATGTGTGTGCTAAACTCGTAACTTTGATACTCTCCTCCACGGTCAGACCGTAGAAATTTGATCTTTCTATTACGATGATTTTCCACTTCATTCTGAAATTCCTTGAACTTTTCAAAAGTTTCAGACTTGTGTTTCATCAAATAGATATACCCGTAGCTACTCAAATCATCTATGAAAGTAACAAAATAACGATATCCACCTCGCACTGACACACTCATTGGTCAACACACATCAGTATGTATGATTTCCAATAGATCTGTCGCCCGTTCCATTGAACCGGAAACGGCGTTCTAGTCATCTTGCCCATAAGGCATGGCTCACATGTATCAAATGATTCAAAATCAAGTGATTCCAAAAGTCCATCAGAATGGAGTTTCTTCACGTGTTTAACGCTAATATGACCTAGACGGCAATGCCACATATATGCAGATATATCATCATCAAGTTTAATCTTTTTAGCATTAACATTATGAATGTGTGTAATATTACTATCGAGATCCATCAGAAATAAACCATTCAACATAGGTGCATGACCATAAAAGATATTATCCATATAAATCGAACAACCATTGTTTTCAAATTAAACGAATAACCACTTTGCATCAAACATGATCCGGATACAATGTTCATGCTAAGTGCAGGCACCAAATAAGAATTATTTAGGTTTATGACTAATCTCGATGGCATATGGAGAGGCAGCGTTCCGACGGCGATCGCATCCACTCTTGATCCATTGCCGACCCGCATTGTGACCTCATCCCTTGCTAGTTGTCGCTTGTTCCGCAGCCCCTGAATCAAGTTACATATATTAGCAATTGATCCCGTATCAAATACCCAGGTGCTACTGCGAGTACTAGTCAAGTACACATCAATAACATGTATATCACATATACCTTTGTTTGCCTTGCCGGACTTCTTGTCCGCCAAATACTTGGGGCAGTTGCGCTTCCAATGGCCAGTCCCCTTGCAATAGTAGCACTCGGTATCGGACTTAGGGCCAGCTCGGGATTTCTTTTTAGGCGTGGCAACAGATTTGCCACCCTTCTTTCCCTTGTGCTTGCCTTTCTTGTCCTTCTTGAAACAGATTTGCAAGATTATAACGTTTATAAAATTGTATATCAAATATATACCTTTGTCATCGATGACCTCTCTGGTGATTGGTTCAACCTTTACGTTCCTGAAACGTAATATGAACTCCTAGAAATCCAATGTTTCCGTATCACCACTCATGATACTACTCCGGACATGTCCTTCGTAGCTGGGATGCAACGATCGAAGCGGTACGTCTATCGCAAATGGATCATCCATCCAGTAATCCACGAAGTAAACCAGTCTCATGTTTGCATCAAGCATGCGCTCCAAGTGACCCTTCAGACATGTATGCTCCTCCATCTATATGGAAAGGAACTCTCCAAGCAGCTCGTGCTTCCACATGCGCACATGGCCTATGAACTCTGCTCTCAGTTGATCCACCATTGAATATGGATCAAGATCATCCATGAGCGGATGGACTTCATCCACCACCCCGTAACGCATTATTATGTGAATGTAGGTGGACATCTCTTGACGATAATACTGGTCTGCCAGCTCTTGTGCGGTCTCATAGTGGTCTGGCTCAGTCAAATCCATCGTGCGGCGTATGTACTCTACCACATGATTCCTAGTAAGGAGATCATTCAGGCGCACAAGCCAACTAGGGAAGTTGGATCAATCAAGTCTAAGTTTCTCACCCTTTACCCATTCCTCAATGACAAAGTAAGCTTCACAGTGAGCCATCTCTACATTTATAATTGCAAAAGGAATTTAGACTAAGTTTATAATTAAATGAGTTAATAATAACTCCACTCAGAAACAGCTATACTCATAAGGGTTCATAGTGATAACACAACCCCTATCAGCCACATCTCCCCCGATCGTCACGGCCATCAATGTGGGTTCAAGGGTGGACGCTAAACGTCGGTCACATCATTCATGCGACTCGTGCTCGATCTTTCGACCATCCGTGTTCCGAGGCCATGTCTGCACATGCTAGGCTCGCCAACTCAACCTTAGTGTATTCGTTGTGCAACATGGCTTACACCCACTGTATGCGAACGTAGATATGTCTGACACCCATGCATGTACCATGGATCGCCTCATACCGAAGAACTTTCTTAGTGGTGCACACTAAGGGGGAACACAAGTAACAGGGATCATCTTATTAGGCTAACGTCGAGTATCTAATACTAGCACACAATAAGATATACAAACAATAACATTGAATGTAAATGCGATGTGAGATGGTCCTTCACATCGTGATCTCCATCCGTCGTCACCAGATTTCTGCGCCAGGGTTCCGGCGCCGTAGACACCAGGGTACCAGTGTCATTCTGGCATGGTAGTCCGTCACCTCCGTGACTATCTACTACTACGTAACAAGAGGTAATCACTTTACCTTTGCCACAACCATATCACAAAGCAACGCCCCCTGCAAAACAAAGTTATACGCCTCTACTTTATCTTTGCATGTTTTACGTGGTTGAATGGGCTTTCGCACAAGAACCGTTCTTACCTACGAACATTCAGCACAACGCTGATCAAGTAATTGTCTCTACTACACCCCTTTCGGGGCCCTCCGTTGTAAATGGTATACCAATTAATGTGAGAGAGACAGACACCCCCTAAGCCACTTTATACAGTACAAGCCGTATGTCAAGCGTGGACCAGTCTCGCGAATGAACGCGTAAAGTCGGTTGGGGGCCGCTTCATCAAGCATTACTGTGGTATACACAAGTACACGTGTGAGGGTAACAACTAAAATATCAACGCCCACACGCTACATCTCGTGTGTTCTACCCGTACTAGCATTAATACGCATAGATCTAGCTCTGATACCACTGTAGGGGTTCTACATATGAAAACAATAAAATTTTACCCTACATCCTTGAACCCCTGAAGCTACCAAGACCTATCTATTAGTACTACAGTAACAGGAGAGGCTTTTCGCGAACTTACCCTTGAAGACCGAAAAGCGTTGCGCTCCAACGGCCGAAGCCGACCTCAAGGTCGTGATGAAGTCCTTGCGCTCCAACGGCTCCAATGACTTGAGTGCCTCAAGTGCGACACCTCGCGGGGAGTTACACACGTCCGGTGCCTGACGATGACTCCCGCTTCCCCGATCCAGCAGCAGTTGCGGAAGTAGAGCTTCCGGATCCGAATCCCGCAGCGCGGCGGCACTCCGTAGTGAAGATGTCTCTCGTTCGCGCAGTCCAGACTTGGGACCACGGTCACGAGAGAGAGAGAGAGAGAGAGAGGGAGATAGAAAATATCAATTAGAGGTCCTCCCAAAAGTCAGAAGACCTTTATTGATTATTGGTGTATTTTATTTGGCCAAATACCCCCACTATATATAGGGGGAGGGGAGGTACTACCTCCCTCAAAGTCGCGGGGTGGGACTAAAGGAGAGGAGGGGGAGGGGTGGCACCGCCAGCCACCCCATGGGCCCCGCGGGGGGGGGGGGGGGGGGGGCTGGCCCACTAGGGCGCCAACCACCCGCTTGGCCCCCTTCTCCCTCTCTCCTTTCCCTAATGGGCCCTCTCCCTCGGGGAATTGGCCCATTAAGCCTTTGACCATTTAAATTGATTTTTATCTTTATTAAATAATTATGAATAAATGATTAAATAAATATTTAAAATTCATTCACATATTATTCAACCTCCGTGGCTATGGAACACTTCCACCTCCACTCCGGACATCCTCTAGACTTACCGAAACCCTTCCGGTTTTCTCTCTACTATTCTTCGATGATTCTACCGATCCTATAAACACTCTCTAAGCATCATCAAGCCCTTAAGCGTGATACCCCATGGTTCTGGAACACTCCAGACATGGTCGGGACACTCCCGCACCAATGATTGACAGAGAGACCTAGATGGCCATGTGACCCCTGTGCGTTCCACGAAGATCTTTCGTCGTTTCAACTGGGATAGTCGTGTCTTATTCCCTTTGTCTCTCGATACTTGCATTGCCCGAGATCTGATCAATGACATCACCATGTCGTGTTCAATCTCGTTACCGAACAACGCTACTTGACTCGTTCCGACAAGTGATATCCCCGTGATCAAATCACACGCTGGACAACTATTGGATATAACTTCTCCGAGTGGGACCTTTGAGTATCTTCCCGTCACAAGGACGGACAAATCCCGCTCTTGACATATATTGCCTCTATGGTTTCCTCCGAGTAATTGAACGCACATTTATAACCACTATATTACCAAGTGGCGCTTGATGCTATCTAAGCACTTTCAGGAGACAATGATTGATATAGCCTCACGGTCTAAGGAATAGTCTACGAGGATCCATTTCTAATCATCGTAACTTGAACTTCGTGACATAATCGGGTCATGATGTTTAGGTTGGGTATTGGTTCATCATCTCATTCTCAGAATGAGATGACTCCATTTCCAACTAGCATAAATGCCACATGATCAGAAAACATGATCATCTATTGACCAATGAACCAGTGAATGGAGTTTCACTGGGAACCCCTGGTTGTTTGTATATCACACGTGTATTGATGTTTCCACTCAATACAGTTATAGCATGATACACAACTTAATCATAAACTATATGAAATATGATAATAGTCCTTACTACTATTTGTCTCTAGGGCATATTTCCAACATACATGGGATTATCTTGGAGTACGAGTCAAGTTAGGTTAGAATCCTAACTATCCTAAACTACCACAATAACCGTGTACATACAATACTCTAATAGACAAGAGCACGTCACAGAAGGAGGACAGATCGAGACGGGCAGGGGTGAAGCCAGGAGGGATGGGGGGAGGGAGGGGGTGAGGGTGGGACAACGAAGTTTTGGCCATGGCGAGCCGACCGGGGAGGGGGCCGCTGCCGAGGTGGCGGCAATGGAGCGGGGGGAGTGGGAGCTAGGATAGAAGACGGATTCTAGTTTAATCCACTGAAATCTGATGCAGAACCTATGCACAACAACACCCGTAGCAGTTGTTTTGACTCAACGGCGCAATAGAAGTAGTAGGTCAGTATACACAGGTGCAAAGTTTACAACCTTGGTCTGCTCTCCGATCTTGTGCAGCCGGCGGTCAAGCAGCAATCTGGTCACAACGACATCTCCCTGGTTGTCCGGATTGCTAGCATTAAGGGCCACCATAGTGGCTTGATGTTTTTGGTGGAAATATCATCTCAAGCTTGTGCACATGTATAAAAAGATGTCTATCTATGTGCTCAGGGCATCTCCACTCGTAACCCCCATAAGGCCCGGTGTGGCCCTTTTTTGCCCGTATGGGAGGGGGCGCCGGAGCGATGTTACCAAATGGGGGGCACCGGCTCCCAGTCGTGCCCCCCCCCAACAAAATTTCAATATTCTAAATTTAGCAGAAATTTGGACAAACCGGTCAAACTTCAACAACTAGTCAATAATTTCACATCCTACATTAATTCAACCACTAGTCAACAATTTCACTTCCGCTGCCGCTGTCCTCCGAGCCGCCGGCTTCCTCGTCGTCGTCGGATGGAACCTCCACGATTTCCGCATTGTTCGCGAGACGGAGCACCTCTTCGCGACGAGCGGCGGCGATGATGGTGTACTTGGTCCGTCTAGGGACGGACCAGAACCTCCCCCGCCCTTCTCGGTTGCGGAGATCCCGGTGCATCACGCGCCCGTAAACGATGCGGTTGCCAATCTTGGCCTTCCACTCCTTCTTGAACAGCGCCGGCCAGTACGGGCTGGTTGCCGCATACCGGGGCAGCGCCCTCTTCCACGCGGGCATCTGGCGGCGATGCGGCACGATTTCGCTCTCCATCTCGGATCCGCCGGGGACGAGGAGCAGAGCCACCGGCACACCCGCATAGCTGATGCGCCATCCGTGGGGCACCGTCGCGCCCGGCGGCGCGAGGATGTCGAAGTGCGCGAACATCACCGCCTCATAGAACTTCAGCACAGGCATCTCCATGGCGGCACGGTGGCGATTGGAGAGGGAGGGGATGGATGACGAAGCGACGTCGCGGTGGAGAGGGAGGGGATGGAGACGACGAAGCGACGCGTTGTGGCGCCTCCTATTTGTACACGAGGACGACGAAGCGACGGGCTCTACGCGGCTGCGACGCGGGCCAGCTTTGACCGGGGCGGTTTGGCGCGCGCGTTTCCGCCTAATCTTCCTGCCACCCGCCCTGCCACGCGTCCATCCGGCGCCCCTGCTCTCCTCTCTGTACATTGAGTTTGGCCTGAGACCGCCGGGTAAATAACTGGGCCGCGCCGACGCCAAAAAAAAGAGACGCGCGGCTAGGCTCGAAATTTCGTGTTGGCGCCCCCCAAAACACTATGGGGGGGCCTTTAAGGCCCCTGAGTGGAGATGCTCTCAATACCTCAGGGAAACACTAGTTTATTTTGTCTTGAGAATGGCAAACCATAGCCCATGATTCCGTGAACATAAATTCCAGAACTTCTCCTCTTTGTTATCATTGTGCAGAGTACAATCAAGAATCAACTCAGTATTTCAATCTGAATGTTACTAAAATGTTTTTTTGGCCGGTTAATTCAAGCCTCTGACTAGTACAATCAGTTGCAAGCTTTACTAAACCAGGTGCATGTGCATCTCAACGACACTGAAGACTAGTGGGACCAACCGTCTCGCTCGGGATGACGAGAAGGTGTAAAGGAAGGCTAGGAAACCCAACAGCCTTTCCGGCTTCATTCTGGCCGCTTACACGTTGGTCGATCTCACTAGTGATGCCGCATGCATCTTTTTTGCCGGAAAACCGATCCAGCACGTACGGCAACTTGCCCCGGGACGCCTTTGGAGCTTCGACCTGCCCGGCATGAAAACTGACTTTAAATTGTGTCATCGGTCGTATAACAGATGACACGTGCCCCTCTACCATCAACAATATATGTGCAGCTTCCGTTCTTCGAAAATATAAACTGTATTTCTTAACACAATATTTAATGACTTGAAATTACCTGTACACAACAAAATTAATATACTTTCAATTACTTCTGCGCATCAGGTGCATTTACAAGTATACTAGTATGGAATTCAATTTGCACGCACTAAGCATTGTTTTTTTTTTGAAAAAGAGCATATATTAATATCAAAAGATACCAATTACACCCTGCCTCTGCAACCACGCATTGTCCTAGTGGTCATACGGATGCACCCAACCAATAAAAGAAAGAAGAATTACAAAAAAGAAAAGTCTCGCTACAGTGAACCATTCATTGAAACATCGGTACAACCACCACCAAGACATCACCAGAAGTCCAGCTTTTCCAAAAGAAACGCCCGGAAACAGTGCACAAACACCGTCATCGCCCGATCATAAATCTTAGGGTTTCACCCTAAAGAAAGAAAGTATGTGCTCTCAAAACAATACATTCAACAATGTCATTGCCGGGCACAACCAATTAAGGCCAGACCCTGGTTTTCACCGTGAAAGGTAGGACTATGAACCTCTCCTGTGCAGTCGCCCCTACTTGCATGCCACTGCTCCAAATCACGAGTCACTAAGCCAATTCATCATCACCCTTCAGACTTGAACCACCATTGTCGGTCCTCAGATCTCGGTGTCCATGACATTTATCCTATGCACCAAGCATTATAATGAAACGGATCAGTGCTAGAGAAATGGCTCACACCAGGGCACGGCACTTGGTTACAGCTATCAGACAACGGCGTCATTTCATCGTCTCTACAGAATTACAGCTCTCAAGCTGCGTTGCTAAAATATTTCCTGGAAGAGATCGTAAATCAACTCATACCGACAACAGTGAAGCAAAACTACGTCTTCAATTTTTCTTGAACACTGCACCCAGAAGAAACTCACAAATGGCCACATGGGTAGACCCTTTCTTCCTCAGCAGCCAACCCAGAAATCGACAATAGGTGTGTCGACATAAGGCAGAGACCCCTAATCTTAGAATCATTATATTTTTATTTAAATTCAATAATATTTTTACTTATTCATTGTTATTTACTTAAATAAAATGATAATATAAGAGTTAATAGGATTGATATCATAGTATTAATAACAAGATATAAATTATTTCGTGGAAACTGATTCTTAAGGAATGAAGAAGTTAAGTGTGCTGGGGGTGGAGTAGTGAGGATGGGTGACCGACCGGTAAGTTTGATCAAGACTGCAATTTGATTAAAAATTAAGTGTAATTATATTAAAAATATTACAAGTGAGAGATTAACGAGTTAAACTATTCAAAATTTAAAAAAAATTATTTATTTTTTTAAATTATTTTTACAACCGTTAGGCTATGCTGACGGCAGCTGTCAGCGTAGGCTACACCGATGACATGGTCATACGCCGACGGCTTTCGTTGCTGGGCCGAGGAAGGCGTCGACATAGGCTACGCCGAGGGCTATATGGGCTACGCCGACGCCTTAGCGTGCCATTCCTGTAGTGCTTGGTTCCAGTTCTCGGACAACGGCGCCATTTCATCATCTCTGCAGAATTACAGCTCTCAAACTAACTGCTTCTTTTTGGCACGACAACTGGTCCAGTCTCGGCCCCATGTGCGACCTTCTGCCAGACCTTTACAATATCGCGACAAGGAAGAATCGCGTGGTGGCCAAGGAATTCAACGAGAGCACATGGATTAGGTCCATCGCACGTCTGAACACCCCGACGCAGCTGAACCAGTACCTCCGCCTTTGGGAGATTGTTCAGAACACGACCCTGACGGCCGACCATGCGGACACCATCAAGTGGATTCTGACTGCGGATGGAAACTACAGCGCCAGCTCTGCCCACCATTCTCAGTTCCTTGGGAGCCACCCTAAGTTTAAAGCAGAAAAAATTTGGGAGGCACACGCGGAGCCGAAGTGCAAGCTTTTCGCTTGGCTGGCACTACACAACAAACTACTAACGGCTGACAACCTGGCATTGCGAGGATGGGATCATGACCCTGTATGCGCCCTCTGCCTTAGTGTCCCCGAGACGGTTAACCATCTACTTAAGGACTGCCCCTTCACGGCCACGGTTTGGAGCCTCGCCCAGCTCTGGAGCAATAATACCGAGGGGGCTCTGGGCCTGGGGTTTCCCTCCATCTCAGATTGGTGGGACAGGCTCACTGATGGTCACCCCGCAAAGGAGCGGCGTAAGATTAGCGGACGTCTGCTTTACGTCATATGGAACGCCTGGAAGGAGAGGAATCGAAGAATCTTCACTGGAAAACGCCTAACCTTCGTTGAGGTCACGGAGATTGCTAGGGTACGCAGCGGGCTAGGGCCTTCGC
Organism: Avena eriantha; assembly: GCA_910589775.1. Classification (NCBI taxonomy): domain Eukaryota; kingdom Viridiplantae; phylum Streptophyta; class Magnoliopsida; order Poales; family Poaceae; genus Avena; species Avena eriantha. Next base: position 131,866,024 of record OU342742.1, read on the forward strand.
GACGGTAGGCGAGGCAATCCCCGCGGAGCCAGATTAGAGGTTTTTTGTGTTTGTGGCTCGTTTGTGTCCCACTCGGACGTCTCTGACATGAACCTCACCATGCACAACACCATGTACGTCTTGTTTGGGGTTTCCCTCTAACTTAATGAATAGACAGTGCTCTTGCCGGTTGCTAAAAAAAAAAACTGGATTGCTAAAATATTTCCTGAAAGAGATCGCCGATCAATTCAAACCTACAACAGTGAAGAAAAACTACATCTTCAAATTTTCTCGAACACCCAGAAGAAACTCACACATGGCCACATGGGTAGGCCCTTCTCTTCATCAGCAGCCAACCCAGAAATCGACAATAGGTGTGTCGACATAAGGCCGACCCTAATCTTAAAAAAGAAAGTAAAAAGATGTGCAAGCGATAGCGTGTGCGTAGACGACAATAGGTGTGTCGACACAAGTCATTAGTCATTGGCTGTTCCGCATACAACCTCTACTGCTCATTTCGTGGGCCATCGTTACTTTTGCATACCAGATATACTCCGCCCTATACCCACGTGTGTCCTCCTGGTTGGACCAACCGGGGAGAACACCTACACCTGGAAGCCAAGACGTTGGAGCAGTATCAGATAGCTCGGACATGGCAACAACAGCAAGAGCATCTCCAGTCTGCCTCCAGAGTGCATTTTTTGTGCCAGCTAAATTTTTTCCACCCAGTCGCCCCCCAAGATCCGAATTTTTGCCGGTTGGGCCGAGGCTTGTGCCGACATTCCCAGGCCGAACCAGCGTGTTGGGGCCTGAAGGCATCACCTGAATGCCCTCATCCCCTTGTGGCCGGGCAAGTGGCCCCGTCATGTCATTGAGCCAAACCTCGTCGTCCTCATCACCTCGTCTTCTGCGCCGTACTAATGGCCAGCCGGTCAGCTTTGCAGGCGATTCCTCGCGTCCAATCACCACGCGGTGAATTAATGGCGCATTGCTGCTCGGTTTCCCGCCCACGTGTCTCACCGTCTATACGCATCCTGCCCAAGCCTCAACCCTTATAAATCCACCCCCCTCCCCCAATTTCCCCGGCGCATCCTACCCAAGCCCCAACCCGTGTAAATCCCCCCCAATTTCCCCGACGACCTCACACACCGCTCAACCCCCAGCAACCACATGAACCTCACCGGATATCCCAACGATGGCCGAGCGATATCCCAGCGGCAAACGGCTTCGGCCGCCGCTGGCTTTAGGAGTGGGAGGCGCGCCTCTTCTTCCAGGCTGGCTATCCGGCGCCACCAGACTTCCAGTGCCCGTCAACGTCGAAGCTCAGCATCGGCTGCATGATGGTGCTTCCCGTCCCGTCCCCGTCAGCCACGAGCTTCTCGGTCGCATCCAGGAGATGTACTGGGGCGAGCTCACCCACGAGCAGCACACCGACCCGACCTGGGACACCAACAACCTCTAGTCGTGGATTGCCTACTTCACCAAACAACGAGCCTAGGAGCTCGCTACCTACTTAGGAGAAGGCCCCTAGCCGGCGAGGGGAAACTCTGTCGGCCGGACTCTATGGTGGAGGGTGCCTAGGTGCACACTCGAGGCCGTCCTCGCGCACATCGAGGTCGGTAACCAGCTGCTCATCGCCTACCCGTCGCCTCTGCTACCGATCTCTCGCCACCGGGGAAGCTTCTGGATGCCACGTGGATGGCTCTGCCATCTTCTTCCTCCTAGGCATCGACGTCAAGGTCGTCTGGGTCTGTGTTGGCAATGTCGTCACCGCGTTTTGTGGCCCATCTCATCCTGGTGAAGGATGAGCCCAAGGAGGTGTAGCATCGCTCGTCTCCTCGCATGTGGGCACGCTCTAGCGACATTGTCATCAACGAGCGTCGCACGCCATCTTTCCCGCGCGGCAGCCTTCGCCTCGTCGGGCCAAAGAGGGACCAAGGCCCCATGGCTCATCCAGGAGGTCGTTGCCGCTGCCGTAATGGCCGCCTCTAAGAGAGTACCTCTAGAGCGAACTCAAGGTGGAGGCGCCGGAGGACCCCGAGGACATGTCGGACTTGAAGATGGCGGTGTAGGCATCGCTCGACGATGTCCGACCCATGTCGATGTCGGATGCGCTCGCCTGGTCCAAGGCGGAGACCGAGCGTGAGGAGGTTCCGCCTGCTGGATCACGCGGCATGCCACCGAGTTGCCCGATTCAACCGCGACATCATCGTTCTCGGCGACGACGACGACAAGGCCGGCCGAGCGACACTCCTCCGCGGAGGCGCTTCAGCGACCCGGTCCAGGGGAGCAGCCGTGGCCTGCCGGCGGATAAGCCGCCGAGTGATGATGACAACGACATGACGAAGATTACACCGTGTTCTATCGCCGCTTGGGCATGAACTAGGCTTTAGTATAGTTTAAATTTCTGTTTTAGTTTTTTTGTCAAATCTTATATGAACTCGTATGCTATCTAGACTTTCGCCGTATTTTATGAATTTAGTTTGAATTTGTTCTTTTCCCCGACATGGACCTCGGGACACGGTTGGGGATTCACTGGCCCGAGTCTCAAAAATTCCGCTGCCGCACCCCTAAATGGCCAATTTTTACGCCAAATTTTGGCATGTGGGCACTACGGCTAGAGATGCACTAAGCATAAGCTACTTAACGAAAATGAACGACTGTAAAGCTTAAATTGCATACAGTATTACAACACACATTCCACCCATACAAACTGACAAGACATGACGTCAATACTCCTCGTCCTCTATTCAAACTTTTTTTTTTTGAGAATTAGACATGACGTCCAAAGTGATTTTCTGATCAATGCTTTCTCTATTACTCCCCCGTTTAGAAATATAAAACATTTTAGATTTGTGAAATGGATATATCTAGACATTTTTTAGTTTATAGATTACTCTGAAGCTCTACGAACCTATACACTAAAAGACATCTAAATATCTTCGATTCACAAAGCTAAAATAAACTTATAAAATACATCTAGATACCTTCGATTCAGAAAGCTAAAACGGTCCGAGGGAGTATAATGAAAAGGAAAGGTGCGCTCCTCCTCCTCCTCCTTGTTCTCTTCCTCCTGTTCTAGCTTGCCCCCCGCCCGGCTGCTTGTACCGGCGCTCGCTTCACGGAGCTGAAGGCTGCTTGCTGCTCCCTTCAGGTGCGTGGCTGCTTTCTCATCTCTCCGGATCCGTTTCTCGCCAATCTGATCGTTGTACCTGGTTGGATTTGGATCCAGCTCCAACGCGGACGAGACTTATCTCTCTTGTTCCAGATCCACCTCCAAGCCGGACGAGTAATTTTCATTTGTGGAATCAAACCCGTAGCTTACCTGGTTTTTCATTCTTTACGCTTTTCCATTTCCTTTTGGCCCCTCTCTAACTCCATGATTTAATACCATTACAAATCGACCCTTTTAAGGTTCCGCCTTAAAAAAAGACACAGCTTTCTAATGTTTTCAAATTGTTTCCTAGGGTGCTTTTGTTCTTGACGCATCTTTGTTTCTCCACGACACATACGCCTACTGACTCCTGTTTGACCAGATATTAGTATCCCCAATTTGGAATGCTTGTTCCTCACTGTAAACACACAAATCTTCTTAATGTAGATGGTGCCAAGACATCCCAATGGGAAATATTATCCATAATTTTATAATATTATAATTATTAGCTGACTCAAGGCGTCCATGTTGTGCACGTTTTGGGCACATTTCTTGGTTTACGATGCTATCTCTATTTCTATATTATTACTGAGGTCTACTAGCTAGCTAGCATGCTTATTTAATAATTGCTAGGCGTTGCTACACAGGTTTCTCGTAAATTTGAGTGATCTTGAAGAAGGGCCTGTTGTTGGCCAAGTAAAAGCTCCTGGACCTGGCACGAAGTTTTGTCAATACAAAAGTAGTACAAATGGGTTATATCTGCGATTACTGCGGGGAGCATAGGTCCATGGTGTACTGCCGAACAGATTCAGCATCTTTGTGCCTTTTGTGCGACCGCAATGTGCATTCAGCCAATTATCTTTCTCGGCGCCATACAAGAACTCTTCTGTGCGAACGGTGTGCTTCGCAGCCTGCATATATGGTCTGCTGCCTAGAAGAGTATGTCTCGCTTTGCCAAAACTGCGACTGTAATGGGCATGCTGCTGGATCCTCCCGTGCTGGACACAAGAGAGCGAATGTATCCTGCTATTCAGGGTGCCCATCGTCTGCTGAACTTTCAAGAGTCTGGCCATTTATTTCGGATATTCCTGATGCAGCTCCTGAGCCGAATTGTGAGTAAATAATAAACATGTTCAGCATCAGTGGGCACCTTTCTAAGTTAACCACGCTCGATAAGAATTCTATGTCAAATTCATCATGATCTCTGTATAAAAGAGTGCTCTCTTTTCTCATGTAACTTTTGTACGATCAGACATGGCGAATGGACATGATGCATTGGAGAAAAAGCTACAAGGTTCAGATGGAACACCAGTGTCCCTTCCAATAGAATTTTTGAAAGACATTACATCTAATTTTTCCACTGATTTGGTCCTCGGTGAAGGTGGGTATGGAGTGGTTTACAAGGTATATGGTGAATCCTTTTTTTACCGCACTTGCAATTGAGAAACAGTAATTAATCAAAGATAGAAATCTACAATGTTATGAAGATGAGTTTAACTTCCACCACAGGGAGTTCTTCGATGTGGAAAAATTATTGCCGTGAAGAAGCTTTTTGAAATACATCTGAAGGAAGAGACGTTCCAGAATGAAGTCAGTTTTCTTATCCATATTAAGCACCAAAATGTAGTAGAATTGATAGGTTATTGTGCAGAATCAACATGGGAAGTGATAGAGCATCCAAGTGGGAGTGCGAAGTATATTTTTGCCGAAATACCGAAGAGGTTGCTCTGCTTCGAGTATATACCCAACAAAAGCCTCGACAAACATATTTCTGGTATGCTTACTGAACACACTATATGTACTTTATTTTATTTCTATTTGTCACTCGTGAAATTTACTTTGTTAGAACAAAGATAAAAACAGCATGGAGTGATCTATGCTTTGGACAAAAATAATTCTGCTATATACTAGCCTAAAGATAACCAATATATATCTTGGCAAGTTGGCATAATGTAAACTATATAAAATATCCCTCCGTCTATAAATAAGTTTACTTGTAGGTTTGTGCTAAGTCAATATTTCTTCATTTTGACCAAATTCACAGAACAAATTGCAATATTTACAACACCATATTGATACCAGATGCAACTTGGAATGTAGTTTCATAATGTACTAATTTCATATAAAAAATATTGCAACAATTTTATATAAAATTGGTCAAACTTAAGAAAGTTGTACTTAGGGCAAAACCTAGAAGTACACTTATTTATAGACGGAGTGAGTAGATTATATGTAGTTTGATTTATTTCATTTTGTATACGAAGTTAGTGTTGTTAGGAGACACACATGCACCCATTGCGTCTACCTAAACCTAGGTGATGGCGTAAGTTTACACCTCCCACCAACGCATGCATTGGGCAAGTTTAGAATTTCATTTCATTTCCTCACCGGTTTCCACAGATGAATCTCTGGGCCTTGAGTGGAATATGAGATACGAGATAATCAAGGGGATTTGCAATGGTTTGCATTTCCTTCACGAGAAATGTCATATCGTTCATCTTGACCTTAAGCCCGAAAATATATTGATGGACTCTACCATGACACCAAAAATCGCGGATTTTGGTTTATCGAGAATATTTGGTAAGCAGGAATCGCGAATTGTCACTAACAATCGTGCGGGGACACGGTAAGCTACGCCTTATGTATACATCTACTCTTTCTTTTCCTGAACTACTACTTTGCATATATTTTTTACTTTTGTTGTGCTTCTTACTTATTTATTATGTTGATGAAGTGGATATATGGCACCGGAATACTTGTCCCGAGGTGTAGTCTCGAAGAAGGCAGATATCTTCAGTCTTGGTGTTATTGTCATAGAGATAATTACAGGTCATAAGGACTATCCATTTTTCTGGCAAGACAGTCCCGATAGTACTTCTACATCTTTGCAACAGTTCAAGGAGAAAGTAAGGTTAATTAATGAAACCTTTAGATTCACACCATCATTGTAGCTCACTATTGCAAGTGTGCAGGTACTTGAAAGTTGGGGCAACAGATTTGCATCCATACCGAGGTGTAAATCAATGGAAAGAGATATCCAACAAGTAAAACAATGTATCGACATAGCCCTAAATTGTGTGGACCCGAGCATGGACAAAAGACCGACTTCAAAGGATATATGCCAAGTACTTAATGCAGTAGACCAAGTATGATCACTTAGGTAGTCATGTTGTGTTGTTTATGTTCTCTAACTTTGTTGTATGGAACCTCTTACATGAATATGCCTAATATTGCATGGGTTCATGTTTTATTTTGCTGATTTTAGTACTTTGTAGTATATGTACATGGTCAACTTATATTCCACTTCTTTTCCATTTCATTTATGTAAAACGAAAGAAAGATTCATGTTTTATTTTGCTGATTTTAGATCGCCAAATCTCTAGATTGTACTTCAGACCTTTATTGCACCATGAAATGTCCACTTATTGATTCTCTTTGTTCTCTTTTATCTCTTGCATTTACAATCGATGTAGGAAACAACCCCACCTTCAACACAGGTATGGACTTGAGTACCTCTTCATTTTATTTTCTATCTTTGAGGTGGTTTCTAAAAGGTTGACCCAGAGTTTTGTTGGATTAGATCATATCCGTGGAGGACGCTCCTGAGGGGGGCATAATGTCGCTAGATGTAGACCAGATAGAGCCATGGTGAGTTCCTAGTATCAAACGTATATTAGCGTGTATGAACCCCTTTGTTCAATTGAATACATTAATCGGATGTGATGATCATGCTCTAAATTTATTTTCATCACAGAGTATTATAACAGGCCATTTCTTTGGAAAAGTACATATATGGATTCTGTGTTTCTATACAAGAGCGTCCTTGTTATAACATATGAGCATCTACAATATCTGTTATTTCCTTAGAAAAATATCTTGTCATTGTTGCTAAGAATAAAATAAAGAAGAAAAGGTGCCTTCATCATATACTCCATCCGTCTCGAAATAGATGTTGCTGGTTTGACAAAATTTAGATGAATTTATATACTAAATAGTGTCTAGATTCATCAAAATTTTGACAAATCTAAGACATCTATTTATCTATTTTGAGACGGAGGGAGTAATATATTTTGTGCTCGTTCAGTTCCAAAGAAAAAGGAAAATCGCGTGCGGGCCTGACGTCGCGATCCCCAGGGTTGACGTCGCTATGAGCCTGCCTTCTGAACCCACGGAGCCGGACCGTACACTGTTCTACTCTTGGACGGGTATCGCGAGGAGACTCCAAGCTGCGTGGACCAGGTGTACTCGCGATCATCCGAGTCCGCCTTCGACGCGTGGATCGCCATCTCCTTCTACTACAAAATCGTCGTTTCCTTCTGTGTCTTCGCTGTCGCCGAAGGGTTTTTCGGTGGTGCATCCGGGTAGATCTTTTGCTGAGGTGGTCACATCTTCTCCGGGATCCATGGCGGGACAACACCCGGGATCCAATCCTCGGGGTCCGGCTGTGCCATCACCGCCGCGGGGCCACTACAAGAAATGTGTCAACTTGTGACCTTCCCGTAGTGACCATGAGAAAATTGGTCATAGATCTATGACCATTTCAAACCAGATGGTCGTAGGACATTTAGGAGGGTCCAAACCCTAAAAAACTATGACCAATTATGTCAGGAAGGTCATAACTTACTTGCACCAATTAGTCATAACATAAACAACACTAGTCTACGACCTTAATTTTACGCGATCACGACCAATTTAAATGGTCATCGTTGCTAATTCACAATAACTTAAAATGACTGGCCGTCCACCTCAACAGGTTCGCCTATGTGTCGTGTCCATGTGTCAACTTGTTGATGTGTCTGCATATGTGTCATATACATGTATCAAGTGGAGCATGTATATGCGCAACCTCAGCAGGCCCTCCTATGTGGCATTCTGATATGGAGCTGCTCCGCATGACTGACAGGTGGGGCCTAGAATTGGACGTCGCTAGGGAACCCATGGAACCAAACCATCAGACCACCTCTTTGTATCTGATAGAATCTTTGTGCGCGCTCCACTTAAGCAAAGTTTGGTTGCTGGGCCTGGGCCGCAAAGCAAGAAGGCCTTCACCTCTCTGTTTTTTCCCGTGTGATCATGTCCATCAACTGGGTCGACGGCCCAAAAGACGTTACAAGGCTGATTTCAGTGCAAATTTGGGCTTATGTATATGTTTCCACTTTATATATAATATGGGACTTTAATTGTTTTGAATCAAATTTTGAAACTACAAATGATTTTTGCAAACTTGCATTGGATATCTAAACAAATATGCAAACCTAGATAAACTTGGATTGGATCTATAAATAAATAGCATATTTTGAAGCTAAAAATGATTTTTGCAAAAAATCATGAGCACTAGATAATGCACCTGTAGTTCATATCGGACCCACTTCCTACCGATTCAGCGAGAATTTGTCTTTTTCACGAGGGGTGCATGAAATGATTTTAGATTCTCCGGTTGCGCAATTGTCCATATAAGGTGGTCTAGTATTTTGGAAAAATGGGGTGGAACTATTTTGAAACCTTCGTTTGGTGGTTGCTTCACAAAACGCCCCGTTTTCGACATTCGTAAAATGGTAAATGCATTTTCTATGCAACGAAAAGGAAAGCTTCCTCTTGCAATATTGTTTGTCATCCCACGATGCACATGGATGCATAATATGGGCACATTATCAAAAACTATGCCTTGATTCTGGCCATAACATTGGTCGTTTGACCCGAAAGCCATGAAACCTCGAACAAGATAGGTCATTTCTGTGAAGGTTTCTTCGAGATGCAATGAATATACCAAGTTTGGTATTTTCCCTTGCAACTATGTTACATAATATGACACAATGCGAAGGATTTACTTTGTTTGGACTATTTTTGAATTTCTTATGCCGTTTCCAAATTGTCCCGTTTCAAATTACGGTCAAAACGACGGGCATGAAGATAGGGGATGAGCCTCGCTAAAACTTGCACTGGATCTCTGAAAAAACATCATATTGTGAGGCTAAAAATGTTTTTGCAAAAAAATCATGAGTATTAGATCATGTACTTGTAGTTCAAACCGGACCCACTTCCTATCGATTCGGCAGACATTTATCTTTTTCGCCAGAGGTGGACGAATAGGTTTTAAAATCCCCGGTTCAGACATTGTCCATCTAATATGGTCAGTATTTTTGAAAAATATGGTGGAAGCATTTTTGAATTGAACATTTAGTGTTGCTTCACAAAACGCCCTGATTTTGGCACTCAGAAAATAAAAAATGGCTTTTCCATGTGACGAAAAGGAAAACTTTCTCCTGCAATATTGTTCGCCGTTCCAAGATGTACTTGTATGCACAATGTGGGCATACTATCACAAACTATGTCACGATTCTAGTCATAATATTGAACGTTTGGCTTGAAAGCCATGAAACCTCGAACTTGATAGGTCATTTCGGAGAAGGTTTTTTCGAGATCTTTACAGTATACCAAGTTTGGTATTTTTTCTTGCAACTATGTCACATAATATGATACCACGCTAAGGATTTACCTTGTTCGGACCATCTTTGAATTTTTTATGCCCGTTTCCAAATTGTCCCATTTCAAATTATGGTCAAAACGACGGGCATGAAGATAGGGGACGAGCCTCGCTAAAACTTGCACTGGATCTCTAAAGAAACATCATATTGTGAGTCTAAAAATGTTTTTTTCAAAAAATAATGAGCATTAGATCATGTACCTGTAGTTCAAACTGCACCCATTTCTTACTGATTTGGCAGACATTTGTCTTTTTCCCTAGAGGTGGACGGATAGGTTTTAAAATCTTCGGTTCGAACATTGTCCATCTAATATGGTCTAGTATTTTGAAAAATATGGTGGTAGCATTTTTGAATTGAAAATTTGGTGTTGCTTCACAAAACGCCCGATTTTGGCACTTAGAAAATAAAAAATGGATTTTCCACGTGACGAAAAGGAAAACTTCCTCCTGCAGCATTGTTCGCCGTCCCAAGATGCACTTACATGCATAATATGGGCACGTTATCAAAAACTATGTCTCGATTCTGGCCATAACATTGGTCGTTTGGTCCGAAAGCCATGAAACCTTGAAGAAGATAGGTCATTTCTATGAAGGTTTTTCGAGATGCAACGAATATAACAAATTTGGTATTTTTCCTTGAAATTATGTCACATAATATGACACACCACACGAAGGTTTACTTTGTTCGGACCATTTTTGAATTTTTTATGCGTTTCCAAATTGTCCTGTTTCAAATTACGGTCAAAACGACGGGCATGAAGATAGGGGATGAGCCTCGCTAAAACTTGCACTAGATCTCTGGAAAAACATCATATTGTGAGTCTAAAAACGTTTTTTGCTAAAAATTATGAGCATTAGATCATGTACATGTAGTTCAAACCGCACCCACTTCCTACCGATTCAGCAGACATTTGTCTTTTTCGCCAGAGGTGGATGGATAGGTTTTAAAATCCCCGGTTCGGACATTGTCCATCTAATATGGTATAGTATTTTTGAAAAATATGTTGGTATCATTTTTGAATTGATTATTTGGTGTTGCTTCACAGAACGCCCCGATTTTGGCACTTACAAAATAAAAAATGGCTTTTCCATGCGACGAAAAGGAAAACTTCCTCCCGCAACATTGTTCGCCGTCTCAAGATGCACTTGCATGCACAATGTGGGCATACTATCACAAATTATGTCACGATTCTAGCCATAACATTGGTAGTTTGGCTTGAAAGCCATGAAACCTCGAACATGATAGGTCATTTCTGAGAAGGTTTTTTTGAGATCTTTACAATATACCAAGTTTAGTATTTTTCCTTGCAACTATGTCACATAATATGACACCATGCGAAGGATTTACCTTGGTCGAACCATTTTTGAATTTTTATGCCTGTTTCCCAATTGTCCCGTTTCAAATTATGGTCAAAACGACGGGCATGAAGATAGGGGATGAGTCTCGCTAAAAATTGCACTGGATCTCTGAAAAAACATCATATTGTGAGTCTAAAAATGTTTTTTGCAAAAAATCATGAGCATTAGATCATGTACCTGTAGTTCAAACAAGACTCACTTCCTACCGATTTGGCAGAAATTTGTCTTTTTCGCCAAGAGTGGACGGATAGGTTTTAAAATCCCCGGTTCGGACATTGTCCATCTAATATGGTCTAGTATTTTTGAAAAATATGGTGGTATCATTTTTGAATTGAACATTTGGTGTTGCTTCACAAAACGCCCTGATTTTGGCATTTGAAAAATGGAAAATAAAGCCAACCAATCAGAAAAGAGAACCAACTAACCACAGATCAGCCCATCAAAGGAGCTCTTAACCGTTGAGATGACCTCCATCCAACGCTCAAGAATGACAGCGCCAGTTTCTGTAGCCGACCCGTCCCTCACACTTGGACCTGAATTGGCGAAAACACCCTATAATTCCTAGTCTTGCGCCACAAGTGTGTAGGGGTAGTTCCGTAAAATCCCCACACCACCCATCCACTCATCAGATCTCCATCGAGAGGGATCCGCCCCAAAACCCTAAGCCCTCACTTGCGAGACCTCGCCGCCTCCCTCCAGATCGCCATCTGCCCACCAACGCCCCCACCACTCTCCCGCAATCCACCACCCCTCTCCCGTAGTCCACCGCCACCTTGCTGAACCCTAGCTTCTCCCCCGGTGGCGGCAGGTGATACGTCCAAAACGTATCTACTTTCCCGAACACTTTTGCTATTGTTTCTCCTCTAAACTTGATGCAACTAACACGGACTGACGCTGTTTTCAGCAGAATTGCCTTGGTGTCTAGTTTTTGTACAGAAAATCAACTATCAGGAAAAATCCTGGAAAATATGCCAAAAATCCAATTTCACTAGAAGAGTCTCGGAGCGAGAATACGAGACAGAGGAGGGCTGGGCTCAGGACACACCACCTGGCCGCGCGGGCTACCCCAGGCCGCGCTAGGGGGTGGTCTGGCTACCCCAGACACCCCCTCGGTCTCCCTCTTCGCCTATAAGATGTCTTCTGACCTAAAAACTCAGGGGGGTCGACGTTTTTCCAGAAGGAGTTCCACTCCGCCGCCACCACCAAATTACACGAAACAACACCAGAAACTCCGTTCTGGCACCCTGCGGCGACGGGGAATTGGAGGATATCATCGTCATCGTCATCACCATCGCTTCTCCATCGACCATCCATGTTTCCCCCATCTATGAGTGAGTAATCCCCTGATGTAGGCTATGGGGATGGTAGGGATTGGATGAGATCGTTCATGTAATGACATCAGATTATTAAGGCATGGTGCCTAGTATCTTCTATTAGTGCTTTATGACTTTGTTGCGACTTGTTATGCTTAATGCTTGTCACTAGGGCCCGAGTGCCATGATTTCAGATCTGAACATATTATTGATTCAGTATGATAGTATTGTTTATGGTCTTACCCGCAAGTTGTATACACACGTTGTCGCCCGGAACCAAAGGCCCCGAAGTGACAGAAATCGGGATAACCGGAGGGAATGGCTTTGATGTGAGGATCACATGTGTTCACAGAGTGTTAATTCTTTGTTCTTGTGCTCTTTTAAAAGGAGCACCTTAATTGCCAGTAGTTCCGTTGAGGCCCCGCTGCAAACGGGCTGGCAGGACAAAAGATGTCGTGCAAGTTCTCATTGCAAGCACGTATGAATATATATGGAACACATGCCTAGGATTATGTAATACTTGGATGCTTTATCTTATTTATCTTCAATTGCCCTATGTTCTGATTGCTATGTGAATTGTCTTGTCCATGCAACGCCCGTCCATCCATCCCTATGCCTACCGCACTCGAATCCTACTTTTTACTGCTATTGTTACTACTGTCTTTACTTTACTATTTCTACTACAAAACTGTTGCTACTGATAAACTGCTGTGAGCAAGATTGTTTCCAGGTGCAGCTGAATTGACAACTCAGTTGTTAAGGCTTATAAATATTCTTTGGCTCCCCTTGTGTCGAATCAATAAATTGGGTTTCACTTCCCTCGAAAATACTGCGATACACCCCCTATACTTGTGGGTCATCAAGACTATTTTCTGGCGCCGTTGCCGGGGAGCATAGCTTTATTTATCAAGTTCACTTGGATACTCTATTATTCGCTGCTATCCATCCATCATGGGTAAGTCTCGTGATGGCAAGGTTCCTATTTTACCATCCACTACAAGAAGAGGTACAGTTCTGAACACCTCTGTTGCTCTTGATTCACCATATGTTATGAGTAAGCTCGTTACACCACCACACACACATGCTACACACACTGCTACTACTGCTGAATCTAAAACTTCTGATGCTTATGATGCTGCTTCTACTGTGCTTGATAAGAGTGGTTCATCAGGTCCTTTCCTAGATGCTATGATTGCTAGAGCTACAGCTGGAAATACTGAAACTCCTAATGAAGACACTAGTACACCTGTTAGTTCACTTGAGTCTAGTGAGAGCTATGATATTGAAGATGGTTATGTTGAGATGACCGATGAATTTATTAAAGAATGTAAAAACACCCATGATAGGAGCGCTGCTAAGAGTCTCCTTGAGAGGCGTACTATTAGACCCAAATTGTCTCCTATTGCTAAATTTGCTGCTTCTCCCATAAACATTAAAGATAAAGATTATGATTTCTCTCTCGATCTATCTTACATAGCTATTGTTGAGAAAGAACCTTTTTGTGGGACTAAGAATGAAAGTGCGGTAGCACATATGAATGAGCTTTCTACCATGAGTGGCTTGTTTTCTGATGATATTAAGATGCGTACTTACTTTGTTGCTAAGATTTTCCCCTTTTCACTGAAAGGAGAAGCTAAAACTTGGTTTAGTAATTTACCTCCTGGATCTATTGATAGCCCTGATTGCTTGATTAGTACTTTCCTGCAGAAATATTTTCCTCCTAGTGCTAGACATGCTATTTTGCAGGAATTTTTTGATTTTAAACAGGGAGAAAAAGAGATATTGCCAAAATCATGGGCAAGGTTTTGTGCTTTGATTCATGCACAGGCTGGAAGTCCATTACCTAAGAATGAGCTTCTTGATATATTTTATAATGGACTAACCAAAGAATCTAGGACATACCTAGATAGTTGTGCTGATTGTGTTTTCAGGAATAGGACTCCCAAGGAAGCTGAGGAATTAATGGCTAAAATAAGCAAGAATTATGAAGATTGGACTCCTCCAGAACTAGCTATACTTGAAGTAATTATACCTGAGCCAACTATACCGGTACCTATTCCAACATCAAAGAAGAGGGGAGTTATTGAATTAAATGATGAAGTGATGAAGGAAGCTAAGAAATGTCTTAAGGAGAAGGGAATTAAAGCTGCAGATGTCAAGAATTTACCTCCTATAGAAGAATTATGTAAGCCTATTCCCTACTCATCCACTATTGAGGTACACTCTCACCAACACTTTGATGAACGTGATATCCCTTACTCTAAACCTCCTGATCAATGCTTAGAAGAATTTGATATTTTCATTGTTAAGCAAGATAATTTCAATAAAAGGGTGCAAAATCATCTAATGGAAAACACTAGAGCTATTGTTGAGTTAAAAGATATTGTGGAAAGAAACTCTAATGATGTTAAAATGATTTATAAATTTTTTCAAATTGTTCAAACTCAAATAGATCAACTCATTAAAGTGCAAAAAGACTTGCTAGTTAATGCTGCTAAAGAAAAACATGCTTATGAAATTAGAACTAGAAGTGGTGCTGCTACCCAGAATCCTCTATACCCTGAGGGGCATCCCAAAAGAATTGATCAAGATTCTCAACAAGCTGAAAATAGTGGCTCTACTCATAAGAAAAGGAAAAAGAAACATAAAACTATTGTAGAACCTTCTGAACCTGCTGTAGATCCTAATAGTATATTTGTCTCTGATGCTGAAACTGAAAGTGATAAAGAAGAAAGTGAAGCTCCAAATGAAGAAAAAGTTGAAGAAGAACCTGAAAAGCACACTATGAATACTAAATACACTAAAGAAGATTTTGTTGCTAAGAAACATGGTAGTGAAAGAGAGCCTTGGGTCCAAAAACCTATGCCTTTCCCTGATAAGAAACACAAGTCAAAGGAAGATGAACTCTATAATAAGTTTTGTGAGTGGATGAAACCTTTATTCCTGCAAATTCCTTTGACTGATGCTATTAAATTGCCTACTTACTCAAAGTATATGAAGGATATTGTCTCGAATAAAAGGAATATCCCTAATGAAGAAATTTCTACTTTGCTTGCTAATTATTCCTTTAATGGTAAGGTTCCAAAGAAACTTGGAGACCCATGGATTCCAACTATCCCTTGCTCTATTAAAAATAGTTATGTTAGACCCGCTTTGTGTGATTTGGGAGCTAGAGTTAGTGTTATTCATTTCTCTCTCTATAAGAGACTTCAACTAGAAAAATTAATACCAACTGATATATCTTTGCAAATGGCTGATAAATCTACCACTATTCTTGTTAGTATATGTGAGGGTGTATCTGTTCAAGTGGCTCATAATTGCTTGATATTAACTGATTTTGTTGTGCTTGAAATGCCTGAAGACGATAATATGTCTATTATTCTTGGGAGACCTTTTCTTAATACTGCAGGGGCTGTTATTAATTGCAATCAAGGAAATGTGACCTTTAATGTTAATGACAAGGAACATATTGTCTATTTCCCCAAGAAGATTGAAAGGACTTATGGTTTGAATTCAATTGAACATGTTGAGGGCATTCAAGTTGGAGAGAGATATTGTCCCATACCAAGAGAAAAATTTGAAACTATTATGATTGGAACCATTGCTATCAAGGTTGAGGTAACATAATCATTAGTGGAATACAAAGTTTTGTCTCATATGAAATTGTTTTGGTAACAAGACCTGATCAACCTTGTTAACAAAAGGATTTCATTGAACAAAACAATGTTTTCACCATGATTATCTCCGCTTACTTCTATTCTATCCTTTTAGTTTTTGTTTTTGTTTAGTTTTCTTCTCTATTGTTAGTTGCTTGCATGTTAGAGTGTCTTAGAACTTCTGTAGTTCTAGCCTTGTTTTGCCATTGTATCATTCTAGAAAATCTTTTTTGTGAGAAAATCATTCATCTATACCTGAAAATTTCCCAAAAATAAAGTGTCTCAAAAAATTCTAGAAAAATCATATTAAATTTTTACGTGAAAAAAGGGGCAGAGGAGTACCTGGAGTGACCCAGGGGGCTCACCAGGCAGGCTCACCACCTGGTGGCGTGGCCTGCCCAGGGTGGCGCCATGCCATGGTGTGGGCCACCCCTGGCCCTCCACTCACTCTCTCACTTGCCACTTTCTTCTCTCTCCCGAGCAAACTCCAGTTCATTGCTCAAAATCACGTTCTTTCTGTGCTTGCCCTTGATTTTTCAATCTCCTTGCTCAGCCCATCTTTGCTGCTGAAATTTGGAGCATTTGTTCTCTGGTTTGTGACTCCTCCGCTTGTCCAAGTAGATTTGTCTTTAGTGGATTATATCCTGAGTATTTTGCTGCTGTAGGTGACAGGTTATGAGAGCTTGTAAGCTTATTTGATGCATAGAGATATAGTTTTGATGCATGTTTAGGCATCTTACAAGTCCCTATGAGTAGTGCCCTTCTTTATATTCACTTTGCAATCACTTGTTTAATCGGTGTTTAAATTTCAGAATAGAAGATGAATGAGCATCAACTAAACCAACATGAACTATGGGTGCCTGAGGTTATGAAGGTTCACTGGGAGGAGGAAGTTTTTCCTTCCATTTACCCATGCTCTAAATTCATGAGACCTACAGGAATTCTACAGGATTTCCACACTTTGGTTTCTAATGCAGGGTTGGAGCACTTTTTGGAAGATGAACCTTGTCAATTTGTGAAGCTAACCATGTCTGTGGTGCAGGACTTTCAATTTAGTTACTCTTTGCCTAACCACATGGTCCACTACAAAATTTACAATATTGCTGTCGACCTTTCTCTCGATGACTTTTGTGTAGCTATTAAGGTACCTCAATGGGGATCATGTAGAAGGATTAAAGAGCGACCTGCACCACTCATGGATTTATACGCAGAAATTTGCCAAGGGAGTAGCTTCTCAAAGGAGAGTGGAAAAATCCGTAACATTCATCTCCCTTCCATTTGTTACTTTGCCTACCTTATTGCTAAGTGTGTTCTTGCTAGGAAAACTGCTAATAAGTTATCTTCATATGATCTAGCTTTTATCTCTGCTGCTCTTAAACGAGATAGGTCTTACAACTTGGGTGCTTTGATAGCTTTCCGTCTTGTCGCTAACCGCGAGAAAGGTGGAATTGGTGGGGGCCTCATTGCTTCTCGTTTACTAGCATTGCATGGTTTAGTGCCTCATCATCTAGACCTACAGTTTCCCATAGAAAGGCTTGATCTTAATTCCATGATACATCATAAATTTGTTTCCTCATGGGCTAGTTTGAGTGAGTTGTCTTATGAAATAACCTTTCTCAAAGCTGGTTGGAGAAGGAGCAAGTCTGAGCGTGTTGTTCTTTTGCCTGCACCTGTTTTGTTTAACCTTGATAACAGGGTAGGATGGTCTCTCACGGAGGAGGAGTTTGATACGTATTTTGGAGAGCTCTCCCAGCAGGAGCAAGATACTAGAAGGGAGGTCACGGATGATTCGGTTCAGCCCTCGAATGAGGGAGAGTCTTCAAATCAGCAGCTTATCTATGATTGGGGAGCTTTGTCTTCCTCCCAAGGGCCCAACTACGATCATTCTTATCATGATCCTCCTGCTTGGAACCCTTACCCGTATCTGGATTGACACCCACTTAGGCCAAAAGCCTAAGCTTGGGGGGAGGTACGCCGACATCGCACTCATCTCCTTATCATGTTGCGTCGGTACTTTGTGTATTCATGTTTCGTTCTCCTTTTAGTTTTTGTTCTTTCTTTGCTTTCGCTTTCTAAAAAAAGAAAAGACCAAAAATATTTCTATTGTTTCTCTTTGTTTGCTTATTCTTCTTTTTCCCTTGGTTTGTTCTTCCGTTTTTGCTTTGTTTGAACTATTCGAAAAACCCAAAAAGAGTTTGCTTTGCTTTTCTTCCTTTTTGGTTCTTGCTTTAAAAATCGAAAACACCAAAAATATTTGTTGTTCTTCTTTGGTTTTGTGAGTTTGTTATTCAAGCCACACAAGTGAAGAGAAATAATGAGGATTAATGAGAACTTGAGGTGTGGTAAGAGGCTGGTAATGAACTCTATTTGTTTTCATTTTTGTACATATACTCATCATTGTGGGCATGCTTAGTCTGTTCGTATAGGGTGTATGTTATTTATGGATGCTTAGTAGTTCTTGCTTTCATATGATTAGTTCTAGCTTGCTAATAGTTTGTAGCATGTCTTATGAATGTTTACTTGCATTACTCTATTCATAACTTGGTATGACACCGTGGTATCCTCCTCTGAATGTTTCATTTGAATTGACTTGGCACATGCTCATGCATGCATATGACTGAAATAATCAGTTAAGCCTTGATGAATTATTTTGCCTTAAGGGTCTTGAATCACTTTCATGCCATGATTGTTCATGTTTTGTTGCAAGCATGATTATGACAGCTATTGATCTCTCGTTTGTCGCTCCCTTACCATTGCTAGCCTTCACCTTCACTGAGTATGTTTTACTCATGTTTCCAACTCCCTAAAATCAAATATTGCCAAAGTGTCCACCATACCTACCTATTAGCATCATTTGCTATTTCTGTCCATATTCAATATGCCTTGTTTTCTTCCGAATAAAATGTTTGCTTGTTATGATAAAGTTAGTTAGTAAAGCTCTCACGAACTTGATGGCACACTTTATTTCCTGCACTTAATAAACCTGAACCATTGTGACTATCCATGAAAGTTATATTCTTGCAAATTATAGGCTGGGGATTAGCAGAACTGTGCTATCACAGGGAACACTTTCAACACTTGTAAATATAAACCCA
The DNA here is from genome assembly GCA_910589775.1 of Avena eriantha. Classification (NCBI taxonomy): domain Eukaryota; kingdom Viridiplantae; phylum Streptophyta; class Magnoliopsida; order Poales; family Poaceae; genus Avena; species Avena eriantha. The sequence goes on from OU342742.1 coordinate 131,885,064, forward strand.
GTTGATACCATGCTCTTTTGTTTGCGGATGTCGTCGGTGTGAAATAAAAGGGGAGCTTGTAAGTCCATGGAGTTATGTATGTGTGTTAGAGAAACGCATGGGACGCTGGTCTAATCCATGCCGTCATGGTGGAAACCTGCAGTGTCGTGGAAATGGCGACGGCAGTCGTTGCCACTAGCAGCGATTGAGTGTTTCGTGAGGAAGAGTTGGCGGCCATCTGCGGTGCAAGATGGGTGCGGATGCACATGGGTTTACCCAGGTTTGGCCCCCGGAGGGTAAAGACCTACTCCTGCTAGATTAGATTATTGGAGAGCGAGTTACAGGGGTGGCGAGCTCGGTGGCTAGGCAGCGAGTCACTTGAGGGGGTGTACGATGGAACGTGAGTCTCTAGGATACCCTAGGGGGGTTTATATATGAGGCACCTCGCTAGGGTTTACAAGTTATCACCGAACAGGATAAGGAACCAGAGGCTTTGACCTAGTCTGACTGGGCTTCTGTTACGCTCCTGGGCCTCCAGTCGCCATTCGCTGGGCCTTTCCTTCCTTCGTAGTCTAGTCGCCATCTTTCGGACGCACTCGCAGGCCTTTTGGCCCGATGGGAACGTCTTGCTGGGCATACCCCCTTCGGCATATCCCCATCAGTAGTCCCCGAGGCCATCGTTGATGCAGGCGCAGGCGTCCTTTTGGCGTTCGGAGTAGGCGAGCCCAATTTGGGCGTCCAGTCGAGTCGGTGATGGACTCCATTAGAACCAGGGAGAATTTCCCCATGTTTCAACTCGACGTCTCAATGAATGTCACTGCCGCCCAGTCGTCGTCTCGGCGAATGGAAAGACTGGCGGGTGGCGGGTGAACTAAAGGAGTTGGACCGTCAAACCTGGTCAAACTATCCGTTGGAATTTCCAACGGTAACTACAGCGCAATTACCGTGAGTAACGGCTACCCCGATTTTGGCGGGTGGCGTTTCCCATATAAGGGGAGTGATGGTTCAGCTCCGCAGTCCTTCTTCGCATTCTTCATTCTTCCTCATTCGTTCTTCCTACCTCCAATCTTCCTGCCTACGTCCTTCCGACTTGTTCTTCCTGCATCGTGCGATTCCACATCCTACCCGATGGCGCCTCCCAAAGGCTCATGGGAGAAATCCAAGTGTACCACAGCCCAGCTTAGATCTTTTGAGGATGCCGGAGTGCTCCGCAAGGGGAATTGGCAGGTTCCCCCTCCTCCGAGACCGAGCCAAAGCCACGACCCAGCGAGTTCATCTGCTTCCCCAGTCATCTTGAGAGGAATCTAGGATTCTCCACCTCACTCTTTTTCCACCGCTTCTGCACGTATTACGCGATCAAGCCATCGGATCTTGGTCCGCATAGCATCAAGCAGCTGGCGATCTTCGTTACCTTCTGCGAATGTTACCTCGGCTGCAGGCCGTACTTCCCGCTGTGGCTGGAGCTCTTCCACGGCCGCATCGGGCGCGAAGCGTCCAACGGCTTGATGCTGGCCGCAAGTGGAGTCACCTTTCAACTGAAGCCGAAGGCCAATTTCGTCAAGCTCCTCCTGCTGAGGAAGGCCGCCAGCGAGTGGAAGAAGAGCTGGTTCTACGTTAAAGAAGCCACTCCCTCTGGTGAGGTGGCTCTTCCCGAATTCGTCGCCGAGAGGAGCGAGCCCCGTCGGTTGGCGCCGAAGAACCTTCCCGAAGACCAGCGGATGGCCGTCGCAGAAATGATGGATCAGATCCAGAAGTTGAAGGACCAAGGGTTAATTCTGATCAACCTCTACAACTGCTTGCTCGGGCGGCGCCTGGTTCCGCTGGCGGCTCGACCGCACTGGATGTATGAATACAGCAGGAAGCATGATCCATCCCGAACCAGCAAGGAGTCATGGGAGACCAAGGACTACAAGGCCGCCCTGAAGAAGATCACCGACGCGGAATTCACCAGTGTGGCGGTCGGGGTCGCCCCGTACACTCCTGTGAAGAATGAAGCCCCCGCAGTAAGTTCTCTTCCCAATCGCTACATCCATGTTTTAGTTTTCAGTCTCCTTGTTTGGTGTTTTACTCGCAGTGGTTCTCAGCTTTTTCAGGTGCTGGAGGGTTGGCTCCCTCCGCTCGACAAAGAGGTTACCCAAGAATTGGAGGAAGACTCCGAGGGGACCCTTCCGACAGCGACAGGGAGGAGGAAGAGGTTCCTCCCCTAGCGCCTATGGTTCACCAGACCCGCATGCAGAGGCAACGTGAAGTCGAGGCGAGCCGCAGCCTAGACGAGCATGACAGAGGCGACGAGGTTGCGCAGGAGCGCACGTCCCGGCGTACTGCTATGCCGTCGAAGCCCGCACGCAGGCCTAAGTCGCCAGCGAAAAGGCCCATGTCGCTGTCCAAGTCGTCGGTGGTGTTCGAGTCGGATGACGATTCCAATGACGAAGGTTCTCCCGAAGTCTCGCACAAGGCCTCAAAGGATGCAGTCCCGACGAAGGGGTTGGAGGGCGAGGACACTGAGGTAGTGGTAGAGGTTCCCTTGACGGCGATTGCACCGATGGCCATGGGGGTTCCAATCCAAGAGGCGGCTGAGGTGATGGCATCCAAGTCGCCACAGCCACCAAAGGCGGCCGCGTCGGAGCTGGAGATCCCGGCGACTGCAGCTTCATCGTCGAGGAAGCCCGTGGTTTCGTGGGCTTTAGATGTCTTCGAGAGGGGGCTTAGCCGCAAGCTGGGTCCCGAGTTGGACAAGCCCGCCCACATTAGCACCAGGCTTCGCGTCCTTCCAGTCGCTAAGTAAGTACTGCTCCCTCGTCCCAATTCGCCTTGCTCTTTTGTATTGTTGTTATATTGATTGAGGGGGCTCGTGTAGGTCGGGGGCCAAGAAGATTGGCCGTCCTTTGGTGGCTAAGATTCCACCGGCCACCGACATGGGAGAGGGTGACCTACCCAAGAAGAGAAGGCCACCGGAGATGTGGCGACCGCCGAGATCGCGAAGAAGCAGAAGGGGGGCGCCGACGATGATGTGACCAAGGGGAGCGCCGCAGAGTCAGCTACTGTGCCAGTCGCCGAAGAGGTGGTGGCGACGCGATCGGAGCCAGCCTTGGCTGTGTCCGTGCCGGAAGCGCCGGTCCCGACAACCAGCGCCCCCGCCAGAGCGTCGGCGACGTTCCCGCGTTTTATGGCTAGGGGGTTTCCAGGTGTGCCGGACACGCAGTCTCCGCAGAGTCCAGAAATCGTGGATGCGGACATTGGGTCCTGCCGCATGCGCACTTCCTTCATGATCCCGTCGACTGACGCCGGGGAACTTCACAAGATGCTCGGCGCTACTATTCAGGTATGTCCAGTCCCCGAGTTCCTGGTCGCTAAATGTCAGCGTCTAGGAACTGAACCTCTTGCTCCTTTCCTGTCCCCGAATTCCTAGTCGCTGAATTTCGACGGCTAGGAATTGATTTTCTTTTTCCTTCTCCAGTCCCTGAGTTCCTGGTCGTTGAATTTCAGCGACTGGGAACTGGGTGTTGTTTTGCCAAATGCTGAGGTGAGTTGTTTGTTTGCAGGGGTTGCAAAGGGAGTTGACCGATCGGCAGGCCGTGAGAGAGCGCTTGGAGCGTGATTTGCACGAAGCACAAGAGGTGAATCAGGGGCTTCATGAAACTATTGCTGAGTATCTGTTTGTCTTTACTCTCCTCTTTCGAGTGTGAGCTAGTCGTGTACAGTATGCTGATGGCTTCTTGCAGATGGTTTTTCGGCTGAGATCTCCAAGGCCCGTGAGGGGTATGTTTCGGTCGCCGAGCTGCACGCGGCAAATGGACGAATAGCTTCCCTGGTCATGGACTTGGAGGAGGCGAAAGCGGCCTCGATTTCTTCGGAGGAGCGAGCAAAGGCTGCCGTCGCTGCGGTTGAGGAAGAACGCAAAGCCACGGATTCCATCATCGTGGGGCTACACAACTAGCAAACTGCCTTGGAGAAGCACATCAAGGAGAGCTGCCGCAAACTCCTTGGTGAGTCTCTGTCTTGGCCTGACACTTTTGTCGAGTCCCCGCTTTGGGGGTTTCATAGTTTCACTGACACCTGACTTTGAAGCTATGGTAGGCCAAAGTGACCCAGTGGTGCAAACTTACAATGCCTCGCAGTGCGTGACTGCCGTGGTGAATGCGGCCACGGCCTCGGCGTTGTGCGTCCAAGCGGCTCTTCAGGGCATGTCCCCCACCGAAGTTATTCCTCAGGGGGCTTACGAAGGTGTGGTGCTATCTGGAAGAGGTGCCCGCCGTTGTGGAGTGGATGACGCGCTCAGCGTTTAGGCGCGGGGCCGCCACAGTGTTGAGCTTGGGTCTCGCCCATTTCCCCGACGACTTTGACCTTGACGATGTGACGAGTGGCTATCCGTCGGCGACCGGCACGGTGGAGATGTCAGAGGTGCCGAAGCTGACCGCGAAGGCCACCCTTACGCCGATCGTGTCTTGGCGATGGGGGATCTGCTGCCGTATCAGGAGATGGTGTTGGCGCCTGGCGACCCCGAGCCGGAGCACCGCGACATGAAGTCGGAGCAGCCCTTCCGGTCGTCGTTGTCGAAGTCGCTGACAACGTACCTGACAAAACCGTGGCAGCCTTTTGTGCGCGTCAAGGGGGGTGGCGCTGCTTCTTCGTCAGGGCCTGTGGAGTAAACAGTGTAATTGTCCAAGTTGTGATGTATGCCAAGTGGAGAATGCTGTGAGATATTTTTGCAATATAAGCCAAGGGGAGTCGATCGACTCGTATTGCGACTAGGAATGTGTGGTGTGCATTGTTTTGATTGAGCGAGTCCCCGAGCGCGTCCGCCCTTTAATGGGGTATAACTCGATTGTATACTTTTGCGTGTTGTTTTGTTTATGTATTGTTTTTATCCCTCGCGTCTTCTGAGTGGCGTGTCCTCGAGCACGAGTAGGACTGACTTAGAAGCGAGTCCTCGAGCGTGGTGCCCGACCATATTGGTCATGCTCTTGTTGCAGGTTGTGAGTTCGTTGTTTGTAACGCGCCTCCTCCCCTGGCCCGGAGAGCCAGTCGCTTGGCAAGCCCTAGGCAGCTCTCTTACTTGGTATGTTCCCGAGCCGCGTGGGGGTTTCCTGTTTTGCGGAGTCCCCGTGCGTGGTACTTAACCGTTCGAGTCGCTTTGCACGAGGGTAGGAGGGACAGGTCGCTATGGGAAGCGTGTACCGGTTGTCTTGGCCTGGTGGGCTAGTCGGGCTAGGCGACTCCAATGGCGGCTCTGGGTTGGCGTTTTTCGTGGATGACCCAAGGTCCGAATATTTCCGGTGCCCTTGTGCCACACTACTTAGTCGTTCTGGTCGCTCGACCAGAGGTTGGCTTCCGTAAGTAGCGTATTGCTAGTATGTACGAGTGCGAGTGGCATAAGAATATGGCGAGTGGACACACTTTGTGCGATCCGGATGAATTTCATTATATATTCCGATGGAGTACAATGTGAGGCTCTAAGTATAGAACTTTCTGAGGAGGTTTACATTCCATGGCCTCCCGACCTCTAGTTGGCCGTCACCCCGTATGTCGACAAGGTAGTAGGCATCATTGCCAAGGACTCGACCTATGGCGAACGGTCCCTCCCATGGGGGGGAGAGTTTGTGCATGCCCTTCTTGTCTTGGGCCAGTCATAGGACTAGGTCGCCTTCCTGGAATGTGCAAGTTCGCACTCGGTGGCTGTGGTAGCGGTGGAGTCCTTGCTGGTATATTGTGGTGCGGGAGCGAGCCAGGTCGCGTGCCTCGTCGAGTTGATCGATGCTGCCTTGGCGGGCAACCTCATTGGCCGCCTCGACGTAGTTGGCGACTCGAGGTGAGTCATGCTCCAGATCGGTTGGCATTACGGCCTCGGCGCCATACACCATGAAGAAGGGCGTGAACCCGGTTGAGCGGTTGACGGAGGTGCGAATCCCCCATATCACAGAGGGGAGCTCGTCGACCCAACATCTTGGGGTGCGCTCGAGGGGCACCTGGAGTCGCGGCTTGAGCCCATGGAGGACGCTCTGGTTGGCACATTCTGCTTGGCCATTTGACTCCGGGTGAGCGACTGATGCGAGGTCGAGTCGGATGTCGTGTTCTTCATAGAATTCCTCCATGGCCCCCTTGGCAAAGTTTGTGTCGTTGTCTGTTATGATGCTGTGCGGGTAGCCGTACCGGTAGATGAGTTCGCGTAGGAACTTCGTGGTCGTCTTGCCGTCGCACTTTTTTATCGGCCTGGCCTCGACCCATTTGGTGAAATTGTCGACGGCGACAAGGAGGTGAGTGAAGCCAGACGGGACCTTCTTGAACGGGCCTACCATGTCCATGCCCCATACGGCGAATGGCCACGTGATGGGGATGGTGTTGAGTGCCGAGCCAAGGAGGTGCGTCTGGTTGGCGTACTTCTGGCACCTGACGCATCGTTGGACGATGTTGGTTGCATCGTCGTGTGCGGTGAGCCAGTAGAAACCGTGTCGCATGGCCTTGGCGACTAGCGACTTGGCGCCGGCGTGATGGCCACAGTCACCAGCGTGAATGTCCTGGAGGATCTTGCGGCCTTCTTCTGGCTGTACGCAGCACTGGAACATGCCGGTCACGCTGCGCTTGTGGAGCTTGCTGTTGATGATGACGAAGGATTTGCAGCGGCGCACGATCATTCGTGCCTCTGTCTCATTGCACGGTAGGAGTTTGTGTTCCAGGAAGGCGACGTATGGTGTTGTCCAGTCGCTAGGTTCCACAACCATGGCGACTAGGGCCGGTTCTGGTTGCAGTGGGATCCCGACGTCGATCTCCTTTGGTGGGCTGACCGAAGGTTTGTAGATGATGTCGAGGAAGACACCTACTGGTGGCGCTTGTCGGGTCGATCCGATGCGGGAGAGGGCGTCTGCCTCCTTGTTTTTGCGCCCGTCGATCCACTCGACGGAGTAGCCGTCAAAGTGTACCCCCAACTGCTCGACAGCTTGGCGGTACGCGATCATTGTTGGGGAGATGGCATCGCACGTCCCAGTGACTTGGCCGGCGACTAGGTCGGAGTCGCCATAGCATCGTAGGCGGTTGACGTTCATCTCCTTAGCGGCTCTCATGCCGTGAAGGAGGGCTTCATATTCTGCCATGTGTCGTGGTGGTGTCACGGCAGATGCCATGTATAGGCTAAAGGTGGGACTAATACTCGCTAGGGGAATCCAGGGAGGGATAGTGAAGTGATTCTCCACACGAGAGCTTGTATTGATTTACTTCCAAGTTTACAAGTGCTCCTAGAGCTGTATTGGCGAGAGGAGGAAGAAGGAGCTCTCTTACTCTCACCCACAGATCTCACCTGAAACCCTAGACCAAAACAAAATCGTCGAGAGACCAACCCCTTCAACAGAAGCCCTATCCCCCCTTTTATAGGGGAGGCTCGGTTTCTACCTAGGGCATACGTGGAGGCATATTCCTAGGAATATGCCTCCTCCCAAAGTGGTAAGCCGACCGGGGTGCTTTTTCCCCCGCGTCACACATGCTTTAGCTACGTGAGCCTCTGACGGCGTCCTCGTCAGCCGACACAGGTGTCGTCACGCTTGTCGCCACGCCCCGATGGTCCTGTCCTTGCTCGCTTCGCTCAGGCAGTGCGTACCGGGGCTCCTTTTGACCAGCGAGATTCCTTCCTTCTCCTAGAAGCTTGCTATGACCCGGATGATGGTTCATCCGGCCACACCCGTTCCTGCATACAGGTAAAACATTCACTTCCGACTTACTGCTTAAGTCGGATGAGACCTAGTTAGGCAAACGCCCCCAGGTCCGGATTACCCCGTGATTCGGCCTGCCTTGAGGTGACCCGGCCAGCATCTGCTTTGGCCTTGCCGAACCTCGGCTAACTCGGCCTTTATACCCCGGCGTGACCCTACCCGGGGGTATCCCCCCAACACTAGTCCCCGAAGCTGGTGCGGTTTTAGCTGCCTTGGCCGCTAAGGCCACACCAGGTTCAATTTTGTGCCCCTGTCATTGTTGCCGAGTTACCTCTGTACCTCAGACTGCTTGGATTTACGTTCCCTTCGCACATTTCAAGTTTTCACTTGCCGGCCGGGTTACCACAGTTCCATCCGGGTCTTACTTCCTTCTCTCATATGCTGACCCATGTGAAGGGTAATCATTATGTCGTCTTATTTTAAGCGACGGTACAGTAACCACCGCAGTAATTGTCAGTTATCACTGTGCGCGGGTCACGTCACGCCTGCCTCCTCGTTTACCGCATCTGCGTGTCACGTTATAGGACTTTCTCCGCCCTGTGGCCCTCCGTGTGGCTCCTCACTGATTGGCCCGGACGGGTGGTACACGGCCACAGCGTGTGGCTGGTCCACAGGGTGCGATCCCACTCACCCCTGACGGGAGTGGTTAAATAGCGGAGGGGTGCGTCCCTTAGGATTTTTCCCCCTCCGCACCCCTCTACACACTGCTATTCTTCTTCCTCTTCCTCGCGACCGCGCCGCCGCCAGCATCGCCAAAAAGCAGCGTCGCCGCGGCGCTTCTTCGTCACACCTCCGCGTCACCGCCACCGCGACGCGAATTTCTCGCCACGGGTCCGCGCCAGTCCCGACCACTGTCCCCCGCCGCCTCCAGTGCCAGTGAGGGCCTCGAGGACCAGATGACTGAAGAGGAACTCATTGTTGCTAAGCAGGAGATGGAAGAGGACGCCGCGGCGGCGGACCGCGGCGCGTGGGCCAGCTCCTGGGTCTGCTAGGATGACCTGGTCTGGCTCTACCGGACCAGGCGCATCCCTGCCGGCGTCGCCGCGCGTCTTCCTTCCAACGAACTGGCCCCCTCACCCAATCCGAGCGAGTTCGTCGTGTTTCTGTCTCATTTCCAACGGGGCTTCAGCTTGCCGGTGAGTGATTTTTTCCAGGACTGGCTCGGTACGTACCAACTCCAACCACACCACCTTCCAGCCAACGCCATCACCTCTCTTTCTGCCTTTGCTTCTATGATCAAAGGCTACGCCGGACTATGGCCCACGAAAGAACTATGGATCCGGTTCTTCGGCCTTCGTCGCAACGTCATTCCCAACATCCACGCTGATCCGGAGGACAAGCGGCTCACTCAATTCGGAGCGGCCTCCATTTCAGCCCGGCGATTTTCCGTTTTCCCCCGGGTCACCGGGCTAGAGTCCTGCAAAGGATGGGCCCGGACCTTCTTCTATGTCCGGAATACGGGCACCGAAGACTTGATCTGGTTGCTTCCCTACACTCCGGGTCCACCTAACCCGGACCTGTGGGATGTGATCCCCAAGAAGCCCACAACCTTGGCCAACCAAGTGAGCAAAAGGTTCATGGAACTAAAGGGGCTCGGGCTATGCAACGAGGATGCCATGATCACCTTTGTGCGTAACCGAATCTCACCCCTCCAGAAGCGCACTCACAAGGTGTGCCACATGAGCTACGGCCGTGATCCTAACTGGACCTCATTCTTTGAGCTAACCAACTCGGATATTTATCGCCGGGTCAAGGCTCTCTTCACCACTCACAAGGACTTTTCCACTGATTGGTCTTGGGGGATTGAGCATTTCTGCCGTGACCGGCTTCCTCCCACGGTAAGTTTCATGCTGCAAACTTAACCCGGATTAATTATATGTCAGTTATTGTTGCAATTTTTGACTCTTTTGTTCGCTCTTTTCCTCAGCAATTCCTTCAGCAGACCCTTGAGGACGGCACCGTTCCGTCCCTCAAGTGGGCGCCAGGCCGGGAGATTCCGGATGAGGAAGAGCCGGACCAGGAGATGTTCCTCCCTATGACCGACGCCACGAAACGACCCACGGGTAAATCCTCTTCTATTAGAGATTGGCCCGATGATGAAGATGACTCGGAAATCGAGGTGATTGAACCTTTTGAGGCTGTCCCCCTTTCTTTTGCTTTTCCGCCATCAGCTCACCCCAGCGGTCATATTCACGAGGATCCCCCTCTCGCCATGGGCGAGCCTATTCCGGTGGCAACAAAGAAGAAACGTGGGGCTTCTTCGAGTTCTTCCTCCGTACCGTCTCAGCCCGTTAAAAGGCGAAAGAAGTCCAGGGACAAGACTGCCCCCAAACCAGCAGGCAAGGCCCCAACACGAAGGGCTCGGAAACCCAAAGCGGCCGAAACCTCGGATGCGTAAGTCCTTCTTTCTTCTGTAACTCGTTCTTCTTACTTCGTCGTAATTTTTCTTCTGACGTTATTTGATTTCGCAGGGCTCCGGTGGAGGTCCCTCAAAGTGGATCCAGCATCTCTTCACCTCTCCGGCCTAGCCCTTCACCCTGTCGTGACGACGAGTCACGTCCGCTGAGCCCTATTCCGGAGGGCTCTGCGGCCGCTCCGGGTCATCCTGGAGCGGGGGGAACCAGCCCAGCCGGAGCAACGGCACCTACCACCTCGGCAACGCCACAACCAACAGCCACTAAGGCTACCTCGACTCCAGCATCCGTTCCAGTACCAGCAGCCAAACCAGCACCATCTCCAACTCTGGCATCAACACCCACTCCGACTGCGAAAACATCAGCGTCGGCACCAAGTCCAGCAACGAGAGTACCAATGCCCAGTTCCTCTGCATCTTCCGAATCTTCTCAATCTCTAAAAACCGCTGCTACGGCTCCTTCTTCCCAGCAAGCCAAGGGCAAGAAGATTCAAGACGTTGCCAAACCCAGTGCTGCCGAGCCTGGGAAACGTACCCTCATATCGATGCTTCCTAAGAAAACACCTGCGGCAAAGGACGCGCCTGCCGAGCCAACCGAAGCCCAGTAGTTGGTTTTGCACACCAGCCCCGCCTTGCCTTGGTGGAGAGGAAGGAAGCACATGCAAAAGGTTTGGTGATGCCCCATATGCCCATGGGTGAACGGTATCCTCCAAGCCTGATGGAATTTGTCATGAACTGGAATAAGGCAGAGGTAGTCCAGGAATCTGATCTCCCGAAAAAGTTCGGTCCTACCGAGTTTTCCGCTCAGATGAACACCGCCGCAAAGGCCATTAACCTTGCTGGACGAATGATGGAGGTACGTCGTTTCTCCTTTGCAAATTGTAGATGATAACCATTAGTCCCCGAGCCTCCGGGGGAGTAACTTGTTACTCGGCCGGATGCTCTTTTATAGAACTAACGTAGCTCCATGATAACTTCAAACATGCACACACCTAGAGCCGGGTTAAGTTCCACTTGGCCCGGATTTTAGTACACTTCGAACATGCACACACCTAGAGCCGGGTTAAGTTCCACTTGGCCCGGATTTTAGTACACTTCGAACATGCACACACCTAGAGCCGGGTTAAGTTCCACTTGGCCCGGATTTTAGTACACTTCGAACATGCACACACCTAGAGCCGGGTTAAGTTCCACTTGGCCCGGATTTTAGTACACTTTGAACATGCACACACCTAGAGCCGGGTTAAGTTCCACTTGGCCTGGATTTTAGTACACTTCAAACATGCACTAGGCTGACTTAAGTTTCTGTATCTCTTTTAGGTAACCACCAACCGCCGGAGTGCTAAATTCCAACACGTGCTGGATACGCACAAGAATCTTCGCACGAAACAGGCTGCACTCATCGCGGAGTACGAGAAAAGGGGTAAATTTCTTTCTCATCCTTTCCTCAATTTTCTTTAACTTCGTTTGCCAAACTAATCTGATTATTCGGTTTCCGCAGCTGGGGTGGAAGCTGAAAACAAGATAATGCGGAAGAACTTGGAGCAGATCAAGGGTACGTCCTTCTTGTCTGTCTTTACCGTGGTTTCCATCGGCTTTCCTCCTTGGCTCGGCAAACATTCATTCCCCGGCACTGCCGGGCCAACGCACTATTTCAGCATCGCTTGAAGATAGTGTGCCTGTGCCTGACGTGATGCTACATTTTCTCGAACAAGCAGGGCAGCACCAAGCCGAACTAAAGAAGAAATATGATGAGCTCGCCCTCCTCCGGACCAAAGACGATGAGATAGCCAAGCTCAAGGCTGAGATGGCTAAAATGAAGGCGCAGCACCAAACCGAGCTAAAAAAGGCTGGGCAGGACTACACCGAAGAACGCGAGCGCCTCAAACTCCAAAATGCTAAGGACCGTGAGCTTCTTCAGGAAGAGGCGTGAAGCTTGCACCAAGGAATTGACCCGGATTCACAGTCACATCTCACGTAATTTCTTTTCCTTTATCCGCCTTATTTCTCCGGGTTACTTCATATGTCTTGTTTTCTCAACTTTGTCCTTTGCCTTGTTTCCCAGGCCATTTTCCAGAGGGTACCGCTATTGCAAGTGCTGCTGTCGCCAAATTCCGCCGAGAAAGGGGTACTCCGGTCGCTCCTGAGGGTGAGAGCATTCCCTTTGACATGGAGGACCTGTTGGTCAGCCTGTCATCTCGCATGGAAATCATTAAGAACTACGGCAGGGACCTCCTCGATGTTTCAGTCCGGGTCTTCAACGCCTTCTGGCCCGCCGATGATGCTCCGGAAAGAGTCAACAGCTCGCTGAAAGGCTTTCGGAAATCGAGACCCAGCTCGACCTCTGACGAGAATCCGCTGGACGTGCTGCAGCCGATACCATCCTTCACCACATTCTCACGTGGTATGAGAAGATAGATCTCAGCCTCCTCACACGCCTGTGCACTGGATCCAAATGGACAGATGACCCGGAGTGGGTAGTTCGGCGCCAGGCTTGCGCCCACAGCCTCATCGAATATGCGCCCATTCACGAATGGACTGAGGGTCCGAGCTTCCTGGAAGTCGCAGGCGAAGAGGAAGTTGAAAACGTTGAAGATGATTCGGGTGAAGACGAAGAGGACACTGCCTCGGATATCGAAGAGGGCGACGATGATGCCGAACTTCCTCCCGCTGCTCAAGAAAAAACACTTGAAAATTTATGAGATCCCCGGTATGCCGGGTGGAATTGTATTCCAAACACATGTGATATTTTGCTACTGAGTACTTATGCCGGATTAACTTGGGCGTAGTCCCCGAGTTTCTTTTTCTTGTTCGTTCAATCTTTTGGCTCAGATCGTGTCTACCTTGATTCGGTTTTACAACTTACGAATCCGAGCTTGAAAAATTATCTTAACAATACTGGGAAATTTTTAGACTTAGCTCAAAAATAAAACTATATAACAATTGTAAAATGAATACGGGGTTAGTTCGAAACATAAACGTCTGCTCGAATAAATTCTTTTCCTTAGTCGTTTTTCATGTGCTACGCAATTCCAAACTTGTTCTCTTGCTTGCCATGAAGCCAATTCTTGTTGGACAGCAGCAAGTCGAAGAATTAGGTTTTTGGTGCTCACACATTGCTAATCCGAATTAAGTAGAATAACTTACTGCAGCTAACGCGCAGAAAATAACAAGCGTTATTAAGGCAGTCCCCGAGTTACTGCTCGAGGTGCCAACATTTCATTGATAAGCTCATTGCTGACATACATACCGACATATGAGAAGATTGGGATACGTACACTTTTTTGCTGTGTAGAAAGGACGAAGTAGAGCTACATTCCATGGTCGCTTGGATTCCTCTCCGGACCTGTCCGCCTTATTCTTTTCCTATGCCTTTGCATCTATAAGATAGTAAGAATCATTGTGCAATGCTTTGCTCACGATGAATGGCCCTTCCCATGGGGGGATAATTTATGCATTCCAGTAGCACGTTGTACCAACCGGAGCACCAGATCGCCTTCCCGAAAGACTCGGGGGCACACTTTCCGGCTATGATAGCGTCGGAGATTTTGCTGATATATGGCGGATCTGGACAGTGCCAGTTCTCTCGCTTCTTCTAGCAGATCAACATCATTTTGCCGGGCTTCTTGCACTTCGGCTTCTGTGTATTGGGTGACCCTAGGCGAATCATGCTCTATGTCGGCTGGTAATACAGCTTCTGCCCCATATACCAGAAAGAACGGCGTATAGCCTGTTGATCGATCAGAGTTGTTCTTAAACTCCACAATACCGCTGGTAGTTCTTCTCCAGCACCCCGCTGATCTTTGCAGCGGCTCAATGAGCCGGGGTTTTATCCCGGATAATACTAATCCTTTGGATCTTTCCACTTGCCCATTCGATGCGGGGTGGGCTACCGAAGCTACGTCCAGCCGGATCCTCTTATCCCGGCAGAAACGAGCGAATGCTCCTTCCGCAAAATTTGTGCCATTATCAGTTATAATACTGTGTGGATAACCGTACCTCAAGATGATATCTTTGAGAAACGTTACGGCCGTAGCTCCATCACATTTTCTTATAGGATTTACCTCAATCCACTTCGTAAACTTGTCGACCATTACCAGAATATGAGTCATATTTCCCCTTGCTGGTTTGAACGGGCCAACCATATCCAAGCACCATACGGCAAATGGCCAAGTGATTGGGATGGTCTTGAGTTCCGACATTGGCATATGTGTCTTGGTAGCGTACCTCTGACAACCATTACATTTTCTCACCAGATCTTCTGCTTGCTCTAAGGCGTTTGGCCAGTAGAATCCGTGTCGGAAAGCTTTTGCTACCAAGGCTCGGGATGAGGCGTGATGCCCACATTCCCCCTGATGTATATCTCGGATGATTGCCCTTCTTCCGGGTCAACACACCGCTGGAGGACATTGGTCACACTTCTTTTGTATAACTCGGAATTGATGATCGTGTAGGCCTTTGCCCTCCTCTGTGTTTGCCTGGACAGCACCTCCTCAGTGGGTAACGTTCCATCCTTCAGGAATTGAAATATAGATAGTGCCCAAGCCGGTACTGGCCGCATGGGGAACACGTCCTCGTCTATCTCCATTCGATCCACCGGCATAACTTCGACCGGACCGTGCTGAGCAGTCCCCAGGTCGTGCGGAGCAGTCCCCGGGTTTTGCGAAGCAGTCCCTAGGTTTTGCGCACCACTTCCTGTCGACGTCCATGGGCACAGCTCCGGATTCTGTGTCCTCCGGGACGTAGATTGACTCGGATTCTGGGGATGGCCTGATTGATGGTTTCTTAAGGTGCTCTAATGCTACACCCGGTGGAATTGCTTGTATGGTTGACCTGAGCTTTGACAGCATGTCGGCAGCCTCATTTTCCACCTGGGGTACATGATGAAATTCGCATCCCTCAAAGTAACCAGAAATCTTCTGCACATGAAATCTGTATAGTGCCATGTTTGGATCAAGGGCGTCCCACACTCCGGACACTTGCTGCACCACCAAATCCAAGTCGCCAAAGCATATGATCCGACGTATACCAATTTCTTTTGCTACCTTGAGCCCATGCACAAGTGCTTCATACTCAGCGACATTGTTTGATGCGGTGAAGTGGATCTGCAGCACATATTTCAACTGGTCGTTCTTCGGCGATGCGAGTACAACTCCGGCACCTAGCCCGGTTTTGGTCTTTGATCCGTCAAAGTGCATTCGCCAATAGTTCGGATCCGGAAGTGGTGGTTCGTACTGCACCTCGGCCCAGTCCACGAAAAAGTCCGCCATAGCCTAAGACTTGACGGCTTCTCGTCTGTCATATTGCGGAGCATAAGTTGCTAGCTCAATTGCCCATTTTGCAATTCTGCCGCTTGCATCCTTGTTACTCATTATCTCGGATATAGGGGTCTCACATATGACCCGGATGGGATGCTCCTCAAAGTAGTGCTTCAGTTTCTTGGCGGCCATGTACACGCCATATGCCACTTTTTGATAATGTGGGTAGTTCTGCTTTGAGGTTGACAACACTTCACTCAAGTAATACACCGGCCTTTGCACCGACTTACCTTCCTCATCGCGCTCCACCACTATCACTACACTTACAACTCGGTTGGTTGCGGCTATATAGAGTAACATTGGCTCCTTTGATAGTGGTGAGGCCAGCACTGGTGCCGTGGCTAACATTTTCTTTAGGTGGGTAAAGGCTTCATCAGCCTGCGGTGTCCAAATGAACTTATCCGACTTTTTCATGAGTTGGTAAAGAGGCAAAGCCTTTTCTCCCAACCGACATACAAACCGACTTAACGAGGCTAGGCAACATGTGAACTTCTGGACATCGTTAAGACACTTCGGCAGTTCCATTCGCTCGATGGCTCGGATTTTGGTTGGATTAACCTCGATACCTCGGCTGGAGACGAGAAAACCGAGCAATTTTCTAGCCGGGACACCAAAAGTGCATTTTTCCGGGTTAAGTTTCATCCGGAACCTTCTTAGGTTTGCAAACGTTTGCCTGATATCGTCAAGGAGCGTTTTGCTTTCCTTGGTCTTGATAACCACATCATCCACGTACACCTGTACATTTTGACCTATTTGGTCGTGCAAACATTTTTGCATACACCTCTGGTACGTTGCCCCTGCATTACGTAAACCAAACGACATGGTGCGATAGAAATAAGCCCCATAAGGGGTAATAAACGCAGTCTTTATTTGATCATCCGGATTCAGAGGTATCTGGTGGAAACCAGAATAGACATCAATGAATGACAACAGTTCACATCCAGCAGTTGAGTCTATGACCTGATCTATTCTTGGTAGCGGAAATGGGTCTTTTGGACACGCCTTGTTCAGGTTCATGTAATCGATACACATACGCCAAACCACTGCCACGTTCGGGTCATCCTTCTTCTTTTCCACCAGCACCAGATTAGACAGCCAATCCGGGTAAAGAACTTCCATGATAAATCCTGCAGCTAGCAACCGAGCTATCTCGTCCCTAATGACTTTCCTCCTATCTTCGGCAAAGCAGCGGAGAGGTTGCTTCACCGGCTTGGCTCCGGGTCTCACATTCAAAGAGTGCTCGGCCAACTCCCTCGGAACACCTTGCAAGTCCTGTGTGGACCAAGCAAAAATGTCCCGATTCTCACGGAGGAAGCTGACGAGCTCGCTTTCCTATTTATCACTTAGCCCGGCACCAATTGTTACGGTGCGCTCTAGGAACATGTCATCAACGGGAACCTTCTTGGTATCTTTCGTGGCCTGGAAAGAGACAGTTCCATGCGGCTTACTCAGTGCCGACATATACTGCTGCGCGGACTGAGCCAATGCCGCCACCTCTTGAATTTTTCTTTTTTCCTGCGCGATCACAAGTGACTCGGCTAAGTTTGATCCGGCCAACGCACACTCCATGGAACGTCGGAAGTCCCCAGCAATGGTAATCACTCCGTTTGGTCCGGGAAATTTCATCTTCAAGTAGCTGATATGACAACTTGCCATGAACTTGTTCAGCGCAGGCCTTCCGAGCAACGCATGATACGCGCTTTCTAAGTTCACCACTTCGAACTCCAGATTTTTGGTTCGGCAATTATCCCTCGTGCCGAACAAGACGTCGACCCGGACCTTGCCTATGGGCTCGCAAGAAATGCTGGGCACAATGCCATGGAAAGTTGTCCTCGTGGCCTGGAGCATGTTCTCCGAGATACCCAACTTGCGCATTGTGTCCGCATACATGATATTTATGCTACTGCCGTTGTCGATCAGTACCTTGGAGAACCTTACATTAATGCTAGGTCCAATGAACATAGGATCCAGCACCAACGCATACGAACCAGGGCTCGGCATGAGCTTGGGATGATCCCTAATGCTCCAGGTGATTTCCTGATCGGACCAAGGCATGTACCTCGTCACTGCAGGCATTACTGCATTCACCTCCATATGCCTACGCTGCAAGCTTTTTCTATCAGTTTCCTCTGTGGTGAATACACAGTAGCTCTGGTGATGCTCCCTGTACTCGTTTCTCCCCTCATTTCCGGGGTGCCTCTGATCCGGCTGATGCTGATTTTCTACCTGATGCACTGCATCCCTTCTTTCATTGTTATCATACCTCGGCGGAGGGGGAGGCAACATTAGCTGTTGCGTGTTTGCTCCGGAGAGCAATTGCTGCCGGGGTAACTCCTGCCGAGGCTGATCATTCCGGGGTGCCTGAGCATTCCCCGAACCACCTTGCTCGATTTTGCGCATCCACTCGCATTGCCTCGTCGTATGACCTGCTGGGTTGTTCGGATTTGGCGTCTGAAACTTACACGGCTGGTCCAACATCGACTCGTAAGTATACCTCGGACGGTCTTTCCTTTCTTGCCACTGCTTTTTTTGTTCCGGTGTCCAAGTTTTCTTCCCATCGTTCCTTGGAGTCCATTGACCTCCAGTTTTCTGGCGCTGGCTACCCCCTGCTCCGGGTTGATCTTGATTCACAACTGCCACTTGGTGCGAACCGTACCGGTGGTCCGGTCTATCATCTCTCCTTTTTCCTCTGTAATCATTCCTTCGGGATGATCCGGATCCATCCCTTTGATAGTACTCATCGCTTGACTCGTTTGAGGCGAGCCTTGGTTGGGTCGGGTCACCCAACGCATACGAATCTGCAATCCGGATCATTTCTGCCAACGTAGCCGGCATTTTCCGTTGCAACTTCATCCACAGCTCGCTTCCATATCTGCACCCCTCTGCAAACCATGCTATGGCCTGTGATTCTATCACGCCCTCGCAGAGTTTCTCACGGTACACCACCGGGTCAAGAACTCCCGGTCTGTCTCATTGAGTCTTTGCTTGCACATAGCTAGGGTCTGTGGCCTATTTGGCCTTTGATACGTACTCAAAAAATTGCTGATGAACATCTCCTCGAAATCTATCCAGCAGTTGATGCTTCCTGGTGGCAAATTGTTCAACCACACCCTTGCCGGGCCTTCCAACATCTGGGGTACATACCGTACATCCCATCTCAGGTTGCCTATGGCAATTTTTATAGCCGTAGCATAGTTTATCGGCCAATCCTCTGGCTTGGTACTACCGTCACAGGTCTTGGTGCCCCTGGGCAGCTGAAAGTTCGGTACTGGTGGCTCTTTCATGATCCGGGGTCCAAAACATGCTGGACCCGGTGGACCTTGACATTCAATCTGTTCCGACCGATACAGTCGATCCAGTTTCAACCTTGCATCGTCTGACATCAAATCCCTACTTCCCAATCTCGACCCTATCACATGATAGTCTGATCTTGGGTATCCCGCATTTGCCATCTCCGAATCACCATCGTTATACCGGTTTTGCTCTTGCGGCGCACCTTTCTGTTGCACACCTCGGCCAGCACTGTGCTCTTGCCTTGGCATGTTCCGCTGCTGCGGTTGTCTTGCTCCGGCTGAGTTTTGCTGCCCGGCATTGCCGTTGACAACGTTCCCTTGACCGGCATTGCCTTGGTCGCGGTTACCTTGGCCAGCTTCGCCTCGGCTCACACTCCGCCGATCATCATTTTTCTGCGCTTCTTTTTCTTTCCCTGCCCGTGTCGGGTCATACGTGACTATCTGTTTGTTCCGTCTGGCCGAGGTTACCACCTCCTCTCTCCTTGGACCACCATGAGGGGACGATGCGGCTCCAGCGGATTTCTCCGGGTTACCCACCGCCGAATGGACGATCTTGGAGGCTCCAGCTCTTTCCGGGTTTGCGCTGAGTAGTTCCTCGTTTTGCCTATTTGCAATCCGAACCAGCTCGTTAACCCGATCTTGCTGCCTTTGCCAGGCTTCACCCGTCAGTCCCTCTAACTCAGACGCAGCTGCATCCGCTGCTCTGAGGTTCTTGGCCGGGGTACTATACCGCGGCAGCCCCACGGACAAACAGTTTTCTGACTCCTCATTTCCGGCATCACCTTCTCTGTTCATCTCGCTCATGAGATTTCTCCCTTTGGCTTTTACATTATCAACCTTGTTCGCCTTAGCGTACTCACGCAGCGTCATGTTCAACTACTGCTGGGCCGCGGCTATTTTCTTTGCGCCCTCTAGTATTTTCTGCCTAGTTTCTTCCAGCTCGGCCTGTGCACGAGCCAGATCTACTGCTGCTACTACAGGGTTTGCCAAGCTATCCATTGCCTCTCTCAGCATGTTTTCCGGCCTCTCGAGCGGAGGACCTCTACCTTTCCTTGGTGCCTTGGGCGTCACCTCTGGATCTGGCGCCGGATCTTTGCTCGCACCCGCACCTGGTGCTGTCATCATTACCTCTGCATGGTCCGGGGGACGAGCGATATGCTCCCCGTGAGCAACAGTGAGGGGCGGTTCGCCTGCTTTGACGACATGGCGCGGATGAACGCTAGACACGTCCACCGCAACGTAGACCTTGTGCGCGCCGAGCTTGACGAAGATGCCGTTGCGCGGGAGAGGGCGCGTGCCGAAGCAGCCTGCGTTGTCGCTGACGAAGTCCCGCACTCCAAAGCGCTGAACGAGCCCAGAGACGATGCGCTCGCCGGTGGCGATGAAGTTTCCCGTCCGGATTTTGACCCCTGCTAGCGCCGCTAGCCCCACGGTGGGCGCCAACTGTCGTGGTGGTGTCACGGCAGATGCCATGTATAGGCTAAAGGTGGGACTAATACTCGCTAGGGGAATCCAGGGAGGGATAGTGAAGTGATTCTCCACACAAGAGCTTGTATTGATTTACTTCCAAGTTTACAAGTGCTCCTAGAGCTGTATTGGCGAGAGGAGGAAGAAGGAGCTCTCTTACTCTCACCCACAGATCTCACCTGAAACCCTAGACCAAAACAGAATCGTCGAGAGACCAACCCCTTCAACAGAAGCCCTAGCCCCCCTTTTATAGGGGAGGCTCGGTTTCTGCCTAGGGCATACGTGGAGGCATATTCCTAGGAATATGCCTCCTCCCAAAGTGGTAAGCCGACCGGGGTGCTTTTTCCCCCACGTCACACATGCTTTAGCTACATGAGCCTCTGACGGCGCCCTCGTCAGCCGACAGGGGCGTCGTCACGCTTGTCGGCCACGCCCCGGTGGTCTTGTCCTTGCTCGCTTCGCTCAGGCAGTGCGTACCGGGGCTCCTTTTAACCAGCGAGATTCCTTCCTTCTCCTAGAAGCTTGCTAGGACCCGGATGATGGTTCATCCGGCCACACCCGTTCCTGCATACAGGTAAAACATTCACTTCCGACTTACTGCTTAAGTCGGATGAGACCTAGTTAGGCGAACGCCCCCAGGTCCGGATTACCCCGTGATTCGGCCTGCCTTGAGGTGACCCGGCCAGCATCTACTTTGGCCTTGCCGAACCTCGGCTAACTCGACCTTTGTACCCCGGCGTGACCCTACCCGGGGGTATCCCCCCAACACCATGTGGTTGGTGTAGGGCTAGAAGTTGAGGTGGAGCACCTAGCGGAGCTTGTCTCCTTTGGGGGAGGTCAAGATGACCCTAGCCCCTGCGCCGTCAGCATTCTTGGAGCCGTCAAAATGGAGCGACCAGTAGTGGAGGTATGGGAGCTTCTCTGGCTGTTGTGCTTCTTCCCAGTCTGCGAGGAAATCAGCCAGGGCTTGTGACTTGATCGCTTTGCAGGGCTCGTACTTGATGTTGTGGACGCCGATTTCGACGGCCCACTTGGCGACTCGCCCGGTCGCCTCGCGATTGCGTATGATGTCCTGCAGGGGCGCGGAGGAGACCACCGTGATTGGGTGCTCCTAGAAGTAGTGTGGGAGTCGCCGCTGTGCTCGAAATACCGCGTACACCAGTTTTTGGTATTGCGGATAGCGCTGTCGTGAATCCGTTAGGACTTGACTGATGTAGTAGACGGGGCGCTGTATGGGGCGCTCCTTGCCCTCTTCTGGTTGTTCGACGACCATCACGGCGCTGACGACTCGAGTAGAGGCCATGACATAAACGAGCATTGGATCTTTGTCGAGTGGCGTGGCGAGTAATGGTGCCGCGAGTAGCACTTCTTTGAGCGCTTTGAGTGCGTCGTCGGCCTCCGCGTCCCATTGGAACGTGGGGTTCTTACGGATCAGGAGGTAGAGGGGAATTGCCTTCTCGCCTAGTCAGGGGATGAAGCGACCGAGGGCCGCAACTCGCCCTGCCAACTTCTGGACGTCGCGCAGGCACTCGGGTTTCCCGAGTAACGCGATGGCGTCAATCTTGGTGGGGTTGGCTTTGATGCCTCGCTTGGAGACTACATAACCCAGGAGTTGTCCGGTGGGCACGCTGAAGGTGCATTTTCCGGGGTTCAGCTTGATATTGTACCTCCGCAAGTTTGCGAAGGTTTCGGCTAGGTCGGCGAGCAGATCGTCCTGGCGGGTGGATTTTACCACCACGTCGTCGATGTAGACGTGAATGTTGCGGCCAATTTGCCTCGCTAGACACTCCTGCATGCACCTCTGGTATGTGGCGCCTGCATTCTTGAGGCCGAACGTCATGGCCGTGTAGCAGAATGCGCCGAATGGCGTAATGAATGCCGTCTTCTCCTCGTCCTCGACCGCCATCTTGATCTGGTTATAACCAGAGTAAGCGTCGAGAAAGCACAGCGACTCCGATCCCGTGGTCGAATCGATGATCTGATCAATGCATGGTAGGACGAACTCCTCCTTCGGGTAGGCGCTGTTGAGGTTGGTGTAGTTAATACACATTCTCCATGTGTTGTTCTTTTTTAGAACCAGGACTGGGTTTACCAGCCACTTGGAGTACTTAATTGGCCGGATGAAGCCTGCGGCTAGTAGGCACTGAACTTCCTCGGCGATTGCTCGACGACGGTCTTCATTGAAGGGCCGTAGCGACTGCTTTACTGGTCGCACTTTGGGGTTGGTGTTGAGTTTGTTCTCAGCGAGTTCCCTCGGGACACCTGGCATGTCAGATGGCCTCCATGAGAAGATGTCGCGGTTCTCACGGAGGAACCCGATGAGCGCGCTTTCCTATGCGGGGCTCATGTGTGCCCTAATGGTGACCGTCTGGCTAGAGTCGCCTGGGACAAGCTCGATGGTGCGGGTGTGCGTTGTCGCATCGAACGTGGAGTTTGCGGCGGTTGGTTTCTTCAGGATGGTGGGGTCGTCCTTGTTGATGTTGCCCACGTATTTCAGGAGCTGCTCCGCGTGGTCGGTCTCCACGGTGATGACGGTGTCGGCGAGCTCGGCGCCCTTGTCCTCGCATTCCATGGCCATGTCGGGGTCGCCGTGGATGGTGATGATGCCGCTTGGCCCGGGGAGCTTCATCATGTTGTAGGCGTAGTGTGGGGTCGCCATAAACTTTGCGAATGCCTGGCGTCCTAGGACGCAGTGGTAGGGGCTGCGGAAGTTCACCATCTCAAACACGATCCTCTCTGCGTGGTAGTTTACTGGAGTGCCGAAGGTGACTAGCAGCGTCACTTTCCCGATCGGGTACGCCTTCCAATCGGGGACGATGCCGTGGAAGGTCGTCAGTGTTGGCTCGATGGCTGCTTCTGGGAGCTGTAGCCTTTTCAACGTGTCGAGGTACAAGATGTTGATGGAGCTCCCACGTCCATTAGCGTCCTCGGCAGCCAGTAATCGGCCACCTTGGGCCTGACTACCAGGGCGACTCGCCCTGGGTATTCGATCCTTGGCGCATGGTCCTAGCAACTCCAGGTGATGCTCTACTCAGACCAGTTTAGGAAGGGAGGGATGTCGACTTGCGTCACCGCATTGACGGCGACCACGCGGGCGAGCACCTTCTGCTCGCGCTTGGTGCTGAGTCTGGTGAAGGTATGTAGCGAGCCGACGGTGGTGCCTAAGCCGATGCCGTTCCCGTTGTCTCGAGGTGGGTTGTTGTTAGGGTCCTCCCTTGCTCGTCTCGCCTTCTCAATCTCTTTGAGAGAGTGGCAATCAGCGGTGGTGTGGGTGGCGGGTTTTCCCTCCCTGCTATGGTAGATGCAGGGCTGATTGAGCAGGGCGGCGGGGTCAAATTTCGGCCTCGTCGTGTTGTTGGCGCGGTAGTTCCCGCTGTCGGGGTAGTTTCCTCCGTCGTGACTCACCCGTCCGTGCGGCGCTTGCCGGTGATGTGGGTGTTGCTGTAGCGCATGTCGCGTAGGCGCCTACTTTCGTGGATGCTAGTGCGGCGTCTTCCTCCCGACTCGTCATCGGAGTCTTGGTTGGGGTCCTCCTCCGCATAGCGCTTGGCGATCTCGAGGAGGTCGGGGATGTTGTCAAGCGTCCGGTAGACCCTCTTGATCTTGGCGACCAGGGGTTCATACCGACACGCGTTCTTGAAGCAGTGTATCCTCGTTTCTGGGTGCATGCCAGAGGCGTTTATCCACAGCTCTTGCCATCTTTGGATCCAGCGGCGAGTCGACTCGCGTTGTCCCTAGATGCATCGCTCCAGGTCCTCTATGGTGGTGGTGCGGTTGTAGGAGCCCTCGAAGTGCCTGACGAAGGCGTCCCGCATTTCTTCCTAGGAATCGATGCTGTCGGGGGGGGGGGGGAGCGTGTTGATCCACTGCCAGGTCGCACCCTCCATCATAAGGGGGAGGTAGCGAGCGGCGAGCAGGTCGGCGTGGTCTACGATTCCCATTGCCATGAGGTATGTGTCCAGCCAGACAGCAGGGTCGTACGTCGGGTCGTACTTCTCGATCTCCTTAGGGGCCTTGAAGTTGGCTGGGTATTTTTCCCCGCGAATCATTGGTCCGAAGCATTGCGGCCCGACTCGACTGAGCGAGCCTCTTGGTTCCGGGTCGCCGCGGTTGGTGAGGGTGTGCCGCAGGTCGTTGGGCTGGCACGACCGCCACGCCTAGTTGTTGATGATGTTCGTTCGGGCGTCGAGGGGCTGCCTGTTGGCGGCGACCGTGTTGTTCGCCGGTCGCGGCTTGTTGGTTGACAACGCGGGATTGGCGGCCCGTGGTTGGTTCGCCAGGGGCTAGGGTGGTGGGCAAACTAATGCGTTGGCTACGGTGCGGTGGCCGCTTGATGCCGCCCTGCTTGCTGATGAGCGGGAGTACATCCGCCCCCACGGGTCGACGCCCGCAGCTTGTTGCTCGACGGCCCTGACGAGTAGGGCCTTGGCGTACTGGATCTGTAGCATGCCGTCGCCTTGGACGTCGAGGTTGGCAATCGTGGCGTCGACTGCGACGACATTGTCCATCGGGGTGGAGTATAGTGGTATCCCGTTGGCGTCACGGGCTTGAGGTGAGATGATGATCCGCGGTTGGTCCGGCGGGGGTGCGCGACCCATGGGTGGTGGAGGGGCCCCAGTCGCCGGCGCGCCAGGTGGTGGTCTTCCGTGGTTGCTCCCGCCTGGCGGCGCGTTCTCGCAGTATTCGCGCTCGACGGCACGTGCGGGGTCCCCTTCGTCGTTGAAGTTCAGGACGCATCCCTGAACGTTGGAGTTCAGACGGGTCCTGATGCGGCGCTGGTGATAGAGCGATAGCTCCTGTGCCGTCTCTCGTTCGAGGCGGTATTTCTCGTGCTCGGCGAGTTCATTGCGTTCGCCTCCGCGAGCCGCAGGCGGGCTTGCTCCACCTCCGTGGCCGTCGCAGTCGGCGGGATCAGCATGGAGAACGGATCTGGCGGGGCGGCCGTGCTACCTGCCATGTAGACCACGTTGAAGCGATTGGATCTGGCGCGAAAATCCTCAGGGGACTCCGAGCCGGAATCGGAGTCGAAGATCCCTAGGATGGAGGGGTCCTCGAAGTCCTCGGGGTTGGAGACTCACGTGAGGGAGTCCTCCCGTGATGCGGCGGCGATGGATCCATCAACCGATGTAGGGGTCGCGGAGTCGGCGTCGTCGTTGGTGGCGGCGTTAGTATCGCCCGCGTCACTGGCGGCCGAGTCGTACTCGGTGACGAGGCCCCTAATGGAGCGGACTTGCTCCTCCAAAAGCAGATCACGATGTGGCGGCGATCCGCCGACGATCACCGTCGCGGCTGGGTCGATCGCGCCGGTGAAGCCAACAAAGAGGTTGATGGAGCCGACCGGCATCACTGCGCCATGTGTGACCGGACGTGACGCCGGGATGTAGCTGCTGGGCAGGATCTGTAAGATCCCGCCGATGGCGATCATGCGACCGGTGGCGAGCGGCGGATCGATCGGCGAGTAGGGTCTCACCGCAGAACTCAGGCCAGTCCCCCTATGCCCCACAGTGGGCACCACTATCGTGGAAATGGCCACGGCAGTCGCTGCCACTGGCAGCGATTGAGTGTTTCGTGAGGAAGAGTTGGCGGCCATCTGTGGTGCGAGATGGGGGCGGATGCACATGGGTTTACCCAGGTTCGGCCCCCCAGAGGGTAAAGACCTACTCCTGCTAGATTAGATTATGGGAGAGCGAGTTACAGGGGTGGAGAGCTCGGCGGCTAGGCAACGAGTTGCTTGAGGGGGTGTATGATGGAATGTGAGTCTCTAGGATACCCTAGGGAGGTTTATATATGAGGCACCTCGCTAGGGTTTACAAGTTATCACCGAACAAGATAAGGAACCGGAGGCTTTGACCTAGTCCGACTGGGCTTCTGTTACGCTCCTGGGCCTCCAGTCGCCAGTCGCTGGGCCTTTCCTTCCTTCGTAGTCCATTCGCCGTCTTTCGGACGCACTCGCAGGCCTTTCGGCCCGATGGGAACGTCCTGCTGGGCATACCCCCTTCGGCATATCCCCATCATGCAGCGTAACCATAATGATATCTATGAAGCATTCTTCTTATAAAAAAAGAGAGAGATAGCTATTGAGAAAAAGAAAAAGGAAAAAAGAGGTATGTGAAAAGAGGAAAGAGAGAAAAGGCACCATTTTCCCATGGTACATAAGAACATTGCTGAGATACTCATTGTCTGCTTGCCTTGTCATTTTGATATGGGGATTCTTCCGTATCATCGGGCAAGGGGTACCCCGTTGGCGGTTTTCTATGATACGCACGTATTTACAATGATAAGAACTTACCGGTAACTAAAGTTGAGTAGCATGTGGAGCGACCCTCGTACTCAAGGACATGGGATTTCTAGTTTATAGTCTGTCAAGCATATAACTCAGATTGGACCTCACTTTCACCTTAACCATATTAAAGATGCTTATGATAGGGGCAATGAGAGCTCAAAGCTAATGAGTACCATACTTTTAGCATTTGGAAGACTTTCAAACTATTTAAAACCTTTTCATTTCCTTCTTGAGTCTCCACTTATTCTATGAGCACTTTCTTGAGAGCATAGTTGTCATTCTTTGTGCCTGTCTCATTACTCGATTATTTGTGTTATGACTTTGATGCTTGTATCTTTGATATCTTTACTTCTAGTCTTCACCTGAACTTCAGAGGTGCCTTGGCATTCATAATCAAAGGCAAGCGAGATACCACTCTAGCATACCTTGTTATGAGCATTGTAATGTTGCTTATGTTTATACTTCATTCTACTTATTATTTTTAAGTTGGAATCTCTTCATAGCTTGCATTGCCTATTAAGTAAACTTAGTTGCATACTCTTTATTATGAATTGTCTAAGTAGTTGATCACATGCTGAGAATATATACATCATATGAAGCAAATGTGTTTGTGAAAGTTCTTTTATCGCACTCAGTTTTCAACTGAATTGCTTGAGGACAAGCAATAAGCTAAGCTTGGGGGGAGTTGATACGTCCAAAACACATCTACTTTCCCGAACCCTTTTGCTATTGTTTCTCCTCTAAACTTGTGTGATTTGGATGCAACTAACATGGATTGACGCTGTTTTCAGCAGAATTGCCTTGGTGTCTAGTTTTTGTGCAGAAAATCAACTATCAGGAAAAATCCCAGAAAATATGCCAAAAATCCTATTTCACCAGAAGACTCCCGGAGCCAGAATACGAGACGGAGGTGGGCTGGGCCCAGGCCACACCACCTGGCCACGCGGGCTAGCCCAGGTCGCGCCAGGGGGTGGTCTGGCTGCCCTAGACACCCCCTTGGTCTCCCTCTTCGCCTATAAGATGCCTTCTGACCTAAAAACTCAGGGGGTTCGACGTTTTTCAAGAAGGAGTTCCGCTTTGCCGCCACCACCAGATTCCACGAAACAGCACGAGAAACTCCGTTCTGCCACCCTGCCGGGACAGGGAATTGGAGGATATCATCGTCATCATCATCACCATCACTTCTCCATCGACCATCCATGTATCCCCCATCTATGAGTGAGTAATCCCCGCCTGTAGGCTATGGGGATGGTAGGGATTGGATGAGATCGTTCATGTAATGGCATCAGATTGTTAGGGCATGGTGCCTAGTATCTTCTATTAGTGCTTTATGACTTTGTTGCGATTTGTTATGCTTAATGCTTGTCACTAGGGCCCGAGTGCCATGATTTCAGATCTGAACATGTTATTGATTCATTATGATAGTATTGTTTATGGTATTACCTGCAAGTTGTATACACACGTTGTCGTCCGGAACCAAAGGCCCCGAAGTGACAGAAATCGGGATAACCGGAGGGATCGGCTTTGATGTGAGGATCACATGTGTTCACGAAGTGTTAATGCTTTGCTCCGGTGCTCTATTAAAAGGAGCACCTTAATTGCCAGTAGTTCCCTTGAGGCCCCGCTGCAAACGGTCTGGCAGGACAAAAGATGTTGTGCAAGTTCTCATTGCGAGCACGTATGACTATATATGGAACACATGCCTAGGATTATCTAGTACTTGGATGCTTTATCTTATTTATCTGCAATTGCCCTATGTACTGATTGCTATGTGAATTGTCTTGTCCATGCAAGGCCTACCACACTCGAATCCTACTGTTTACTGCTATTGTTACTACTGTCTTTACTTTACTACTGCTATTACTTTACTACTTCTACTACAAAACTGTTGCTACTGATAAATTGCTGTGAGCAAGATTGTCGGGGGATGATCCCCAGATACCCCAACCGGACAAGAAACAGGACAGTCGGATAGTGTCCGGCTGGCCAGATGCAGCCGGACAACGCAAGCCAGGCCGGCTACCGGACGGTAGCCGGATCGACAAGAAGCAGCCGGTTACGGCGACATAGCCGGAACCAATCAAGGAGACATGACGACATGTGTATCAGTGCACAGTACGCCCTGTACGATGACAAGACCGGCCACTACTCGGCCATACCAAAGACTTTGTGAGGATGACGCAGGAACAATGGCCCGATGCTGAGGATAGCTCGCACAGTGTCCACTGTGCCTACGACAGCCATACCACTCGTAATCCGATGGGACATGTCGTACCGGATACTATAGATGACCAGCCGGCTAGGACACGCCTGTGGGGCCCGCTAGTCGGACTGACCAGGGAGACTGTTGCCTCTCTGCCTATATAAGGAGAGGCAAGGCCTCAGTAATAAGGGTTGGCCTCAGTGCATTCAAGGCAGTAGCTAGAGAATACATCTCAAGGAGCGCTTGTAGTTCGTATATCCCCATAGTCAGATCCGGCAGGAGTAGGAGTTTTACCTCACCACGAGGGCTCCAAACCGGGGTACTTCCTGCGTCTAGCTACGATTGCTTGTATCCAATCCCGCACGCGGACGCCGTCGATAGTTTCCCTGCTAGTCCCCACACCCTATCTAACCTTCTCAGGTACTGCCATACCCAATACAACGACAGTTGGCGCCCACCGTGGGGCTAGATGGCTTCGACCGGAGTCATGTTCCGCACGGGACCCTGCACTTCAGCCGGTGAGCACGTGGCCTCTGGCCTGGTGCTCACGCTCGACAAATTTGACTGCGTCATCAACAATGTTTCCTGCTTCGCCGGAACCTCCTTCCCGGCAAGCGGCTCCATCCTGCTCTTCGGCGACCTCCCTGTCTACGTCGCCACTGTCCCGGAGCGTTTCCCTAGGGAGATCGTCTCCGTCGCGGAGCTGCCGCATCCTGGCGGTAGCGCCTCCGTCGCTCCCTATGGCATGGAGGTCATGATGGCCGGCTCCAGCTCAGCCCCGCCAGCCGCGGGAGCGAGGCGCGGACGAGGTTGGAACTTCCGCCCCTCCGTAGCCTCAGAATCCTGTGGAGGATGCCATTGATCGGCTCCTAATGCCGGTTAACCTTGGGGATAACCCGGAGGAGGCGGAAGCCAACTTCGCCATGGAAAGACAGATCCTCCTCCAAAAGGCCATGGAGCTGGCGGCAACCCACAAGCAACTTGAGATCACCCGTCGCTAGTACGACCGCGCGCACGGCTTCACTCCGGCTACCATGGAGCCGAGCCGGCGTGGCCAGGTACGGCGCTAGGGCGGCGAGCTGGGCGGTAGGATGGAAAAGGATGGGGAGCCGGACCCCGCACCCGCCCTCATCCGGCCCACCTACAGCACGCCCATCAAGAACCTGCGCGCGGCGCGAGCCGCGGCAGAGGAACTTCCCAATCTGGAGGGCGAGGAGCGAGCCCGCCAGCACGCTCTCGTGTAGGAGCTCCTCCGTATTGCGGACGAGCAGGCTGATGCCAACCGGCAGATGCAGGAGGACCCCGACTACTCCAGGGGGAACAAGCTGCCCGTCAACAGCAGGGGCGCGCCGCACGACACCTAGCAGGCGTCCTCCCCTCAGCCGGCTAAGGCCCACAGCAGGCGTCGTAGCTCTGGCAATAGGGGCCAGCTGCGCCAGGAGCAGACGGTGAACAGCAACCCGCCGCCTCCCCCTGCACCAATCGGAGCACCTAGACCCGTCGGTTCCCGTCTCTTGGGTCGGGTGGGAGCGCCTAACCCGGATTGTCCGGATGCCCGTGTCCGCATCGAGCTCCTCGCTAAAGCGCGCGTCACGGAGGAGGAAGATTCCACTAGTCCGGTTTGTTTCGGACCCCGCATCCGGAACGAGCCGTTTCCGGATAAGTTCTCCCTACCTAGGGACACCCCCAAGTATGACAGTAGCATGAAGCCGGAAGATTCGCTGACCGGAATAAGCTACGGCAGTCGGCATCGCCCATGGGAACAAGCGCACAGCCGTGCGCTACGTCCCTCTTATGCTAACCGGGTCGGCAAGGACGTGGCTCAACAACCTTGCGCCCAACAGCATCAACGCCTGGCCGGACTTTGAGAAGGTGTTCGTCCGTAACTTCAATGC
This sequence comes from Avena eriantha, assembly GCA_910589775.1. Lineage (NCBI taxonomy): Eukaryota > Viridiplantae > Streptophyta > Magnoliopsida > Poales > Poaceae > Avena > Avena eriantha. Next base: position 131,915,615 of record OU342742.1, read on the forward strand.
CACGTACAAGCGTCCGGGGTGCCCACGCGACCTGGCCTTGTGCGTACAGGGTGACTGCGAGACTGACCGCGAGTACCTCGCCAAGTGGACGGAGCTGCGCAACACCTGCGAGGGCATCCTGGAGAGCCAGGCCATCGGCTTCTTCATCGAGGGTTGCCGAGAAGGCACCATGCTTCGCCACCGGCTACTGTGTGACGAGCCGAAAACCATGGTGGAGCTCATGACGGTTGCGGATCAGTACGCCATGGCGGGTGCCGCCATGAAGAAGCCCCTCCGAGTAAATGCGGACGGGCGTCCGACTCCCACGGAGCCGGCTCGCGACCGTTCGAGCAATCCGGCTGGCGAAGCCGGATCCTCTAGGCACCACGACAACGACAACCGGTTCCACGGGGACCGCCAAGCCGGACAGCAGAAGCCCCGCTACCACGCGCGACATGGCAATGCTGTGGAGGGCGCGCCCGACGCATCGGCTAATGATGCAAGGAGGCAGAAGCCACGGCTCACCTTCGACCAGATGTTTGACGACCCGTGCAAGTGGCACAGCGGTCCCTTCAAACCGGCTACGCATACCACCCGGAATTGCAGCTGGACCCGCCAGCTAAAAGACCAGGGTAGCCAGCCTCGTCTCCCCCCGCCTCCTCCTGGTGGACCATCGCCACCGGCTAGGGGAGACGGCAATGATGGTAACAACGACAACGGTGGCAACAACAACAACTGCTACCCCCAGCCGCAGGCCGCCTACCACATCTTCGAGACAGAGCTGGACGACAAGCACAGCCGCAGACGATGCTCCAAGGAGGTCAACGCCATCATCTCTCCGGTCCCCCAATACCTGAACTGGTCGGAAACCCCCATCACCTGGAGCCGTGCAGACCAGCTGGAGCAGCTGGCGACTCCCGGGGGCTACGCCATGGTGCTCGACCCCCTCATTGTCTCCAACATGCGTACCTGCCGATTATCGCGCGTCCTCATCGACGGAGGTAGCAGCCTCAACCTCCTCTACCAGTCCTCGCTGGAGAAGCTGGGCATTCGCGAATGCGACCTGCGCCTGTCGTGGAAATGGCCACGGCAGTCGCTGCCACTGGCAGCGATTGGGTGTTTCATGAGAAAGAGTTGGCGGCCATCTGCGGTGCAAGATGGGGGCGGATGCACATGGGTTTATCCAGGTTCGCCCCCCCGGAGGGTAAAGACCTACTCCTGCTAGATTAGATTATGAGAGAGCGAGTTACAAGGGTGGCGAGCTCGGCGGCCAGGCAGCGAGTCGCTTGAGGGGGTGTATGATGGAACGTAAGGTTCCAGGGTACCCTAGGGAGGTTTATATATGAAGCACCTCGCTAGGGTTTACAAGCTATCCCCGAACAAGATAAGGATCCGGAGACATTTGACCTAGTCCGACTGGGCTTCTGCTACGCTTCTAGGCTTCTAATCGCCAATCGATGGGCCTTTCCTTTCTTATAGTCCAGTCGATGTCTTCCAGACACACTCGCAGGCCTTTTGGCCCAATCGGAACGTCCTGTTGGGCATACCCCCTTTGGCATATCCCCATCAGTAGTCCCCGAGGCCATCGTTGATGCAGGCGCAGGCGTCCTTTTGGCATTCAGAGTAGGCGAGCCCAATTTGGGCGTCTAGTCAAGTCGACGATGGACTCTATTAGAACCAAGGAGAATTTCCCCATGTTTCCATTCGTCGCTTCAATGAATATCACTGCCGCCCAGTCGTCGTTTCGGCGAGAGGAAAGACTGGCGGGTGGCGGGTGGACCAAAGGAGTTGGACCGTCAAACCTGGTTAAACTATCCGTTGGAATTTCCAATGGTAACTACGGCGCAATTACCATGAGTAATGGCTATCCCGATTTTGGCGGGTGGCGTTTCCCATATAAGGGGAGTGATGGCTCAGCTCCGCAGTCCTTCTTCGCATTCTTCATTCTTCCTCATTTGTTCTTCCTTCCTGCATCCTCCCGACTTGTTCTTCCCGTGTCGCGCGATTCCACATCTTACTCGATGGCTCCTCCCAAGGGCTCATGGGGGAAATCCAAGTGCACCACGGCCCAACTTAGATCTTTCGAAGACGCCGGGGTGCTCCGCAAGGGGAATTGGTGGGTTCCCTCCTCCTCCGAGACCGAGCCGAAGCCGCGACCCGGCGAGTTCATCTGCTTCCCCAGTCATCTTGAGAGGGGTTTGGGGTTCCCTACCTCACTCTTCTTCCGCCGCTTCTGCGCGTATTACGCGATCATGCCATCAAATCTTGGTCCACACAGCATCGAGCAGCTGGCGATCTTCGTCGCGTTCTGCGAATGCTACCTTGGCTGTAGGCCATATTTCCCGCTATGGCTGGAGCTCTTCCACGGCCACATCGGGTGCGAGGCGTCCAACGGCTCGTCTACTCCTCTTTTTTCTCGATCGAGCCGCTTGATGCTGGCCGTAGGCGGGGTCACCTTTCAACTGAAGCCGAAGGCCAACTTCGTCAAGCTCCTCCTGCCGAAGAAGGCCGCCAGCGAGTGGAAGAAGAGTTGGTTCTATGTCAAGGAAGCCACTCCCTCCGGCGAGGTGTCTCTTCCTGAGTTCTTCGCCGAGAGGAGCGAGCCCTGTCGGTTGTCACCGATGAAGCTTCCCGAAGATCAGCGGATGGCTATCACAGAAATGATGGATCAGATCCAGAAGCTGAAGGACCAGGGGTTGATTCCGATCAACCTCTACAACTGCTGGCTCTGGCGGCGCCTGGTTCTGCTGGCGGCTCGACCGCACTGGATGTACGAGTACAGCGGGAAGCATGACCCATCCCGAACCAGCAAGGAGTCATGGGAGGCCGAAGACTACAAGGCCGCCCTGAAGAAGATCACCGACGCAGAGTTCACCGGCGTGGCGGTCGGGGTCGCCCCGTACACTCCTGTGAAGAATGAAGCCCCCATAGTAAGTTCTCTTTCCAATCGCTACGTTCGTATCTCAATTTCAGTCTCCTCGCTTGGTGTTTTTTGACTCGTGGTGGTTCTCAGCTTTTTGAGGTATTGGATGGCTGGCTCCCTCCGCTTGATGAAGAGGTTCCCCAGGAACTGGAGGAAGACTCTGAGGGGAATCCTTCCGACAGCGACGGGGAGGAAGAAGAGGTCCCTCCCGCAGCGCCTGTGGCTCGCAAGACCCGGATGCAGAGACAACGAGAAGTCGAAGCGAGCCATAGCCTGGACGAGCTCGAAGAAGGCGACGAGGTCGCCCAGGAGCAAACGTCCCGGCGCACCGCTACGCCGTCGAAGCCCCCACGCCGACCCAAATCGCCAGCAAAAAGGCCTGCGTCACCGGCTAGGTCGTCGGTGGTGTTCGAGTCGGATGATGATTTTGACGATGAAGGATCTCCCGAAGTCTCGCACAAGGCCCCAAGGGATGTAGTCCCGACGAAGGGGTTGGAGGGCGAGGACACGGAGGTGGTGGTAGAGGTTCCCCTGGCGGCGATTGCGCCGACGACCTTGGGGGTTCCAAGCCAAGAAGCAGCTGAGGTGATGGCGTCCAACTCGCCACAGCCGTCAAAGGCGGCCGCATCGCAGCCGGAGATCTCGATGACTGCAGCTTCATCGTCAAGGAAGCCCTCGATTTCGTGGGCTTCAGACGTCTTTGAGAGGGGGATCAGCCGCAAGTTGGGTCCTGAGTTGGACAAGCCCGCCCATATTAGCACCGGGCTTCGCGTCCTTCCAGTCGCTAAGTAAGTAGCGCTTCCTCGTCCCAATTCGCCTTGCTCCTTTTGTGTTGTTGTTGTTGTGTTGATTGAAGGGGCTCATGCAGGTCGGGGGCTAAAAAGATTGGTCGCCCTTCGGTGGCTAAGATTCCACCGGCCACCGACATGGGAGAGGGCGACCTACCAAAGAAGAGGAAGGCCTCCGAAGATGTGGCGACCGCCGAGGTCGCGAAGAAGCAGAAGGGGGCCTCGACGACGCTGCAACCAGGGGAAGCTCCGCGGAGCCAGCTGCTGCACCAGTCGCCAAAGAGGTGGCGGCGACGTGATCGGAGCCCACCTTGGCTGCGTCCGTGCCGGAGGCGCCGGTGCCGACAACCAGCGCCCCCGCCAGGGCGGCGGCGACGTTCCCTCATTTTATGGCGAAGGGGTTTCCAGGTGTGGCGGACACGCAATCTCCGCAGAGTCTGGAAATCGTGGATGCAGACATTGGGTCCCACCGCGGGCGCACCTCCTTCACGATCCCGTCGACTGACGCCGGGGAGCTTCACAAGATGCTCAGCGCTGCTATTCAGGTATGTCCAGTCCCCGAATTCCTAGTCGCTGAATTTCTGCGGCTAGGAATTGGTTTTCTTTTTCTTCCTTCTCTAGTCCCGGAGTTCCTAGTGGCTGAATTTCAGCGGCTGGGAACTTGGTTTTGCTCCTTTCCAGTCCCCGAATTCCTAGTCGCTGAATTTCTGCGGCTAGGAATTGGTTTTCTTTTTCTTCCTTCTCCAGTCCCCGAGTTCCTAGTTGCCGAATTTCAGCGGCTGGGAACTGGGTTTAGTTTTGTCAAATGCTTAGGTGAGTTCTTTGTTTGCAGGGATTACAAAGGGAGTCGACTGATCGGCAGGCTGCGAGAGAGTGCTTGGAGCATGACTTGCGCGAAGCGTAGGAGGTGAACCAACGGCTTCAAGAAACTATTGGTGAGTGTCTGTTTCGTCTTTGTTCTCCTCTTTTCGGGTGTGAGCTGGTTGTGTATAGCATTCTGATGTATTCTCGTGCAGATGCTTTCCCGGCTGAGATCTCCAAGGCTCGTGAGGGGTATGTTCCGGTCGCTGAGTTGGACGCGTGAATGGGCGAGTAGCCTCTTTGGTCAAGGATTTGGAGGAGACGAGAGCGGCCTCAATTTCTTCGGAGGAGCAAGCGAAGGCTGCCGTTGCCGCGGCTGAGGAAGAACGCAAAGCCATGGATTCCATCATCGTGGGGCTACACAACGAGCAAACTGCCTTGGAGAAGCACGTCAAGGAGAACTGCCGCAAACTCCTTGGTGAGTCTTTGTCTTTGCTTGACCCTTTCGTCTAGTCCCTGCTTTGGGGATTTCACAGTTTCACTAACGCCTGACTTTGCAGCTGTGGTAGGCCAAAGCGATCCGGTTGTGTAGACTTACAACGCCTCGCGTTGCGTGACTGCTGTGGTGAATGCAGCCACGGCCCCGGCGTTGTGCATCCAAGCGGCTCTCCAGGGCATGTCTCCCACCGAAGTTATCCCTGGGGGCTGACGGAGGTGTGGTGCTATCTGGAAGAGGTGCCCGCCGTTGTGGAGTGGATGACGCGCTCGGCGTTTAGGCGCGGGGCCGCCACGGCGTTGATCTTAGGTCTCGCCCATTTCCCCGATGATGTCGATCTTGACGACGTGACGAGTGGCTATCCGTCCGCGACCGGCACGGTGGAAATGTCGGAGGTGCTGAAGCTGACCGCGAAGGCCACTCCTTGCGTTGATCGTGTCTTGGCGATGGGGGATCTGCTGCCATATCAGGAGACGGTGTTGGCGCCTGGCGACCCCGAGCCGGAGTACCGCGACATGAAGTCGGAGCAGCCCTTTCGGTCGTCGTTGTCGAAGTCGCTGACAACGTACCCGACGAACCCGTTGCAGCCTTTTGTGCGCGTCAAGGGGGGTGGTGCTGCTTCGTCATCAAGGCCTGTGGAGTAAACAATGTAATTTTCCAAGTTGTGATGAATGCCAAGTGGCGAATGCTGTAAGATATTTTTGTAATATATGCCACGGGGGGTCGATCGACTCGTGTTTTGCTGAGTGATGTATGTTGTGTTTTGCTTATGCATTGTTTTGATTGAGCGAGTCCCCGTGCGCGTCCCCTTTTAATGGGGTATAACTCGATTGTATACTTTTTTGTATTTGTTTTGTTTACGCGTTGTTTTTATCCCTCGCGTCTTCTGAGTGGCGAGTCCCCGAGCGTGAGTAGGACTGACTTATGAGCGAGTCCCCCGAGCGTGGTGTCCGACCATACTGGTCATGCTCCTATTGCAGGTTGTGAGTGCGTTGTTTGTAACGTGTCTCCTCCCCTGGCCCGGAGAGCCAGTCGCTTGGCGAGCCCTATGCAGCTCTCTTACTTGGTGTGTTCCCAAGTCGCATGGGGGTTCCCGTTTTGTGGAGTCCCCATGCGTGGTACTTACCCGTTCGAGTCGCTTTGCGCGAGGGTGGGAGAGACAGATCGCTGTGAGAAGCATGTATCAAATGTCTTGGCCCGGCGGGCCAGTCGGGCTAGGTGACTCCAATTGCGGCTCCGGGTTGGCGTTTTTCATGGACGACCCAAGGCCCGAATATTTCCGGTGCCCTTGTGCCGCACTACTTGGCCGTGCCGGTCGCTCGACCAGAGGTTGACTTCTGTAAGTAGCGTTTTGCTAGCAGGTACGAGTGCGAATGGCACAAGAATATGGCGAGTGGACACAATGTATGCGATCCGAATGAATTTCATTATATATTCTGATGGAGTACAGTGTGAGGTTCTAAGTATAGAACTTTCTGAGGAGGTTTACATTCCATGGCCTCCCGACCTCCAATTGGCCATCACCCCGTATGTCGATGAGGTAGTAGGCATCGCTGCCAAGGACTCGACCTATGGCGAATGGCCCCTCCCATGGGGGGGGGGGGAGAGCTTGTGCATGCCCTTCTTGTCTTGGGCCAGTCGTAGGACCAGGTCGCCTTCCTGGAAGGTGCTAGTTCGCACTCGGCGGCTGTGATAGCGGCGGAGTCCTTGCTGGTATATAGTGGTGCTGGAGTGAGCCAAGTCGCGTGCCTCATCGAGTTGATCGATGCTGTCTTGGCGGGCAATCTCGTTGGCCGCCTTGACATAGTTGGCGACTCGAGGTGAGTCATGCTCCAGGTCGATTGGCTACGGCCTCGGCGCCATACACCATGAAGAAGGGCGTGAACCCGGTTGATCGGTTGACGGAGGTGCGAATCCCCCATATCATAGAGGGGAGCTCGTCGACCCAGCATCCTAGGGTGCGCTCGAGGGGCACCTGCAGTCGCGGCTTGAGCCCATGGAGGACACTCTGGTTGGCGCGCTCTGCTTGGCCATTTGATTCCGGGTGAGCGACTGATGCGAGGTCGAGTCGGATGCCGTGTTCCTCATAAAATTCCGCCATGGCCCCCTTGGCGAAGTTGGTGCCGTTGTCTGTTATGATGCTGTGCGGGTAGCCGTACCGGTAGATGAGTTCGCGTAGGAACTTGGTGGCCGTCTTGCCGTCGCACGTTTTTATCGGCTTGGCCTCGACCCATTTGGTGAACTTGTCGACTGCGACCAGGAGGTGAGTGAAACCAGACGGGGCCTTCTTGAATGGGCCTACCATGTCCATGCCCCATACGGCGAATGGCCACGTGATGGGGATTTTCTTGAGTGTCGAGCCAGGGAGGTGCATCTGGTTGGCGTACTTCTGGCACCCGACGCATCGTTGGACGATGTTGGTGGCGTCGGCGTCTGCGGTGAGCCAGTAGAAACCGTGCCGCATGGCCTTGGCGACTAGCGACTTGGCACCGGCGTGATGGCCGTAGTCGCCGGTGTGAATGTCCTAGAGGATCTTGCGGCCTTCTTCTGGCTGTACGCAGCGCTGGAACACGCCGGTCACGCTGCGCTTGTCGAGCTCACCATTGATGATGACGAAGGATTTGCAGTGGCGCACGATCATTCGCGCCTCTGTCTCATTGCTCGGTAGGAGTTTGTGTTCCAGGAAGGCGACGTATGGCGCTGTCCAGTCGCTAGGTTCCACAATCATGGCGACTAAGGCCGGTTCTGGTTGTAGTGGGATCCCGACGTCGATCTCTTTCGGTGGGCTGACCGAGGGTTTGTGGATGATGTCGAGGAAGACACCTATTGGTGGCGCCTGTCGGGTCGATTCGATGCGGGAAAGGGCGTCTGCCTCCTTGTTTTTACGCCTGTCGATCCACTCGACGAAATAGTCGTCAAAGTGTCCTCCCAACTGGTCGACAGCTTGGCGGTACGCGATCATTGTTGGGGAGACAGCGTTGCACGTCCCGGCGACTTGGCTGGCGACTAGGTCGGAGTCGCCGTAGCATCATAGGCGGCTAACGTTCATCTCCTTGGCAGCTCTCTTGCCGTGAAGGAGGGCCTCATATTCTGCCATGTTATTGGTGCAGGGATTGAAGTTGAGGTGTAACACGTAGCGTAGCTTGTCTCCTTTGGGGAAGGTCAGGATGACCCCAGCCCCCGCGCCATCGGCGTTCTTGGAGCCGTCGAAGTGGAGCGACCAGTAGTGGAGGTATGGGAGCTTCTCTGGCTGCTGTGCTTCTTCCCAGTATGCAAGGAAATTAGCCAGGGCTTGTGACTTGATCGCTTTTCGGGGCTTGTACTTGATGTTGTGGACGCCGATCTCGACGGCCCACTTGGCGACTCGCCCGGTTGCCTCGCAATTGCGTATGATGTCCTGCAGGGGCGCGGAGGAGACCACCGTGATTGGGTGCTCCTAGAAGTAGTGTGGGAGTCGCCGCTGTGCTCGGAATACCGCGTACACCAGTTTTTGGTATTGCGGGTAGCGCTGTCGTGAGTCCGTTAGGACTTCACTGATGTACTATACGGGGCACTGTATGGGGCGCTCCTTGCCCTCTTCCGGTCGTTCGACGACCATCACGGTGCTGACGACTCGATTGCAGCCCGCGACGTAAACGAGCATTGGCTCTTTGTCGAGTGGCACGGCGAGTAGTGGTGCCGCGAGTAACACTACTTTGAGCGCTTTGAGTGCGTCGTCGGCCTCCGCGTCCCATTGGAACGTTGGGTTCTTGCGCATCAGGCGGTAGAGGGGCATTGCCTTCTCGCCTAGTCGGGGGAATGAAGCGACTGAGGGCCGCGACTCGCCCTGCCAACTTTTGGACGTCACGCAGGCACTCGGGTTTCCCGAGTTGCGCGATGGTGTCGATCTTGGTAGGGTTGGCTTCAATGCCTCGCTTGGAGACTACGTATCCCAGAAGCTGTCCGGTGGGTACGCCGAAGGTGCATTTTCTAGGATTTAGCTTGATGTTGTACCTCCGCAAGTTTGCGAAGGTTTCAGCTAGATCAGCGAGCAGATCGTCCTGGCGGGTGGATTTTACCACCACGTCGTCGATGTAGACGTGAATGTTGCGGCCTATTTGGCTCGCTAGACACTCCTGCATGCACCTCTGGTATGTGGCGCCTGCGTTCTTGAGGCCGAACGTCATGGCCGTGTAGCAGAATGCGCCGAATGGCATAATGAACACCGTCTTCTCCTCGTCTTCGACCGCCATCTTGATCTGGTTATAACCAGAGTAAGCGTCGAGAAAACACAGCGACTCCGATCCCGCAGTCGAGTCGATGATCTGATCGATGCGCGGTAGGACGAACTCCTCCTTTGGCTAGGCGCTGTTGAGGTTAGTGTAGTCAATGCACATTCTCCATGTGTTGTTCTTTTTGAGAACCAGGACTGGGTTTGCCAGCCACTTGGAGTACTTGATTGGCCGGATGAAGCCTGCGGCTAGCAGGCGCTGAACTTCCTCGGCAATTGCTCGGCGGCGCTCTTCATTGAAGTGTCGTAGCGACTGCTTTACTGGTCGCACTTTGGGGTCAGCGTTGAGTTTGTGCTCAGCAAGTTCCCTCGGGACACCTGGCATGTCAGATGGCTTCCATGCGAAGATGTCGCGGTGTCACGGAGGAACCCGATGAGTGCGCTTAAATATGCGGGGCTCATGTGTGCTCCGATGGTGACCATCTGGCTGGAGTCGCCTGGGACAAGCTCGACGGTGTGGGTGTACATGGTAGCCTCGAACATGGAGTTCGCGGCGATTGGTTCCTTGTTGATGTTTCCCGCGTATTTCGTGAGCTCCTCCGCGTGGTCGTTCTCCGCGACGATGACGGCGTTGGCGAGCTCGGCGCCCTTGTCTTCGCATTCCACGGCCATGTCGGGGTTGCCATGGACGGTGATGATGCCGCTTGGCCCGGGGAGCTTCATCATGTTGTAGGCGTAGTGTGGGGTCGCCATGAACTTTGCGAATGCCTGGCAGCCCAGGACGCAGTGGTAGGGGCTGTGGAAGTTCACTAGCTCGAAGACGATCCTCTCCGTGCGGTAGTTTGCTGGAGTGCCGAAGGTGACTGGCAGCGTCACTTTCCCGATCGGGTACGCCTTCCGACCGGGGACAATGCCGTGGAAGGTCGTCAGTGTTGGCTCGATGGCTGTTTCTGGGAGCTGGAGCCTTTTGAACGTGTCGAGGTACAATATATTGATGGAGGTCCCATCGTCCATCAGCGTCTTGGGCAGCCAGTAGTCGGCCACCTTGGGCCTGACTACCAGGGCGACTCGCCCTGGGTACTCGATTCTTGGCGCGTGGTCCTGGCGACTCCAGGTGATGCTCTGCTCGGACTAGTTTAGGAAGCGAGGGATGTCTCCTTGCGTCACCGCATTGACGGCGACCGCGCGGGCGAGCACCTTCTTCTCACTCTTCGTCCCGAGTCTGGTGAAGGTATGTAGTGACCCGACGGCGGTTCCGAAGCCGCCGCTGTTCTCGTTGTCCCGAGGTGGGTTGTTGTTGGGGTCTTCCCTTGCACGTCTCGCCTTCTCAATCTCTTTGAGAGAGTGGCAATCAGCGGTGGTGTGGATGGCGGGTTTTCCCTCCCTGCTATGGTAGATGCAGGGCTGATTGAGCAGGGCGGCGGGGTCGAATTTCGGCCTTGTCGCGTTGTTGGCGCTGTAGTTCCCGCTGTCGCGGTAGTTTCCTCCGTCGCGGCGGTAGTTCTTGGAGTCGCGCTGGCCATAGCTGGCGTTGGCGACGAAATCGACTCGCCTGTCCGTGCGGCGCTTGCCGGTGATGCGGGTGTTGCTGTAGCGCATGTCGCGTAGGCGCCCGCTGTCGTGGATGCTAGTGCGATGTCTTCCTCCCGACTCGTCGTCAGAGTCTTGGTTGGGGTCCTCCTCCGCGTAGCGCTTGGCGATCTCGAGGAGGTCGGGGATGTTATCGAGCGTCCGGTATACCCTCTTGATCTTGGCGACCAGGGGTTCGTACCAGCACGCGTTCTTGAAGCAGTGTATCGCCGTGTTTGGGTGGATGCTAGAGGCGTTTATCCACAGTTCTTGCCACCTTTGGATCCACCGGCTGGTCGACTCGCGTTGTCCCTGGATGCATCGCTCCAGGTCCTCTATGGTGGTGGCGCGGGTGTAGGAGCCCTCGAAGTGCCCGACGAAGGCGTCCCGCATTTCTTCCCAGGAATCAATGCTGTCGGTGGGGAGCGTGTTGATCCACTACCGGGTCGCACCCTCCATCATCAGGGGGAGGTAGCGAGCGGCGAGCAGGTCGGTGTGGCCTGCGATCCCCATTGCCATGAGGTATGTGTCCAACCAGACAGTGGGGTTGTACTTTGGGTCGTACTTCTCGATCTCCTTAGGGGCCTTGAAGTTGGCAGGGTATTTTTCCCCGTGAATCATTGGTCCAAAACATTGCGGCCCGACTCGGCTGAGCGAGCCTCTTGGCTCCGGTTCGTCGCGGTTGGTGAGGGTGTGCCGCAGGTCGTAGGACTGGCGTGACCGCCACATCTGATTGTTGATGATGTTCGTTCGGGCATCATGGGGCTGCCCGTTGGCAGCGACCGTGCTGTTCGCCGGTCGCGGCTCGTTGGTTGACAACGCAGGATTGGCGGCCCGTGGTTGGTTTATCAGGGGCTGGGGTGGTGGGCAAACTAATGCGTTTGCCACGGTGGGGTGGCTGCTTGATGCCGCCTTGCTTGCTGAAGAGCGGGAGTATATTCGCCCCCGCTGGTCGACTCCCGCGGCTTGTTGCTCGACGACCCTGACGAGTAGGGCCTTGGCGTACTGGATCTATAGCGCGCCGTCGCCTTGGACATCGAGGTTGGCGATCGCGGCATCGGCCACGACGACATCGGGATGGAGTATAGTGGTAGCCTGTTGGCATCACGGGCTTGATGCGAGATGATGATCCGCGGTTAGTTTGGTGGGGGCGCGCGGCCCATGTGTGGAGGAGGGGCCCCAGTCGCCGGCGCTCCAGGTGGTGGTCTTGCGGTGTTGCTCCCGCCTGACGGCGCGTTCTCGCAGTATTCGCGCTCGGCGGCGCGTGTGGGGTCGCCCTCGTCGTGGAAATTCAGGACGCGGTCCTGAACATTGGGGTTCAGGTGGGTCCTGATCCGGCGCTGGTGATAGAGTGACAGCTCCCGCGCCGTCTCTCGCTCGAGGCGGTATTTCTCGCGCTCGGCGAGTTCGTTGCGTTGCGCCGCCGTGAGCCGCAGGCGGGCTTGCTCCACCTCCGTGGCCGTCGCGGTCGGTGGGATTGGCGTGGAGAATGGATCTGGTAGGGCGGCCGTGCTACCCTCCATGTAGATCGCGTAGAATCGATTGGATCTGGCGCGAAAATCCTCGGGGGATTCCGAGCTGGAATCGGAGTCGAAGATCCCCAGGATGGAGGGGTCCTCGAAGTCCTCGGGGTTGGAGACTCGCGTGATGGAGTCCTCCCGTGACGCGGCAGTGATGGATCCGCCGACCGATGCAGGGGTCGCAGAGTCGGCGTCGTCATTCAGGGCGTCGTCGTTCGTGGCGGCGTTAGTCTTGACCGTGTCGCTGGCGGCCGAGTCGTACTTGGTGACGAGGCTCCTGACGGTGTGGCGGTGATCCGCCGACGATCACCGTCGCGGCTGGGTCGATCGCACCGGTGAAGCCGACGAAGAGGTTGATGGAGCCGACCGACATCACCGCAGCGTGGGTGACCGGGCACGACGCCGGGATGTAACTGCTGGGCATGATTTGTAAGATCCCGCCGATGGCGATCATGCGACCAGTGGAGAACGGCCGATCGATCAGCGAATAGGGTCTCGCCGCAGAACTCAGGCCAGTCCCGCTATGCCCCACGGTGGGCGCCACTGTCGTGGAAATGGCCACGACAGGCGCTGCCACTGGCAGCGATTGAGTGTTTCGTGAGGAAGAGTAGGCGGCCATCTGCGGTGCGAGATGGGGTGGATGCACATGGGTTTATCCAGGTTCGGCCCCTGGAGGGTAAAGACCTACTGCTGCTAGATTAGATTATGAGAGAGCGAGTTACAAGGGTGGCGAGCTCGGCGGCTAGGCAACGAGTCGCTTGAGGGGGTGTATGATGGAACGTAAGGTTCCAGGATACCCTAGGGAGGTTTATATATGAAGCACCTCGCTAGGGTTTACAAGATGTCCCCGAACAAGATAAGGATCCAGAGACTTTTGACCTAGTCCGACTAGGCTTGTGCTACGTTTCTGGGCTTCTAATCGCCAGTCGATGGGCCTTTCCTTTCTTCATAGTCCAGTCGCTGTCTTTCAGACGCACTCGCAGGCCTTTCGGCCCAATCGGAACGTCTTGCTAGGCATACCCCCTGTGGCATATCCCCATCAGCGCCCGACTACCACAACGTTCCACGGCGTACTGCCGGGGCCAGCTTGCACCCCGCTGGGTAAAATCCAGTTGGACGTCATCTTCGGGACCGAGGAGAACTTCCGCCGCGAACCGATCTGGTTCGAGGTGGTAAACCTGACGAGCTCCTATCACGCTCTCCTCGGGCGCCCCGCCCTCGCCAAGTTCATGGCCGTCCCCCACTATGCGTACCTCAAGACGAAGATGCCGGGACCCAACAGCGTGATCACCGTCGCCGGCTGCGTCAGGCGGTCGATGGAGTGCGCCTCAGCCGGTTGCAAACTGGTAGAGGCCCTCATCATAGCCGAGGAGAAGCATGTTATCATGCGCAATGTGGCCATGGCCCAGCAGGACATGCCGACTAGCAGCAAACCGGCTGGAGAAGGAGCTTTCCAGCCGGCAAAGGAGACGAAGAGGATCCTGCTTGACCGCTCTGACCCGACTAAGTTCGTCACCATTGGTGTCGGCTTAGACGGCAAATAGGAAGTCCCGCTCGTCGACTTCCTCCGTGAGAATCGAGACATCTTTGCATGGTCCCCCAAGGACATGCCGGGTGTGCCGAGGGAGTTCGCCGAGCACTCACTTCATGTGCGGCCGGATGCCAAGCCGGTCAAGCAACCTCTGCGCCGGTTCGCGGAGGAGAAGAGGAAGATAATCGGTGACGAGATCACCCGGCTCCTTGCAGCTGGGTTCATCATGGAAGTATACCACCCGGATTGGCTGGCGAACCCATGGTGTTGAAGAAGAACAAGACCTGGCGCTTGTGTATCGACTACACCAGCCTGAACAAGGCGTGCCCGAAAGACCCCTACGCCTTGCCTAGTATCGATCAAGTCATCGATTCCACGGCCGGCTATGATGTGTTCTCTTTTCTAGATTGGTATTCCGGTTACAATCAGATCCGGCTAAACCTGGCTAATCAGATTAAGACATCATTTATCACCCCCTACGGGGCTTTCTGCACTCGCATGCAGAAGTGCTTGCACTCGCAGATAGGCCGAAACGTGCATGCTTATGTGGACGATGTGGTCATCAAGACCAAGGAGAAGTGCGTCTCTCCTCGAAGATCTGGGAGAGACATTCGACAACCTCCACCAGTACCAGATGAAGCTGAACCCAGAGAAGTGCATCTTCGGAGTGCCATCCGGTCAGCTCCTCGGTTTCCTCGTATCACAACGAGGCATCGAGGCAAACCCGGAAAAAATCGCGGCCATCGAGAGGATGCAGACGCCTAGGAGCCTGCTTGGAGTCCAAAAGTTCACTAGATGCCTGGCCTCCCTCAGCCGTTTTGTCAACCGGCTAGGGGAGAAGGCACTCCCATTGTACCAGCTGATGAAGAAGACAGACAAATTCTCCTAGACTTCGCAAGCCGACACCGCATTTCATGACCTCAAGCGCATGCTATCCACAGTGCCGGTTCTAGCCACGCCGGCTAGCAAGGAACCGATGTTGTTCTATATAGCAGCCATCAGCCGGGCCGTCAGCGTCGTCCTGGTGGTGGAGCACCCCGAGGAAGGCAAGGCTCAGCCGGTTCAGAGGCCCATCTACTACCTCAGCGAGGTTCTCTCCCTCTCCAAGTAGAACTACCCCCACTACCAGAAGATGTGCTACAGCGTGTACCTGGCATGCAAGAAGCTCAAGCACTACTTCTAGGAGCATCCGATTAAGGTCGTATGCACCGCACCCCTTTCGGAAATCATCGACAACAAGGACGACACCGGCCGAGTCGCCAAGTGGGCCATCAAGCTCGCCGCCTACTCCATCCAGCATGAGCCCCGGCTCACGATTAAGTCGCAGGCATTGGCGGACTTCCTTGTCGACTGGGCCGAGACCCAGTACCTCCCACCAGTTCCGGATTCGGACCACTAGAAGATGCACTTCGATGGGTCGAAGATGCTCGGGGGCTTGGGAGCCGGCATCGTGCTCACCTCGCCCAAGGGAGACCGGCTGGAGTACGTGTTGTAGATCCACTTCAAGGCCTCCAACAACGTAGCCGAATGCGAGGCACTGGCGCACGGACTCCGGCTAGCCAAGGAGATCGGTATCAACCGGATCCTTTGCTTCAGTGATTCGGATCTGGTGGTGTAGCAAGTATCCGGAGAATGGGACGCCAGAGATGCAAACATGGCCATCTACTGGTTTCACATCTAGAAGCTCAGCGCCTCCTTTGACGGATGCGAATTCCATCACGTCCCCCGCGTCAACAACGAAGCAGCCAATTCGCTCACCCGAATCGGATCCACCAGACAGGCGATCCCTCCTGGGGTTTCCTTGGAGCACCTGCGCAAGCCCTCCATCAATCCGTTGCCAGAATCGGACTCCATCGTTTGGGCAGGGAGCGCTCCGGCTGACGGAGCAGCAGAAGCGGAGCCGGCAGAACCGCCAAAGAAGAAGACCCGCACCAACTCCGGCAAGGCAGTACCCTCCGGTTCGCAAGACCTGGGGGCTACCGGCTCATCAAGCGCCTCGGGGGCTGCCGTCCCGGGTACGTCACCCGGACGACCCCCCGACAACCATCAACCGGATAGCATGAGCGTCCTCGTCATTCGGAAGGTGCCATCCTAGGCACAACCCTTCATGAACTACATCACCAACGGAGAACTTCCGGACGACGAGGTGGAAGCCAGGCAAATCTGGTGCCACGCGCACACGTACACCATCATCAACGGCAAACTATACAAGCGCAGCGTATCCAGCATTTTCCAAAGGTGTGTCGATGGGGACACGGGCTGCCAGGTACTCAAGGACATCCACCAGGGCGAGTGCGGGCACCACTCTTCATCAAGGGCGATAGTCGCCAAGGCGTTCCGCCATGGCTTCTATTGGCCCACCGCCCTCGAGGACGCTGAGCAGCTGGTCCGCGCGTGCAATGGGTACCAGCGCATCGGTACTCAAGACCATATCGATTACCTAGCCATTCGCGGTTTGGGGCCTCGACATGGTTGGTCCCTTCAAGCGAGCACGTGCGGGCATGATCCACCTACTGGTGGAGGTGGACAAATTCACGAAGTGGATCGAGGCCAAGCCTATTCGGAAGCTGGACGGGGCGACAGTCATCACCTTCTTCACCGACATCATCAATCGGTTCGGCTACCCCAACAACATCATCACCGAAAATGGCACGAACTTCGCCAAGGGGGCCTTCGCCCGATTCTGCAGCAACAAGGGCATCCGGCTAGACCTTGCCTCTGTCTCGCACCCGTAGTCCAACGGGCAAGTCGAAAGAGCAAACGGCTTGGTGTTAGCCGGCATCAAGCCACGCCTCATTGAGCCATTGGAGCGGTCACCCGGATGCTAGATCGAGGAGCTTCCGGCCGTGCTATGGAGCCTCCGCACCACGCCAAATAGATCAACCGGCTACACCCCGTTCTTCCTGGTCTACAGATCGGAGGCCGTCCTCTCCGCGGACATCGAGTTCGACTCACCGCGTAAGCTCCTATACGATGAAAAGGACAACCAGGAGGTGCGGGAGGACAGTGTGGACCTCCTGGAGGAGGCCCACGAGCTGGCTTTATCCAGGTCAGCCATGTACCAACAATGACTGCACCGCTACCATTCAGGACGGATCCGCCCAGTCGCGTTCCGCAAGGGCGACCTGGTTCTCCGGCTGGTGCAAGACACGAAGGGCATGCACAAGCTATCACTACCTTGGGAGGGCCCCTTCATCATCAGCCGGGCGCTGCCCAACAACTCCTACTACCTCATCGACGCGCAGCAGCCGCGCAAGAACAAGATGCACAAATCAGACGAGGAAACCGAGTGTCCCTGGAACACGGCCTTGCTACGCCTGGTTTACGCCTAGTCGCTAGACAGTGTATGTATCCCGCAAACCTTATGAATGAAAATACGGACCCCTACGAGATGCTCGGGGGCTCCTTGCTAGAAATGTGTTCGCATCTATTTTCTGGTCATGGTTTTCCGGCTCCGGCAACCCCTACCCGGGGGCTTGCCGGCTGGCCCGGCCTCCTAAGTCAACGAACCGACTGAGTAGTACGCGACGCTATCAGAGGCCCACTCTTCGTCTCAGCTACAGACCGCAACCCGGCTGTCCGGCTAGCAAGAGCAAAAGCCCGAGGCATCCCACACGAAAAACAGGGAGGAGACACGACAGACCGGGCGTTCCGGCTTTGCAACTAGCTTAAGGAAATCCAGCTGCTAAGCCGTTAGTACCATGCGCGATGTATTGTCAGCTCCCTTCGATTCCGACTGCAGACCGCAACCCAGCTGTCCGGCAAGGACGCAGCGAAAACAGCAGAGCACACGGGAAAGCGACCAAGTGTCCAGAAAGACGCAAGCTAGTTTTCGAAAAAAAACAAATCTGTTTTCCGGCTACAATTTGACATGTGAGGATGTATGTGTATGTATATTCTTGTACGACTACCTTGAGTCAGAATTCAAGAAGAAAATGAGAAGAAGATTCGAAGTCCTTGCCTTCATCAAGCGCTCCGAATCTCGGGGGCTACACCCACTGGGTGCGCTCGTGCACCCCCACTGGAATCTTGTAGTTCCCGACCAGCTTAAGGCATTCAGCCGGCCGTTCGGAGCCCAGGTGAGGGCAAGGGCAGGAGCAAGAGAAGGCAAGGAAGATTCGAAGCACCTGGCTACGCCAGCTACTCCAAATCTCGGGGGCTACACCTAGTGGGTGCGCTCCCACGCCCCCACTAGAATGTTAGTTCCCCCGGCTGAAGGTGTTCAGCTAGCGAAATAACCAAGTAAGACTAAGTCTAGTCGGACAAAGTTAGAAGATTTGGGAAAAGAAGGAAGATTTGAAGCACCTGGCTACGCCAGCTACTACGAAGCTCGGGGGCTACACCTAGTGGGTGTGCACTTCCCTCGACTAAAAGTGTGTAGCCAGGCGAAGTTAGCCAGATAAAGTCAACCAGCGAAATATTGAAAGAAAATTCGAAGCACGCAAGTTGAAGGGAACTCAAGCCAGTTCAAAATTAACAAGTAGAGAAAAAAAGGAGGCGAAGCTCCCATAAGTTTACCCGGTGTCAGAGACAGCCGTTAGAGACGGACAATTTTCAAACAGAACTAAAGTAAGACAAATACACACGGCATCCCGGGGCAGTGGCTAGGCGACAGGACCCTTGCCGTGAGGAGCATCTTGGCCGGCAGAAGCTTCAGGCGGAGAAGGAGGCGCGGCGCTCGATCCTGTTCCGGCGCCCGCAGGCGGGGCTTCCACATCAGGAGTACCGACGGACTCCGAGTCGGTGAGCACCTCGTCGGGGTCCACGTAGTCGACAATCTTGATGGCAGAGCCTCAGAGCTCTGGATGGGCCTGGCGGATGGCGGCAAGGTCGGCGCCAGTGCGGAAGCCTCCGTTGATCTTCTCGACGCGGGCGTCCTTATACCAGGAGAGCATGAGGGCCAGAGCCATCTCCGCTCCGGCTCGCGCCGCCAATTCCCGCAGCCGGTCCACCGCAGCCAGCACCTCCCCCACCTTCGCAGCCAGCTGCGCCATCGTCTCCGGAACCGGAGCATCCGGCCACAGGAAGGAGAAGATGTCCCGTGCCGCTTGACGAAGCTTGGCAGCTTCTTCGCCAAGAAGGACGACGAGCTCCTGGGCCGTCGGCTGCGCTCCCGGCCTGTTCTCCTGGAGCCAGTTGTAGGCTAGCAGGTCTATGCCGGGTTAAAACGCGGTCAGAAAGGAGAGTCAGATCTAGCTACCGGATCCGGAAAGAAAGGAAGGCGGAAAAGAGGAACTCACCCTTAGCCGTGTCGCCAACCTGTATCAGCTCCTCTACCAAAGCCTTCTCCTTCATCGCCAACCGTTTGATCTCCTTCTCTTGGTCCTTGTTTTGGGCCTCGAGAAGGTTGAAGGCTTCGGTCCGGCTGGCGAGTGAGGCGTCGCGCTCCTTTACGGTGGCCTCCAGACCGTCTACCTTCGCGTGCCAATCCTTGTTCTGCAGCCGCAGATTGGAGTTGGACTTGCTTAGCCGGTCGTTCCCTTTCTTCAAGCGATTGATCTCGTGCTGCGCGCATAGGAGGATAGCTGCGACAAAACCGGCTATCAGCAAAAAAAAACCCAGATGAAGCAAACTTACTCTGGGAGGTTCCGTTGGCACCAGCAAGCTTCTGCTCCAAGGACCGGTTCCCACCGGCTGCGGCCTCCAGCAGCCAGATTTCCTTCACCGCCAGTTCAAGGGTGGCGGCGAGGTCCATCAGCCAGGCAGCGGAGGAGGCGTCCTCGTCCACGGCGTTGATGGCCAAGGACTCCTTCGCGGTAACCACCGCCGTCCTCCACTCCTCTCCTGGCTCCTCGTCGGAGTTGTCGTCGCCGACAACTACGAGTTCCTTGCCGGTCGTAGCCCCCCGCGCGCCCGCGGAAGAGCCACCCAGCTGAGAACCCTCCGCGTCCAGCTGGGGACCCTCCGATCCGGCTGAGGCAGCCGGTTCAGCTCGAGGTGGAGGCAGTGGCGGTGCCTCGGAAGAAGGAGGGGCATGGGCAGGCGCAGTCGGAGCACGGGGCGGCGACCCGGTTGGCGCTCGAGCCGGGCTCGTGGCTCCAAAGGAGACCAGCATGCTAAGAAGACAGAAGAGGAGAGGGAAGAAAGAAAAGCAAATAAGCCAAAGGCAGAAAGGGAGAAAAAGAAGCAACTAGAGGAAGGTGAAAGAAAAGGGAGGAGGGACGTACCCCGGCACAACTGGAGGCGGCCCTTCTTCCGGCCAAGGCGGCTCGGCGGCAGGGCGCTGGTCCGACTCCTCTTGGGGGCCGGCTCCTCCGTGGCAGGCCGGCTAGAGCGGGAACGGCCGGAGCCGCTCCCGCCAGCTTCGCCGTCCGTCGCAGGGTACTGCACCGGACCAGGGGCCGGTGCAACCTCCTCCTCCTTGTCAACCTCCGGGTAGGGGTCGGCGGCCGACTCGTTGTTCCGGCTGGGGAAGGCATCCTCGTCCCCGTCCGAATCCTCACCAGACCGCTGAGCACGCGGCTCGGGAAAGTCAGGCGTGAACTCCTCGAGGGGAGCCTCACCCTCCTCGCGAAGGATGCAATAGAACATCTGGCGAATATAAGAGATTGGTCGGTTAAAACAAGAAAGAAGGGCAATAAATATGAAAGAAAAACTCCGGCTAGAGGGACCTACCCGGGGCGTGCGGTTCTCCCGGTTGTAGGGCGCCAGGTTGAACTTCTAGCCCTCCGGCAGCCGCTCCTTGGTAATCATCCACACGCACTCCTTCAGGTTGTGGTAGCGGGGATCACGACGCGACAGCCGGGTCGGGTCTAGCCGACCGGAGTAGAATCACATCTTATGCGCTTGCTGCTGCAATGGCATCATCAGCCGGGACATCCAGCTGAGGGTGACGTCCAGGCCGGTCATCTGGCAGTGGACGAGGGAGCGCATGCGTTTCAGCATCGCATCCGACTCCGCCTTGTCGCCATAGATCTTCAAGTCCTAGTGCAGCCGGCTGGACTCAACATCATGGAAGGCCGGAAGATTGATTCGGTCGACGGTGGTGACGTTCTTGACGTAGAAGTATGACTGCTGCCACAGTCATACCGTGTCGTGCAGAAGGAACTTCGGGTAGCTGGTCTGCGCGCGGGAGTAGATGGAGGCGCCGCGGCAGACGACTAGCAGCCCCTGCGTGAACTGCACCTGTAGCCGGACTCGGAAGAGCCGGCAGAAGAGCCCGAGATCCGGCTGGATCCCGAGATAGCTCTCGCAGAACTCCACGAAGTGCGCCAGCGTTCCGATTGCGTTGGCGCCGAGGTGGTGGAGGTGGAGGTCGAAGAACGCCAAGAAAGTGAGGAAGAAGGGATGCACCGGCAGCGCGAACCCGTGTGACAGATGCGAGAGGAAGATAACCCGCTCCCCCTCCGCAGGGTGCGGCGACACCTCTCCTGCCGGTGCTAGCCACACCGCCACTTCCTCCTCTGGCGGGAGGACGTGGGTGGCGCGGTACTTCTGGATCTGGTCCACGGTGATGGAGGAGCCACACCAGGCCCCGCGGTCGGCTGCCATCTCCGGCTGGCAAGCAAGCGCGGCGACGGAGGAGTGGCGGTGGCCCGTACCGTCGACGACGACGAACGGGCGGCGCAGTGGGCTACAGCAATAGAAAGGAAGAACACAGAGGGCAGGAGCGCGGAAGAGAAGGGGCAACTGGAAGTGGGCGAGCGAAGGAAGGGAACTGCCACCCCCGCGGCATCCCTTTAAAGGGCCGAAGAGGAACCGTCCACGACGCCACGTGGCAGCCATCCAGGCAACCCCACTCCAACCGCTGCCCAAATCCCGTGTGCTGACGCGGGATGCGCAGAAGATCCTGGAGCGAGAACCAAAGCGTCGGGCAGCAGCTTCCCAAGGCGACGTGCGACGGAATGTTACGCTGCCCGCCGCAGAGCAATGATGGCGCGTGCGCGCGTGGTCGGCGTCGGCACTGACGTCATGGGTAGCGCAACCGCCAGGCGTAGCCGGACACAAATTCAGAACCAAGAGGGAGCGCGCGCACATTTTGCCTAAGGGCGGAATCCACACGCGTTCGGGGGCTAGTGTCGGGGGTATGATCCCCAGATACCCCAACCGGACAAGAAACAGGACAGTCGGATAGTGTCTAGCTGGCCAGATGCAGCCGGACAAAGCAAGCCAGGCCGGATACCGCACGGTAGCCGGATCGACAAGAAGCAGCCGGTTATGGCGATGTAGCCGGAACCAATCAAGGAGACATGACGACGTGCGTATCAGTGCACAGTACGCCCTGTACGATGACAAGACCGGCCACTACTCGGCCATACTGAACACTTTGCGAGGATGACGCAGGAACAGTGGCCCGATGCTGACGACAGCTCACACGGCGTCCACTGTGCCTACGATAGCCATACCGCTCGTAATCCGATGGGACATGTCGTACCGGATACTGTAGATGACCAGCCGGCTGGGACCCGCCTGTGGGACCCGCCAGTCAGACTGGCCAGGGAGACCGTTGCCTCTCTGCCTATATAAGGAGAGGCAAGGCCTCAGTAATAAGGGTTAGCCTCAGTGCATTCAAGGCATTAGCTAGAGAATACAACTCAAGGAGCGCTTGTAGTTCATGTATCCCCATAGTCAGATCCGGCAGGAGTAGGAGTTTTACCTCACCACGAGGGCTCTGAACCTGGGTACTTCCTGCGTCTAGCTACGCTTGCTTGTATCCAATCCCGCATGCGGACGCCGTCGATAGTTTCCCTGCTAGTCCCCATACCTCTATCTAACCTTTTCAGGTACTGCCGTTCCCAATACAACGACAAAGATTGTTTCCAGGTGCAGCTGAATTGACAACTCAATTGTTAAGGCTTATAAATATTCTTTGGCTTCCCTTGTGTCGAATCAATAAATTGGGTTTCACTTCCCTCGAAAATATTGCGATACACCCCCTATACTTGTGTGTCATCAGCGGGGAGCGAGAGAATGTGGCCGTCACGTCCCATGTCGCCTGCCTCCACGTGCGAACCCTAGAGGAGCTCCTGTAGGCCGTCCTCGAGGACGTCCAAGCCCGGACACTAGATCTAGCCTCTCTCCCGCCTCCCCTGCTGATACATTTGATTTGCTTGTTCTATTCAGAGGACGAACAAGCCCGGACACTGGACGCCAACGAGGAGTAGGGGAAGGATCTAGGGGAAGGGGTGATGGTGGTGTTGACGAAGGAGGTTTCGGCGACGAGCGAGGTGGCGGGGCTCGAGTAGAAGCTCAAGGCGGCGTTGTATGGGACGGAGCGCGGCCTGTGCGCCTCCAGCGAGGCGCTCACCCTCGTGTAAGTCTTCTTCGTCTACTACTACTCCACCGATGTCGTTCTTATGATATCCGATGAGGATCTGATGTGCTCGATCCCCACCTTCCTACTTAGCTCTGTTCACTTGCAACTGAAATTTTGATCCCAATATTCCCATCACATTCTGTCCTCTCCCCCATCATCTACCTGCATCTAAAAGGTTCAAAAGCTCACCGAGTGTTCAATGTTTGGAGTTCAAAAGCTCACATGTAGTACTAATTTACATGGTTTACTGCAGCATTGATATTCCCCTCCGTCATATAACTATAGACAGATCATGAGTACATAATTACTTTATGTTTAGTGAGATGTTACATGTTGGATGAAGATGATACCTAGATGGAATGATGCGTGGCCTTGCATCCCAAACTTGCATGAATTAGAATTTTGCTCTTATTCAGTCAGTTAATGGGTAGATAAAAAACTATTATAAGCTTGATGCCTGATAATCTAGATGATGCAGTATGACTGTAGTTTGATATGAAGTGCTATTGGGGATCGCATATGTCTCTGTACCAGCCACTGCTATTTTTTCTATTCCAAGTTCTAACTGTTATACATTTGACAGTGACGGCCACCTTGTTGACTTTGTATCCTTACAATCCTAGTGCTCACTAGGTATACTTTATTTGAAACTAAATTAGGCTCTTTCGTATCGTTATCTCCTAAGCTGTTGCTAGACACACATGGTTAGGAAAAATTTTGAGTATAATGAGAAGGTAATTGTAATACATGCATTTATAAATTATTCTGAAAATTCATACTCTACTTGCATGTATCTAGTTTCACCAGAAGTGTATCCAGCTATACATCACAATACTTTGTCATTATCAGGGCTCGATACTATCTGATTTGGTTGTCTAGTTATGCAAAGATGTGCAGAAAAGATCTCAAGCGGTATGAGTATGGGAATATGACATTTCATTTTCTTATTGATGATCTGTAGTGTTGTCTTCATCTTTTTTTTGAGTTCATCAAGATATACTCATTGCATTCATTGAAGGGGATGGAGTAGAGTGTTGTCCTGCTTGCATGTTGGTTCATTGCACCAAACCTTCCTTTGGTCCAAACTTGACTCCTGATACAGATTCCACATACATCTTTCAGGCCCAAGAATGCTAGTCATCACTTATCTGCTTAACTTTGATTTCTCTTTTAGCTTGACTGTTATGTAAAAAAAAGGGTACCCAATGCTGAAAAGCTCCCACCCATTGCGGGGTCTGGGGAGGGGAATTTCTAGGCAGCCTTCCCCTTGCTTTTTATGAAAAGAGGCTGATTCAGATCCAGGACCTCCAAGACACAAGTGGAGGTGTTCTACCACTGCACCAGGCCTGCCCTTCTAGCTTGACTGTGATGTATGTAAAATATTTGAAATTCAATGTACGCAACATTCTTCCTTTGTAGTTTAGAGTTTATTTTTATTTAAGCTCGAATTCTGTTAGATGCTCATAAAGCTGCCAGTGTTTAGTCTTTTAGTAGTAGTACTGGCTGCTATTTATATTGCAAATGTTCTTATATCTTATATCACATAACAATTAACTACACATCATAGCACTGCACTTCTATTGTTAGCACACTAAGTTGTAATAAAATACAGATCTAGCTGCAGTTTAAGATCATTGTGAATGTTATCCTGATTACAAGTGCATTAGTTGATCATATTTGGTATAAATGCAATGTTAAAGTCATTCTATTCCTAATCTATTAAATGTGTACATTGAGTGCATGTATAGCAGTTGTTGTTGAAATGCGACATCTTAATTGGTTACCTCAATTCTTATGGTCTAGACTACTTTTTTTGCTACTAGATGTACTGTTTCGAGCATGTTGTGGCTATTAGCATACTTCTAGGTTCTGTGCCTGGCACCGTGACGCCGGGAGCTGTAGGGACTAGCGATTATGCGGATGAGGACGGCGAGCTATGGCATGTCATAGAGAGGTGGCTGTGCTGTGCTCGCGAGCCCACGTGCAGCGTCTGCTCTAATTCCCCTTCGTTGGGATCATGAGCGAGCTTACTATGATGAGCCACTCTTATATTAGCAGGATTTTTTTGTAAATTTTAATTATATAGGACATGCAACATACTTTCTGGGATGAATATAGTATTTGGATTGCTGAGTACCCGATGACATGGTTGTAATCTATCTTGTTTTGTGCTATCTGAAATATTATGATTTTATTGGATCTGTTTGAATGAAATTAATGGTTATTGCACAAATGAAAACCGACGAGTGTGACCTGTGTAGAATTTATACCTGACATGTGGGGCCAGTATGAAACTGGTACTGAGGACCCATCTAACATATGGGACCTACTCGGAAGAAAAATTGAAAAAACAAAATTGAAAAATTGAAAATGTTGGGTTGATGCAAACGCTAGAAATTAAGAATATATGGGCTTAAGTTTTGGGCTTGGCCCACGAAATAACTGGACAGTAAAAGATAGGCTTACAGAAACTAAAAGGCTAAAAATTTTGGGCTTGGCCCATGTAAAACATGAACTGGACTGGGCTGAATTTGCTGCCACATCATATTCCACGTGGGATTGGCTTACGTGGACATGCCAGAATGTCATAACCAAAAATTTGGTCATGAACACTATGACCATCTATTTTTTTTATAGTAGTCCATGGCCAATTCAAAAAAAGGTCGTTAGCTATCTATAGTGACCCTCATTATGTGACCTACTACTTTTGGTCATAGAAAGGTCATAGATGGACTACTATGACCTTTCTATGACCAATATTTCAGGTCATTAGTTAGCACATTCCTTGTAGTGGCATGCCCGTTGCTGCGCCTCCGCAGGGGCCTCCTGCCGTAACGTTGGGTACTGGGGCTGCTGTGTCCTCTACCGTTCTGCCGTTCGTGGGTGGACCTGCTGGTTTTCTGGCCGGGATGATATTCATGCCACCGGCGGCATACTTTGCGGCCTCCCAGGCGGCTCAGACTCGCTCCCTTCATCCCTCGTATCGAGGGCCTCCTATGCCGACCTTCGCTGGGGTGCCTTCGCCTGGCTTCGCGGTGGGTGGAGAAGGTGGTGTCCCTGCTCACTTAAACCACGATGGAAATCCTCTGTTGCAGTCGGGCGGTATTCATATGGGGGTTGCTGCTACGCAGTCGTTTGTGGCGGGTGCGAACTCATCTGTTGCACTTGTTCCGAAAAGGAAAAAAGAAGAAAAAGCTCCCTCAAGGCAATCCACAGCCTCAATTCCAACCTGGTACGTTCAGTCATCAGCCGCAATAGCTGTTGGTAGGCCAGCAGCAATGTGGATATCCGCAGGGTCCCGTCCCTTTTGCACCACATGCATATGCACCTCCTGTGTCGTTCCAAGCTCATGATCAGCAGTAGTTGGAGCCTATGGGTAGTACAGTGGTAGAGACACCGGTTGTGGCAGACACTGCGGCGGGGGAAAAGATGAACAAGAAGACGGTCAGGTGCGGGAAGTGTGTTGTAGACACACATGCTTCTAAGGACTGCAAAGATGCTCATTATTGTTACATTTGTGATGTTTCAGCTCACCCGACTTTGAGGTGTCATGTGCTCAAGCAGCCACATCACAATGCTTATATGGCCGGTATTGGTCATGACAAGACCTTTTTGCTCAGATTCTAGATAGTCTGGTCCGAGAGAACTTGGGTAATAGCAAGACTCCTATAGCTTTGGTCCAGGTTGGTGGTGATGCAGTCTCTGCGGATGTGATTGTCAAGCAGATTCCTAGGAGATGCCAGGTTCAGGCTTAGTGGAAGTGGGACGCTTTACCGCATGGGGACAACGCGTTTCTGGTCAACTTTCCATCGTTCATGGATCTTGATAGGGTGGATGGTAGCCAATTCTCAATTCCGCAGAGCAAGACTCAGTTGACTGTGTCTGCATACAAGATTCAGGAGATACCACACAAGTGTGAGTTGCATCAAGTCTGGGTGCATGTGGAGGGGGTTCCTCATTCCCTACACACTTTCCTTGGGCTATGGGCAGCGCGGTCGCTTATGGGCACCACTATTGTTGTGGACTTGCTTTCTCTGAGGCGGAGGGGTATTGTTTGTATTTTGGTCGGCATTTGATATTACTGTGTTTAACACGAAGCAGGATGCTCTGGGCTTTCACCTCACTTCTGACGCTGTGGTTAAGCTCAAAGGGTATGAGCTTCGGTTTCGGTTGGAGCCTGGAGGGTTTGTTCCTGAGCCTAATTTTTCACCCTACCTCTAGAAGAGGAACCAGGATGACCCCGACGATGGTGGTAATAGTAACACCGGCGATGATGCTATGGATACTTCTGAGACGACTTTGACTCCAGCTACGGGAGAGCCTTCTGCCCAATCGGCCGCGTCAAGGAGCTCTGCATCGTCCTCGTCGAGACAGGTCCCTATGCAGGTGTATTCTATGACTCCTTTCAATGCTTCTCATGTTACGAAGCATGGGAAGGAACTTCTTGATGCCCTTCCGCATGACTGCCCCCTTCGTGGATGCCGCTCTGCTTTTGCTTCCCCACGTGTCACTCCTTCTTAGTTGCATGCGGCTCTTAAGGTGGCGAATGATTCTGCGAGAATGTCGCCTTCCCCGTCTCGTGGTCGGCCGAATATGTTGGGTCGTATGATTCCGTGACCTTCTGTGGATGGGCATGTTTTGATGGAGGTGGTTGCTGATGAGGCGGTGAGCGGGCTTGCCCATGAGGGGCTGGCTGATGGTCTAGCGTGGCAGGCGGCTGGTACCCCTGCAACGACTGGGGAGGGGGCGACGCTGAGGATGGGCACACCGCCCGCTGCTCCGGTGACCATGGTGGATGGGGGAGCCTAGCCTAGGAGGGGTCGGGATCTCCCCTTGTTGCTGATGCTGGCGATGCCCATGAGGGGTGGTCGTTTGGGGATAATCTGGCCCAGGCGGGGTGGGGTTCTTGCCCAGGTGGTGGCTCGGTTGTGGCCCAGGTGGGGCTGCCCATTAGGGGAAACCTGGCCTAGGAGGGGTCGGGTTCTCTCCCTTGTACACCGGCGAGGCGGAGTCTTCGTCATGGTGTCGATACCCTGGGTGCATCCGCCACTGATGAGGATTCTATGGTGAAGGCTATGCGGCGGAAGGCAGAACTGAATCTTGATTCTTAGGGTACTATGAGATCTTCGAAATCCTTCCTTAATTTATCTACTCCTGTTATTTTTCATAGGATAGCCAATGTTGGTATTAGCATGGGTAGATCTATAAAGGAAGTTAATTTATCTAATTCTATTTTGAGACATATGGAGGTTGACCATTTAACGGTTACTCCTAAGGTTTCTTTTGTTCCTGACACTTTACCAATGGAGGAGGAGTTGCATGCCATAGTAGATGGTCAACTTCTGTCTCACTTAGTTGGTGAAGTGTTAGAGGTTGACTTTGATGAGACTGGGCTGGGTTCATTATATGAGCTGAAAGCTTCTGGTTAGAAATGAAAGAGCCAAAAATCCCGCAAGAGGACTCATGTATCCAAATCACCTATTGTTTCTCAATGAATGACATGTTTTCAAATAGTAGAGGTCTTCGTGACTTGGCTAAACATTTGTTCTATGATGATTCTGTGAGAGATCATAAGTTGGAATTTTTGGGTATTTCTGAGACTGGTAGACGTGATTTCTCACAAGCCTTACTCAATCGCCTTTCTGGTGGAGTAGACTTTACATGGGTATAACGTCCACTGCGAGGGAGATCCGGGGGTATCCGGTTAGGCGTCAAAGATGAGACTATGGAAGTTTTAGCTAGTTCGGCTGGAGACTTTTTTATTAAACTCTATATCCGTAACAAAGCTAATAACTTTATATGGTCTCTAGTCGTTGTCTACGGGGCTGCCCAGGATGTTTATAAAGATGATTTTTTACGTGAGTTTGTCAATCTAGCTAAGGACAATCCATATCCTATTCTGATAGGTGGTGATTTTAACTTGCTGAGATTCCGTCATGAGAAAAGTCGGGGACAATACGATGAGCATTGGCCTTTCATGTTTAATGCTTTCATTGACAGCTTGGACTTAAGAGAGGTTACAATACTTGGATGACAGTTTACCTGGGCTAACAGTCTTCCGGAGCCTACATATGAAAAATTGGACAGAGTGCTTATGGATATCGATTGGGAAGAGAAATTTCCTATGGTAACTGTTCGCGCTCTGGAACGTATTGAGGCTTTATCGGATCACGCTCCATTACTTTTATCTGTGGGAACACCATTACATCAATCCAAACATAAATTCAAATTTGAACTTGGTTGGATTGAGCGTGATGGGTTCCATACTTTGGTGGAGGCTATTTGGGAAAGACCTGTTAGTGGTGCAACTCCCTTACAACGATGGAACAACCTACGCAAGTTCCTTCGTTGTTGGGCCAGACACACTGCCGGAATCCTTAAAAAGGAGAAAATACGTCTTTCAACCATCATTAATGATTTAGAGGCTTCTGCGGAAGTTAGGCTGTTATCTGCACAAGAGATTGAGCTCAAAAACAATCCAATGCGGAAATTGCCAGACTTCTTCGTGAGGAGGAACTCAAATGGTACCAACGCTCTAAGGCAAAATTCGTCCTTGAAGGAGATGCGAATACAAGATACTTCCATACAGTTGCCAATGGCAAGCATAAGAAGAAACTTATTCACTCTTTGATTCAGGATAAAGGTATGGTTGAGGGCCAGGAGCAGCTAAAAGCTTATATTACTAGTTATTACAAGGACTTATTTGGGGAACCGATAGAAAATTCTTTCGCGTTGGATGAGTCCCAAACAAGCGACATCCCTCAAGTTTTGGTTGAGGAAAATAACTTTTTAACCGCCCCTTATACCGAGGAGGTCAAGAAAGCTATTTTTCAAATGGAACATAACAAAGCACTAGGGCCTGATGGCTTTCCAGCAGAATTTTATCAACAGTTCTGAGAAGTCATCAGAAATGACCTAATGCTTTTGTTCTCTTTTCTACATGTTGATTATCTAGAACTTTTTAGACTAAATTTTGGCAACATCATGTTACTTCCTAAGGTTAATAATGCAGAACATATACAACAGTATCGACCAATCTGCCTTCTTCACGTTAGTTTTAAAATAATCACAAAAGTTGCTACGATTAGACTGAATTCAGTAGCTGATCATGTTGTACGCCCATCTCAAACCGCTTTCATGCAAGGACGAAACATCCTAGATGGTGTAGTAATCCTCCATGAGTCAATCCATGAACTACACTCAAAAAAATTAAATGGTGTATTGTTCAAGATTGGCTTTGAGAAGGCTTATGACAAAGTTAATTGGTCTTTTCTCCAGCAGACACTCTGTATGAACGGTTTTTCAGAGGAGTGGTGCGATCTCATACAGTATTTTGTGACTGGGGGTAGTGTAGCCATCAATGTCAATGATGACACTGCAAATACTTCCAGACCAAAAGAGGCTAAGACAAGGGGATCCGCTGTCGCCTATGCTATTTAACATAGTGGCTGATATGCTGGCTATCCTGATAGAGAGAGCTAAGTCTGTCGGCCAAGTTGAAGGACTAGTTCCCCATCTTGTTGATGGTGGTATTTCTATTTTTCAATACACTGATGATACTATCCTTTTTATGGAACATGATCTAGAGAAAACTAAGAATCTGAAATTAATACTATCAGCATTTGAGCTTCCCTCTGGATTGAAAATTAACTTCCATAAGAGTGATTTGTATTATTTTGGCGAGGCTGAGAATGAGGCCCACCTATATGCTGAACTATTCGGCTGTAGCTTGGGGCAATTTCCAATCAATTATCTGGGAATCCTGATTCATTATCAGCGTCTCACGATTGCTGAACGGAAACTCGTTGAGAAAAGACTACAAAAACGTCTTAATAGTTGGAAGGGTAAATTACTATCACTTAGTGGAAGACTTGTTCTCATAAACTCAATACTCAGAAACATGGTACTGTATATGATCTCGTTCTTCCAGCTACCAAAAGGTGTCTTGAAGAAAATGGATTATTTCCGATCAAGATTCTTTTGGTAAGGTGATGGTGAAAAAAAAATACCGACTTGCCAGATGGAATGTGGTTTGCAGACCGAAAAAATACGGTGAACTGGGCATACATGATTTGCAAGTCAAAAACACCTCACTTCTGGGTAAATGGATGTTTAAACTACTAACAGAAGATGGTATCTGGCAAACCATTCTTTGGAGGAAGTATGTAGGCTCTAAGGCGGTGTCTCAAGTGGTTTGGAAACTCGCACACTTTTGGGCGGGACTTATGGCGTCCAAAAAACACTTCTTTCAGTTTGGTGTGTTTAATATTAAGGATGGATCGCAGATTAGATTTTAGGAAGATAAATGCCTTTGCCAAACTTCCCTTCGACATCAATACCCAGCTCTCTACTCAATTGTTAGACACGAAGAGGATACACTTTCCAAAGTTTTGGAATCTAACCCCCCTAATGTATCGTTTAGATGAAGCCTCATTCGACCTAGACTTGTATCACGAAACAATTTTTTATTAACACTATCCACTATACAACTGTCGGACGGGGTGGACGAGTTTAAATGGAATTTACTTGAGAGTGGTAAATTTTCGGTTGACTCAATTTATAGAGCTTTGATCCAACCTGATATTCCTGTCGATAATAATATTAAAATTTGGAAAATAAAGTTACCCCTTAAGACGAAGATATTTGCTTGGTACCTGCGTAAAGGAGTAATTCTGACTAAAGACAACCTTGTTAAGAGAATTGGCATGGAAGTACACAATCTGTATTTTGTCATCAAAATGAGACAATATGACACTTATTCTTCCAATGTAAATTTGCTCGTGCTATATGATCAATCATCCAAGTAGCCTCTGGTTTATCTCCTCCGTGATCGGTTGCCAATGTATTTGGCAATTGGTTAAATGGGATTCAGGATAAATATGAGAGTTTCTTTAGGGTGGGACCGCTTGCCATTATTTGGTCGCTTTGGCTATGTAGAAATGACAAGATTTTTAATAACATAGTTTCATCTTCTTTGCAGGTAATCTATCGCGCAACGGCTATCCTTCGATCATGGATTTCGCTTCAGCATATGGAGTTCCGCGACTTGTTTGCGGTGGGGTGTACGCGATTAGAGGACGCGGCGAGGGATATTTTTGTCCTGACATGGATGACAGCGTGATTTGCGGATTGAACTGTCATAGCCGCAGATTGTTCTATTTTATTATATGAATTGTAATGCTCGTACTTTAGTTTGGTTCTCATTTATGATTGATCGGCCGTTTGCATTCTAGATATGCAGAGGCCGGATGTAAACATTGCTTATGAGTAATAAAGCGTCCATTTCAAAAACAAAAACATCCAGATTAGCCCCTCTCGCCTTTAAGAATCCCATCTGCAGCTGCAGATTAACCACGAGGTTCGTTTGTGTTCATCTCTTTAGAGTTCGAGCTGATGCAATAATTTCTCGGTGTGGCCGACCGATGTAGTCGTCGGCGAGCAATTTGAGGAAAGACTACATCATCTCGAACTCCGAAGAGCAGCCCCCAAAGCATCATGCATGGCGACGCCTCTGCCTATGGGCTCCGGAGATACGCGCGCTACAGCCGCCTCAAAGTCAGTCTTGCCCTGCCCCCCGAGGTAAGGGACGCCGTGAAGGGGCAGCCAAGAGGCACCGTGAATCCCACCTCCCATTATACCTAAGCATCAGGTCATATCATACTATGTTTTCAGATTTTTCTGAGTTTCTTCAAATTGAGCGATTTCTTAGCCAAAGAGAAGGCTAGAAAATTTTATCAATTCCCCACTGCACATGATCGTGTGAAGAAAAAGATGTTTGCAATGTGAAACTGATATTGCTGAACATTTTTTAGTATCAAACATTTTTGGTAAATTTATAGCACCGTACTACCATAGTCAACACAAGAGGAATTATCAAAGTGATCGCTCACGCCCCAAACTTCATGCTCCATATTCACTCACAGAAACATATAGACATATCAACAACTGCCAAGATTTATATAGAGACGCTCTTAAAAATGACTAGAGATAGGTACTGATTGACACCTTGGAGCAGTATCAGATAGCTCAGACATGGAAAACAAGAGTAAAGCAGAAGCTACTTAACCTCTAAAGCATAAATTGCATACAGTATTCCAACACACGTTGCACCCATACAAACTCATGAGACATGACATCAATCCTCCTCCTCCTCCTCATCTTCCTCCTCTTGGTCGAAGTCGTAGTCGTAGTCGTACATTTCGTCTTCCTCCTTCTCCTCCTCCTGCAGCTCGTCGTTGTCATAGTACACCATAGATATCATGACGTAGACCATGCCATAGATTATTCTACCGGGCACGACACACAGACATTGCTTTGGTTTCCCATCAGGTCTGATTTCTAGCTTTGAGGCTTGAAAATGTCCCTGTGAGCACGAGAATTCCACCAAAACTTCGACCGTGGCTCGTGGAGTTTCTGGCCGCACACAAACAATGTACGCAGCATAGCCAAATGACTCGAGCGGTACCACGTAAAACAGGAAAGGGCGGCCGTATTCGCTGCAGAGAACTCGAGAACCTGGCTGGAGTGGGAGGTTGAACGCCAAGACTGTTGTTGGCAGCTCATGGAGGGTAGTAAGATGGTCATGGAGCGCCGTGGTTGGTGCGACGAAGCTGCAGCCAGAGACCGGGCAGAGACACGACCCGATCGGGCACTCCCCTTCGCGTGCGTCCTTGTTGTAGTAGGTGATCTTCTTGTTGCACCCGTGCTTGCAGGAAACGAAGATGTTTTCGACGACGCGCTCCATGATATAGCAGCGCTGGGCAGCGCTGCGGTCGCTTTCTGGGAGTTCGTTGCAGCAAGGCAAGCAAATGGAATTCCCCTTAGAAGACTAAAATGTATCCAACAAAGAATTTCTTATTCTGTTGATCTGATAGCTAGTGTTATGTGCAACAACAAAAAGGAAGCATATTAGTTTACAAAGTACCTGGAAATGGGAGGCCTGAGGGGCTTGGAGCAGATAGAGCATCCAGCATCTTGCCACAACTCTTTCCATCTTGGCAACCAACACCTTTACTCTTGTTGTCGGAGTTGACTGATCCCTCCATCACCACGAACGCACCCTTACGTGCTATAGACTCCACCCCCATGGTGACATTCTGCATCTTGCCACGGCTCTTTCCATCATGGCATTATGGCAACCAACACCTTTACTCTTGTTTTCGGAGTTGAATGATCCATCCATCGCCACCAAAGCACCCTTAGGCCTCGTTTTGTACGGGTGGATTACCGAATATTGCAGAGTATTACTCCTAGTGTTTTGGGTGAAAACACTCCAGTCACCCAATCTCCTCCGATCCTCTTCCACGATGATCCCGCCTGATCCCTCTCTTCAAAAATGGTGTTCTGCAAGCAGGGACTGCTACACTGGAAAAATCAGTCTTGTCCAGTTGAGTAACAAAGATTCAATTTTTATAGGGGTCTGCACACACAGTTTCAGCAGCACTTCATCACAAGTTCACAATATCATTACACGAACTTTACAGTACATAGGAATGAAATAGGAATGAAACAGAACTTTCGGCTTCATCACTTTATAGTACATAGGAATGAAACAGAACTTTCGGCTTCATCACAACAGAATTATAAACCTCAACAATATTACACTGGAAAATCTTAGCAGCACTTTTCATCACAATAGCATTACACTAGAAAATCAAGTTTTGGTCGCATATAAATAAAGTTCAAGTATAGTATCAGTTTCACAATTTGAAGAATAAGGCTTCGCCACCGCACACAAACTGTAGGCGTATTTTGTCATTGTGCTTCTTCAAATAGTTCTTGGTTAGGCACTTCAGGTACCTAAGAACAAAAAAAGTGTTTCAGATTATCAGAACTTCCTATTCAGTAACATGATTTTAGTGTTAAACAAGGAATGATCAGAAATCAGTTCTAACATTACAAGATAAATAATCACAAGATAGTGCAGTCAGGTATACTGCCGGAGAAACCATCCCCATGTAAGAAAGTGAACGGAGAGCTAGATGCTTGTTTCAATAGTTGATAGCTATAGAAAACACCGAGGTGAATTGTGGTTTACATTACACAAGTAGCACATCTAACAACTAGGAAGCTATAATTCATCTTGTGCATTTCTATTCAAACAATAGGACAAAATAAAAGATATATCTTCTTGCAGAAGTTATTGGGCACTCAATGGAGTATATCAGTTAACTAACCACAATGAAGTGAAAGCAATGAAGTGAGGCAACTACGGGGTACTAGAACTACCATTGATCCATCCTAGTGTATGCATTTGGACACAGTTAAAATTAAGTATCCCCAACCCAATTTCCAACCTGATACACGAGTTTGGACACAGTTAAAATCTTTGCATTTGGACACAATAACTAGCTCCATGTCTAAATTTGGACACAAGAATAAATATGAAACTTACCAATCTGACTTCGAAGCCATGCCAGAGCACTTCCATCTTTATCGGCAACGACATTGATGAAAATCTCGCAGTTTTTGGGACATTTAAAGATACCATAGCATTTGACTTTCAGATCTGGTGTGACCCCTTCCAATGCTTTCAATTCTGTCATGCATCTAGTTATTGAGAAGTCCGCTGCCTCCTCTTTCTTGCTTTCTTTTCTTTGATTTCCACAAATCTTTGCATCACACCTACTAAAGCATCTCCACCGCTCTTTTTAGGACTTCTCTTCGGCTTCTTAGGAATTTTCTTGGGCCTGGTTTTTGCACCACCAACACCACTTGGTTCTGCTTGATCTAACATTTGCAATTCATCATCGGTTTGCTAGACAGCTGCTTCCTCTTTCTCCAACTCTCTTTCATCCTCAAACTCACCATCACTTTCTATATTATTGACATCATCTCTCCATGGTGGCTCAACCATAGAGGTAAAGTTGAAGTCTCCCTCGGCTATTTGGCCTGCAAAAAACATGTGAGCTACCAAATTGTGTGTAGGCAACCATGGAAGTAAAATAAATGATTGTTAATATGATTGAATGAACTTACTTTCATAAAGTTCTCCTAGCAAATCATATAGAGGAAACCTTGAGTCCTCCGTTCTGAATTTTCTGATCTTATTGCCAAAAGACTACAAGAGTAAGATAAATGAATGTCAGTATGATAAAACTTGTGACCAAATTCTATAACAAGAGATGATCCGAATGAAGCAACTTACAACTTCTAAGTTGTCCCAAAGATGTGGCTCGGCTTGTATCATGCACCGATGTTCATTCCATCCAACGCCACTTTGCTTGCGTGCATCCCTCAACATTCTGTAGTCTCTTTTCAGATCTTTTTCCTTATTCTGAATTTGAGTCTTTGTGAAGCGCACATGTGTGTATTTGGAGTTGAAGATTCCAACCATCATATTCCATGTCTCACTACTCCACCCATTTTGGCTTCTGTGGTAAGTATTGTTGTGCTCAAGAAGTATCTCCACGAGAGCCTTTTCAAGTCCACGATTCCACGATGCCCTTCGTTTGCCATCTACACAGTTGAAAGATGCTGGAGTATAAGAAAGCTACTAGAGAATATAAGAAACATGCCATATTTGTGAGAAATGAATACCTCTTGGAGAAGCATCCCTATTTGAAGCCTTTGGTGATTTTTTTTTCATAAGTTTCTTTCCCATTGTTTTGGACTGCATCATGTTATACTTCGGAGATCCTTTTGGGTACATTGGAGAGCCTTTTCGATACTTTGGAGAACCTTTTGGATACATATCCGCTGAAAGATACATTATATCATGTTTAAAGATGACAAATAGTACATTTTATTACAAGTGATACACCATTACATGACAAAGATTACAAATAGTTTCTTAGTTTCAAAGATACATTATTACATGACAAAGACTACATCTATGACACTAGCTACTGTTGGTAATCATTCCACATCTCCCATGCAATTTGGTCCCTCAAGTTGTTGCCATCCAGGTTGTTCTCTAGAAGATTGTTCTCTTGGTGGTTATCACCGTCACCATTGGGCAGATTCATAAATGTTGCTGGGTCAATGCTATCCTGTTGGTTGTCAAGCCATTCCTCATCTCCATCATGCATTTTAATAATATTATGGAAGATTGCCGCAGCTGCTGGAATCTTGACTTGATTCTCTATTTGATGGAAGGTTGCAATATTAAGAAAAGGGAATCGCTTCTTCAGTATGCCCAAGAGCCTTTCTACATGATTTCTCATATGTGCATGACGGAGATTAAACAATTCTTTATGGTTTTGTGGCCGACGGTGACCATGTCCCCACTCTTTCAAGTGGTAGCGCACACCCCGGTATGGTGCAAGGAAGGACTGGGTGTTCGCGTAACCACCATCAACTAGGTAAAATTTTCCATTTGGTACTTTGAAACCTTTGAGTATTGTAGAACTCAGTACTCTTGCATCGGTGGCAGAACCCTCCCAGCCACATGAAATGAAAGTGATGTTCAGATCAAAATCACAAGCAATCATGACATTATGGCTAAGAGAGCCTTTCCTATTCCTCCATGGAGCTTGGTATGGAGGAGATGGACTGATAGGCACATGAGACCCATCTATAGCACCAATACAGTTCTGCAATGAAATGAAATGGAAAATATTTTTGAGATTGTACTAATAGGTAAGAGAAGAAAATTTTGAAGTTGTCATAGAAGATGGAACCTTGAAGTATGGAAAGAAGCGATCGTCCATAGAAATCTTCGGATGCGGTTCATCAATGTACCGAGGCCTCACAAATCGAGTTGCTAGGATGGGAATAATGTCAAAGAACTCTGATATATATTTGTGGAAGGTGTATCCACTATGCTCAAACTCCAATTGTAGATCTTCAAATGACACATTATGTGATAGCATATAGAGAAAGAAGGCCAACTTCTCTTCTACCTTGAGTCTACTATCTAATATCAGGCACTCATTCCTAAGATATGATGCCAACTATAAAAACCTCGGACCCTACGCTCTAAGTTCAAGCCTGGATGAACCGGAAGTGGTTAAAATAGTACAGCGGGGGCCTAGGGGCCACCCACGTGTAGACCCATCGGCCGTCCTAACCACTTCCAAGACATCGGGACAAGAGCGAGCGGCGTAGGCAACAGGCGAAGAGATCAAATACATACATAAATGAGTATGTATGCAAGCTACCTTACAACAGTTCTCAGAGCCATACCATCTAAAAGAAAATGAAATATGGCAACGCCATACGGCAAGATCCAAATAACCTAGATAGAGATAATAGTGTAGGATAGCTCCTCATACATCAAACATCAGAGTATCAAGCGAAAGCGGGTAACAAAATCCGAGTACGGACAAGAAGCAAATCGGCATAAGATACCACATAAGTAAGTACATCCCGCCCACAGATCTCGCAGATCCCCATCCCCGGAATCCCTACACCACGTGATCGTTGCCAGCTTCATCTGTCTCCACCCAGTATCCATCTTGCGAATACACCTGTTCATCTGAATCAAACAATTTATCGTGTGAGACTCTAGGGGTACTCAGCAAGTCTTTATGCCTCTAAAGGGGACATATACCTGGGGTGACGCAATTGCAGCAAAAGATAATAACTAACAAGTCTATGAATACTCTCTAACCATCCGCCTAACCAATGATAGACGGATGTCCGTTAATTAGGAACAATAGTTATAACAGTATAAAGTAACAGACCCATCCTCCTTCTCGCTTACCAACGAGAAAGCGGACGAACAACCCATCCGTTGGCAGTTTTATTAACCATTCCATGAGCATTGCACTATTTACTAGTCAGGTATTTAGTCAAATTAAAAGCGGTATTTTAGTTATACTTGTCTATGATCGAGAAACTGTGCTCCAAGTCGTCCATAACCGCGGACACGGCTTTCAGAAAGATTTACCCTGTAGGGGTGCACAAATAGCAACACACACTCGATCAACGTCGGAAAACTAACTCAAAACCCAATGAGGCATTCACGACAAAGCGATCACAGGATTCATAAAATATTTCAGGGGGCCACCCCACTAAGCTACCCGCAACGAAGTTGGCCGGCTCCGGAACGGACCCAGGGTTTGTGTGGACGGCGGTAAACGACTGGGAACCAGAAAGTGTGACTGGGCTTGTCGATACAGCGAAAACGTGTCACGATCCAAAATAGTACAGGTGCTCCATGCACAATCGTAAATAAAGCAGTAAAGCATGGCATAAGTACCGGATAGTAATAAAACCCCAAACTAGTTGTGGCCCCAAGAAATAGAAATGAATCAAGCTCTGGCTCAGGGGGTCCATAAGGCCTCCCGGATGTGATAGTGCGAATAGTCAAGGAACAGGAATCAAGAACTCGGGGTCCTACGGGACACAAGTGAGCATGAAAAACCAAATAACAGATATTGCTCACCGATGCCTGTTTCATTAGTTATCCTATTACTACTCAGGTTAAGTTGTTTAGGTACCTCATTATCCATCAGCCACTCACATACCCTACACATGCTGTTCTACGACTCGCATGGCTCAAACAACTCCTGTAGTAGTGGCTCATGGGATGGAGGAACAGGCTCGGTGGGGTTTAAAAGTAAAGGCTATGCAGTACTTGGGATTCAATTTAATACAATCGCGACTCAATGATGCAAGAATAAGATAGAGGCAATAGGTACTATATGTATGCAAGCATGTGGTAGTGCTTGCCTGGCAGCTCAGTTGATGCGAGATGTGGATCTGGGTAGTACTCCTGGGATTCCTGATATTTCCCATGCTCGGCGTCTATCCGAAAGAAGAACCAAACAAACAAGGGCCAACATAAATAAAGTGCACAAGCATCTAAATAAAATGCGACAAGCAAACAAGTATGCCATGATGAATGATGCACAAATTACATGGCAATAATGTAGCATCGCAAGGGTGAGGTGTGGGAACAAGAATAAATCATTTTATTATTTATTTGGTCAAGTTTTATTGCCATAAACAGTTCTGGTTTTAATAATGACATGATGCATGCTTCAATTCAGAACATGGAAAGCATAGTTAGAACGGGCTCGTCGCGCTGATCGATTTAGACATATTATTTGTCAAATTTAGAGTTACAGAAATAAAGTTATTAATTAATTAAGAAAAGGCATTTTTAATGCAATTAAACAATTTCGAAAATTTAAATTAGTCAAAAATTAAATTTGATGGAAGATTTGAATTCCTCACATTTTTTTATCCAAAAACATATATCATTTGTATTATTTGGATTGATTAATAAACAGTTATTAATTGCTGGATTTAAAACAGATTAAACAATTTCTAGAATTATTTTTATTAAACAGAAAAAGGACAAACATTTTGCACACAGAGGAATCTAGTCGCAGACGCTGACAGATGGGCCAGCCTGTTGATTCAGCACAGGTGGGGTGCAGCGGCTGTGCGGGGCTTTTCTCACCGTGTGATCAGCCAGCCGCGGGGATGACAAGTGGGTCCGGGGAACGACGGGTCCACCGCGCGTGTGCGCCAGCCGGGGCTAGACACGTGGCGGATCCGGGGGTCGGCGGGTTGAGGAAAAACAAACCCGGGTACCTTTTTGTAAAACGGCCACAACATATGACATGTGGGCCTTGATGGAGCGCGGGTTGGGAAAACAAAAAGGCCAGGGGGTATTCGCGAGAAAGGCACGGCTACTGTTTTTCTTCCCGTTTGTCTGACGAACTGACGGCGCGGTGCACAGAGTGCGGCGGACACAGAGGCGCGCGGGGATCGAACGCGCGACCTCGCGCTCGTGCAGCAAGGTTGAAGCCACTATGGTGGCTAAGGAGTGATGTTAGCTAGCGGTGGCTCGGCGAGATAACCTACTACGACGCGACATCGGACGAAGCGACCAGCGCGCGCCGTGCACAGAGAGTGTTCGATGAAACAATCTACACAGCCGGGACGCAAAGACGAACAGGGCATGTCTAGGGGGGTCAGTGGCTCACCGCGAGGCTCTCGGTGGCGTTGGATCGGCTGGGCACGCAGGAGAGCGACGGTGATGCAGGCGAGCGGCGAGCTAGGGTTTTCCTCGGGCTCGACGTCGTGCAGCAGGTCTGGGGCTCCTCTTCCTCAACGGCGTGGACAGAGGCGACGCATGGGGTGCTCCTTAGTCTTCCTCAACGCCTCAACACCACGCCCGCCTCCTCCTAGCAACTAGGGCGAGCCAACACCGACGATGGTCGCCGGAGATGGAAGGGAGAGGGGATAGCGGTAGGTGGGGAAGGAGGGGCGGAAGGCAGGCCCTGGGCGGACCTAGGGAGGCAACACAAGGCAGAGGGGAGAGGGGGTAGATAAGATCGAGGCAGAGGGGAGCACATGGGTCTCGATGTGGAAAAAGGGTGGCGTGCTCCTTTCCTCCTTCTCCTCCTCACTCGGTGGGCACAGCTCGGAAGCCTGGGTCTGCAGCTGGGGACAGAGGGGAAAGAGAGGGGGCCTCGGCTGGGGTCTGCATGTCAGCGAGGGAGAAGAACAGAGAGAGGGGGTGATGCTCGGCTAGGGCTAGAGGAGGGGTGGCATGGTGGCTCGGGCTAGTTGCCAGGCTAGGGTCTTGGGACAGAGCCAGGGTGGTGGTGGCCAGGTTAGGAAGGGCGGGTGGCTCAGCGTGGAGCCTAGCTAGGAGGGAAAAAGAGATCGGGTTAGGGTTTTGGTGAGGGGGGTGTGTAGAAGCTAGGTTTAGAGAGAGAGAGGACTCGGTATAGATAGAAGAAGAGAGAGGGCAAAACCACATGATGGATGAGCTAGGTTTTAGAGTAGCTAAGAAACACCAAAAGGAATTTGAATGAAGACAAAGGTCAAAACCAAAAGGTCCCAAAAGAGAGAGAGAGGTGGAAGAAAATAATGATCTTGCATGGCCCATGCATAATTAGTAAATGCCATATTGATTATTGTGAAAACAATTGTAATGACCATGGCATTTGTTAACACATGCACCCCAAAAATATGGAATTAAGGCCAAGCAAAAGAAGGAGTTGTGTCCCAAGTAGAATGGATGGAAAATGCCCATATTTG
This sequence comes from Avena eriantha, assembly GCA_910589775.1. Classification (NCBI taxonomy): domain Eukaryota; kingdom Viridiplantae; phylum Streptophyta; class Magnoliopsida; order Poales; family Poaceae; genus Avena; species Avena eriantha. Next base: position 131,957,633 of record OU342742.1, read on the forward strand.
AGTATAATGTGGGCATGCTAGTGTGTATGTCTCACTAGTTAAGTATATAGCCACCATTATATGCATACATAATCAAATACTCCCAACCAAACCATATGGAAGCTAGACAAGGAGAAAAAACTCACATAACATGCAAAGGTGGACATGTGGCTCTCCACATATCAACAATGTGAAAACAACATGAGGCATATATGGAAGCATGTGGAATTAGAAGTGGATCCATCCCAACCCACATGAGCTAGAGGTAAACCCAAATAAAAATGCAAAGCTCACATATAGTAGGATGGTGGAATTATGGGGTGGTGACAAGAAAGGTGGCGGAGTTAAATAAAAGATATACCCCCAACTCAACTTGGGCATCAAGCATTTATCAAGAACCAAATACAATATAACAAGAAGCAAATACAATTAATAGTGCATATGAGATAAGAACCAAAAGAAAAAGGTTTTATATGATGCTCAAATGCAAGGTGGCATGATGACATAAGGATGATATAATTATGATGCAACAATTATATGTAGGAAGTAGCATATTATTATTAGACCCTGTAGCATTACAGATGTTAGACAGATGGGATGCTACACCAACCACCTGAAAATGTCCGATTCCATCCTAAAAGCTACCCGGCAGTTCTTAACATGTCCATCTAGGATCTGTCTAACTCTCTTCTTTCCATAGAGAATGGAGGCGTTTGATTCTTTCCCTACTATCCATCAGATATGAGTAAAGTGCTGGAAATATGAAGAACAGCATCTCATCGTCATCCTCAGCCTTCCTCTTCCTAATACTTTCTAGGCTCCGTGGATTCATTTCAAGACTATAAAAAATAAGTAATACCAAAAATAAGCAGTACCAAAATAAGCAGTACCAAAATAAGACTTGAAAAAATGCCTAAAGTGAAGGTCATGCACATACTGAAATCAGGTGTGCTGACAGGGTCCCACGACGGCGGCGGCTCGTCCAATCCCACTAGAACCGAAGGAGGGGGAACCTATTAAAAAAAGATGTCAGACAGAATGAGTCATCCCTGTTAACGCATCTTAGTAACACCATGCGCCTAGCTCCCAATCCATGTAAATTGAATTGCAACTAACAGAAATAGTGCAGTACTACTGCTACCCATGCAAGAATAGTGCTCCTACCGTCAAGCATACATGTGCAGTATGCATGTTCGATCTAAATTGAATTGACATGTCACATAATTAGTGCAGAGTGAGTAGTCTATACTTTTAATCCTATTAAAAAGGTTGAGCATTAGAATTCGATGTAAACAGAGAATGCTATATTGTATTTGATATAAATGGTGAATATAAAGTGCTTGGATCACCTAGACAAAGGCATCGCTACTCATTGTTTCTCCTCAATATTCAGAACTGGAGTAAAGCTTATATATGAACAGGAAGAATTTTCATGTTACCTTTTTTATGTTCAACAATTTAAATTAGCAGATAACCACCATGGTATTGATATATATGAAGAGACAAGAAATCCCAAGTACCAACAGGATGTGAGATCTGATTGTGTAGCAACAGGTCTCCCCATGTGCACTTCACAAAGACTCACATGGCAATGTTTCCGACACAGATCAATGACCAGCACACCACTGCATGCGTCTCTAACTATGCTTTACCACACAGATCAACGACCGACAAATACTAACCAAGAACTCATCCTTCAGCCATCGGTTTGAATCAAGAACCCTAGGTCAAGAACAGTATCTACATGGGAATCAACCTAGGATTCATCTAGCAATAGATGGGAGAGGAGGGGATGAAGTGGAAGGACTTACAGGAGAGAAGTCCAGGACTACCGGAGAATACGATCGGCGGAGGGATCTCGGAGTAGGCTCCGTCGGTGGTATCGGAGCGGAATTAGATGGAGCAGCGGTGGATCTTGGCGTCGGCTACAGGGTGGGAAGCACAAGGGATGGAATGACGGAGGGATGGCGGAGCGGCAGCCGCGAGGCGAGTGCGTTCGCCGCCGCCAGCACGCGAGGAGGAAGAAACGCGAGGGGAGGCGAGCGTTTCGGTTCCACCCCGATCCCCTCGTGTTTCCTGGGGTTCGCTCGGGTTTAGCCCGCCCAGAACCGGTCGATCCACCTGTGCAAAACAGCCCGGAGTGGTTTGGAGTGGATTAAAAGTGGGCCGGGATTAGACACGCAAAACCCGGTCGATCCACCACAACAAAACGAGGCCTTACGAGTTATAGACTCCAGTACCCCTGCTCCAAAAAGAAGTGTATATAGTAAGTTAGGGACTACAAAAGGAGCCTTTTTGTTTCAGACTTCCATTAATCATAACAAAGCATAACAAAGAAGGATCTGTTCTTGTTCCTCAAGAATGCAGGAAGAAGATGTTATTTTCTCTCGATCACTGTTTCGAGGAATCATGAAATTTTTGTTGTGATAACCCAAAAGAGCTTGCATGCAATTTACATATCAGGACTGTATAAGTAGCAGTCACTAACGTACATGCCACCAAATTTCTTAGAAACCTCAATTTGTGCTACTAATAATTTTGCTATTAGCACAAATATATCATGTGGGCACTATAATTAATGCTGGTATTAGCACATAGATGTCTCGTACCAAAACATTGAAGACTAATCCATCTTAAAGAATAGTTGGTGACAATTAAAAGATGGTGATATTCCACTCCACTTACAAACAATTCTTCGGAATTCCCTCTTCATATCTTCCCTCTTTATAGCTGGAATAAATACTCCATACGATTTCCTTTGAAATTAACTCATCCTTTCTCTATTCCTTATCGCATCTAATTATTGCGCGTTTCTTTGAGAATTCAAGAGCACATTGCTTCTTCTGACATATGTTCTTGAGGTACTGTATTTAATGGACAGTTGTGCAGCTAAACTAATAGTAAAGAACAACTATTCATGCTTGAAAACAAATTGTAGTAGCTAGTCAAAATATACCAGTGTGCAAAATTTACCAGGCCTGCTAGGGACTTGGGCCACGCGTTCTTTCGTCTCTCAGTTGGTTCAAATTTTAGACTTCAAAGCAGTGTGTAATTCTGCGTTTTGCAAATACAAATCCATGGTTTTGCAAATTCTTGAAAATGCTGTATTATTTCCAAAGTGTGTTTTTTTTGCAACAACTATAAAATTCCACGTCTACAAAAACCATAGTATTTCAAATACTTTGTGTGGAAAGAGAAGATGTGCAAATTTTACATGTTCCCACTCCAAATTTCAGTTCAACTTCTCCATTTGATGATCATATGGTGAGGATGTTTGGATTGTGAAACAGATATTGCTTAAATTTTTGTTCCAAACATTTACACAGTAAAGTATTTGTATGACCTTACAGTACTTACTACCATATAAGCTGCACAAAAATTCTCAAATGATCACGCACACCCCTTAGAGCATCTCTAGTGAAATGTCTAAATGAGGACGTCCAAATCTCTATATAGACGATCAGTGTATAAAGATTCCTCTCTAGGCCTCCCCAGTTTTTCAGTGGAACATTTATATCTAAGAGGTGTAAATTCTCTCTCCTGTATTTTAATAACATCTTGTAACTACCATCGAACAACTATTTTTGACTTTGCGTCTCTTCCTCAGTTGGCATCGTTGATTGGCTATAATCTTGTGTGCCACTCCAATTCATGTCACCGGATTCCACATTCATCATCGCTAGAAATTCATTATTGTCCAATTGTGAGTTGTCCATCTGTACAAAAATAAAACAGGTCAAAATTCAGAACAAGTTATCATCTAAGAAAATTTGGTAGAAGCAGTTGTCTCACAAAGTGTCCATTACACGCAATTGTCTAGCAAAATTCAGTCAAAATATCTATCAATTTTACAAGAAGAGCAGCAGCTTGCATTCTTCTAACAAAATTCAGTCAAAATTTCTCTCTGTTTCTCTTGAAAAATTCAGTACATCAGAAGCATCAGCTTGCAATCATCTAGCATAAATGCCGTCAAAATTTCTCTCTACTTCTCTTGCAAAATGTAGTACAGCAGGAGCTAGCAGCAGCTTGCAGTATTCTACTAGTAGCAAAATTCAGTCAAAAAATTTCTTTGTTTCTCTTGCAAAATTCAGTACATCAGCAGCCACCAACGAATAGCTCCGTGCCTCAATCGATCTGTATCCATCTATCTAAGATCGAACTAGCATCATCTCTCTTCGCCGGCGGCCTCCCATAGCGCCCAAGCCCAGCCCACCCTCTGCCCCAATGACTGCCTCCCTCTCACCTCCCGCCTCTAGCAGTCTAGCTGCCCCACCCGCCCCAAGTGCCCTTCATCGGCGTGCAGGTAGAGGCATCGATCCACTCTAGGCCGGGCGGATCTGGCGACATGGCATGGAGCAGGGGACAGGAACATACCTGGTGACGACAGGCAGTTGCGAGGCGAGCTCGCTGGAGTGGTGTGCGTCCTCCTCGTCTCCAATGGTTCCAGACGGGGCGGGAACGAGCGCGTGGGCGAGCCGTTCGAGTTTGGATGGCGTGGCTAGGTCGTTCATATTTGGACGATGGGTAGTAGTATTCAGAGGTCGTCTAAATTTAGACCTCGGTTTAGACGAGCCACTGGAGAGCGATTCTGGCCTCTCATCGTCTATATTTACTATAGACGTCCCTTTAAACATCCACTAGAGATGCTCTTATTCATTCACAGAGATAGACACATCAAGTATCAGAATTATACTCCCTCTGTCCCAAAATATAAGACACCTAAGGATTAGCCAAAATTCAAACCTTACTAACTTTGACTAAACATTTAGGAAAATGTATATACATCTACAATATTAAATGGACACATTAGTAAAATATGCTTTATGATGAACCTATTGATATTGATTCAGTATTGTAAATATTCATATTTTTGTGTATACAACTTGATCAAACTTAGAAATGTTGACGTTTGAGTAATCATTAGGCGTCTTATATTTTGGGACAAAGAGAGTATAAAAACACTGTTAAAAATGAGATATAAACTCATTGACACGTTTAAGCAGTATTAGATAGTTCTGACACATGGAACACGAGTAAAGCATAAAACTACTTAACCAAAATGTAGGCGATTAATTGTATAAAGTATTCCAACACACATTGCACCCTTAAAAACTGACAAGAAGACATCAGGTATCATCATCCTCTTCCTCCTCATCCTCATCATCTTCTTCCTCCTCCTCATCATCATCCTCTTCATCATACTCCTCATCCTCATCATCCTCTTCATCATACTCCTCATCCTGTTCGAAGTCATAGTTGTACTCATGCATATCATCATCTTCCTCCTCGTCCTCTTCCTGCAGCTCGTCGTTGTCATAGTACACCATACATATCATGATGTTGACATCGATATTAGTTTCTCTACCGGGCACGACACACAAGCATTGCTTTGCTTCCCCATCAGGTTTTATTTCAAATTTTGAGGCTTGAATGTGCCCTTCAAAGCATGAGAATTGCACATGGACATCGACAGTGGCGCACGGAGTTTTTGGCCGGACACAAACGAGGGAGACTGCATGGCCGAAAGACTCGAGCATCACCACGTCAAAAAGGAAGAGGCGATCATGTTTGCTGCGGAGAACTTGAGATCCTGGCTTGACTGACAGCCAGAATGACTCGAATAATTCGATCCGTTTTGTTGCCAGCTTGTGCAGGGTAGTAAGATGATCCAGGAGTTCCGCACTTGGTGCAACGAAGCCGCAGCCAGATACTGGGCAGACACACGGCCTGATCAGGCACTGCGCCTCGTGTGCGTCCTTATTGTAGTACGTGAACTTCGTGTTGCATCCGTGCTTCCAGGGAATGAAGATATTGTCGACGACATGCTCCATGATGTAGCAGCGTTGGGTAGTGGAGCGATCGCTTTCTGGGATTTTATTGAAGCAAGGCGAGCAGATAGAATTCCCCTTGGAACACTGAAACATATCATATATACAAAGAATCATTTCTTTGCTGATCTAATAGCTAGTGTTATGTACAACAACAAAAAGGGCCGCAATGCAGTACTATGTTAAAAAAAAAAAGTTTATGCAGTACCTGGAAAATGGGAGGCCTGAGGGGGTTGGAGCAGATGGAGCAGTCGAATACCTCCATCCCCATGGTGACATTCTGCATCTTGCCACGGCTCTTTCCATCTTGGCAACAAACTCCTTCACATTTGTTGTCAGAGTTGACTGATCCCTCCAATGCCACCAAAGTGTCCTTACATGCTACAGGCTCTAGTACCCCTGCTCCACAAACAAGCTATAAGAGGAGTTTTTTTTAACCCAATAATCATGAAAAAACAGTAACAAGAAGCTGTTATTTTTCCACTCAAGAATGCATGCAAAAAGAAGCTGTTATTTGTTCTCGGTCACTGTTTCGAGCAAACAGAAATTTAATTTTGAGAACCCAGAAATTCTTGCATGCAACTTACATACCAGCACCATATAAGTAGCATGTGTAGCATGCGCTAGCATATAGGCCCCCAATTTTTTGTAGAAATCTCAATTTGTAGTACTAATTAATTTCTCTATTAGAACAAAATTATCCTGTGGGTAATATAACAGAAGTTGGTATTACCACCAAGATGTTCCGTACCAAAACATTGATGATTAATCCATCTCAAAGAATAGTTAGTGAGAATTAACAGATCCTCATATCCCACTCCACTTACAAAAGAACTGTTTGGAACTCCCAATTCCTATCTTTCCTCTTTCTAGCTGGAAGTCCCCTGTCTATTCCTTCTCGCATCTAATTATTGCGTTTTCAATGAGAATTCAAGAGCACATTGCTTCCTTTCACTTGTGTTCTTGAATAAAGTGTGTACTGCTTATTGATGGAAATGCATAGTACTATTCCTTAAACTAATTAATCTATATTTTTATATCAAGGACCTACTGAAAGTGAAATTCGAAGTTGCACAAAAGTCAAAGTTCCAAATATCACAAGCAATCGAAAAACTTAGGCATTACATATTAGAATCCTTTTGTTTGTGAAAATTTTAATGGCAACAAGGTCAGCTTTGTCACATTACATACTAGTATTTGCACACATGATTTTTTTTACTCAATGTTCATTTTGCGTGCATGTGGATCCATTTCACTGCATCCCCTACTAAATAGGAGTACTAAGATACTCTTTTATCGACCGAAAATGCAAAGACATTGTAGCCGATTGAGGCAACTCTTAATCGAGGAGCCTAATTTCAGAATGCGCTGTTACTAACATTTGCGGTGTGGTTTCGACAGCTAGCAATGGAAAAGATAGATTTGATGGCACGCACCGAATATGAGCTAAATTTGGCTGTAATCTGTTCACGTCCTTCTGTTTTCTAGTTCAGTAAAAATGAACGTAAGCTGCTTTGCATTACATTCATGATGAAAACAGCAGTACAGGACGAGTTAATATGTAATTAAGATCTAATTACTGCTAACTGAGACGCGTAGGCAATATTAACTCAGATCTTCTCTAATAACGTGAATTAGATGCTTTGACTGAACCTGCGTTTGGAGAGACCATGTGGTCGACGGAGAATTGATGTCAGATAGTGTGCGGCAGTGTTGTCGATCGGGCCTCCCGCACCTCGCCGGCAGTTCTTCACGTCAATCGGCAGCGCCCCTCCAGATCTGGTTTTGGGGTGAATTTCGGGAGGCAGCTTTTTGCCCTGTGCGACGGACTGATGTTAGAGCATCTTCACTCCTTGGTCGTTTCCAGGCCCAAATCCGGGCATATTTTAGGTAGGACTGAACTAGATTTCGGTCTTGGAACGCCGAGTTTCCCACTCACGTTTCCACGTCAAGTTCCCGCGTTTGGCCAAATTTTAGCAAATTTCGGTGAACTTTGGGCGAATGCAGACGGTTTTCATTAATTAAAGCCGAATATAGTATATTACATCGAATTCGGGCGAACACCCGAATTTTAATTTGAAAAACTTAAAAAGGATGTCGTCGCCGCTGATGCCGGACGTCGTTTCTACATGCCGAAGTTGTTATAGGAGCTACTCTGGCCGTCGTCGCCGCACCTCCAGGGCTGGTACGAGGGGCTGGCATCGTCGTCGCCGTCGGGAACGACGAGCGGCGGCGCGCCATCGTAGGCGATCGGCCAGCCCAGACCTGGCGCTCGGCTTTCTCCTGCTGACGCTGGACGCGGCAGCGCTCCATCTCCTCCCGGTGTGCCCTGGACCAGGCGAGGATGTCTGGCGACGAAGGCTCCGACGGGGGGATGGCGTCACGGAGGGATTGCTCCATCGCCATCTTCATGGCGAAGGCATCCTCGTCGACGGGGACCGCCCAGTCTACCTGCTCCATCTTCGGCTGGCGGAGGTGGGGGCGGCCAGTGGGCGACGCAGGTGCACCCGACTCGTTGATGACGATGCCGCGAGAGCTAGTCCTCGGCGGCGAGCTGACCAGCGTCTCCGGCTCGCGCTTGACAGGCCGTAGTGACGGCGAGACAAGCGGCGCGGAACCGGAGGAGCGTGAGGCCGAGCTTGCGGAGGAGGAGCCAGCCATTCTCCTCGGCAGCCAGTTGGCCGGATGACGGCGCCTGGCCCTTGCCGCCGGCGTCGGGTTGTGGGGGAAGCCGATGCGGGGAGTGTTGCTGGAGAGGATGTGGTCGAGCACCGAGGCGAGCGTGCGCCCTAGAACGCTCCACCGGTGGCGCCTCCCCGCCACGTTGCTGCGCTTCGGCGGAGAATCCGGCGGTCCTTCGTGGTGGGCGAGCTCCTGCAGACGCCGGTCGGCGTAGAACTGCTTCCAGAAGCGCAGGTTCCCCGGATCCTCAGTGATATCGGGGTCCTCCATGGCCGAGATCGCGACATGGATCTCCTCGGCCATCTCGTCGCCTACAGGCACCGGCGGCACTGGTATCCCGCCGAGGCTGAGCTTCCAGCCAGCCGGGACCCGGGTATCCGGCGGCGCCATATATCCCGTGTCCTGGAGGAGCCGGGCCTCCCACGCCTAGAGTGTGCGGTGGCCGAAGCCATTCGCCGCCGCGGTATCGCTGGGGAATCTCTCGCCCATGGTAGGGAGGTGGTGAGAGGGGAAGGCTTCGCCGGAGTCTGGTGTTCGCCGGAGTTGGGGGCTGCGAGAGTGTGGATGGAGCCGGCCGGGCGCGCGGTCTATATAGGCGGCGAGTGGCGGGAGGGGTGTAGCGGCGAGGGCGGGAAGTTAATGTCCGCCGGTCCTTCGCGTGAGCCGAGGCGACAGTGGCGGGAGGTTAATGCCCGACGATCCGCGCGGTGTTCCAATGCGGGAGGATGAGGACGGACCGGTTTCTGCCGCTGACTGGGCGGGTCCACTCGGCGAATGTTGCTCTAAGTGCAGCAACTTCTGAAGCTTTAGCTCTTCTTCGAGTGTTTTGGAGTTCATGGAATATTTGGGGTGCTATTCGGTGACAATCGAGTCGGACTCGCTTGAGCTGCTTCGAACTTATAATGATGTCATAAAGGTTTGGAGCCCTTACTCGGCGATCATGGCAGAGTGTTTCCTAAAGGCAAGTTTCATGAATGTTGTCAAGATCGAACACTGCAAAGCAAGAAAAATCTAATTTGGGATGGTGACCCTCGGGGGTTTATCTTATCATTTATATCTATATCTATCTAATAAATAAAGCGCCGAGTGGCACTCCCTAAAAAATAGTGATCATCAAACGGTTAGATATTATATTGCTGAAAGCTAACTATTAGTAAGTGAAATCTGGTCTATTAATTTGTACGGTATCAGTGTCCTAATTAAATGGAGATTAGCTAAATTCGCGTGATTGATGGCGAAATTCGCTAGTAAAATCCTTGGACGTTTCGGGGATGGGGATTGCTGATTGAAGATTTTGATGGCCTGTGTGAACTGGAGGATGTTGTTTTTGATGGTATGCTGGTCTGGGCACAAATCCATGGTATTCCAGAGTTTGCCCGCAAGACTGAAGTGATCGATGACTTAGCACGACAGGTGAGCATTGTGCGCGAGGTTCAGTTATTCCCAAGGCTGTTCTTTGAAGGAAATTATGTGGGGATTAGGGTTCACGTTAATATTAATAAATCTCTCATGCGTTTCATGTCACTCTCGTTGCCCCGAGGGTAGGAAGAGATTGCCGGTCAAGTATGAGAAGGTTCCTTTTTTGTGTAAAAAATGTGGCTTAATGGGTCATGATCATGAGGAGTATGGTGATGGTGCATGGGAGGATAATCAGCTCCAATACGGCACTTGGATGTTGGCAACTCGTCGAGTGAATCAGCCTATGCAGCCCTTTGTACGATCGGCTCCTAGAACCCCTGCGAGGGGTGGTTTTGCTGGAAGGGGTACTGGTAACCCTACTGTACCTAGGAAGAGATCGTCTACAGATGCAGATCTTGGCAAAGATGATGATCTCGCTGACACGGGTACTAGCCCGATTAAGCCAGCAACAGATACTGTTATGCAGGATGGTGGTTCCCAGTCGGCCCGCAAACAACTTGATTTGTTGGATGCTGGTATGGAAACGCCGAAGGATGATTCTGCAGCTTTGGAGACAGATCCAAAAACTCCCCTCCACCTCCCACGTACGTGAAAACAAAGGACAGGTCCAAGAACCGCAAAACTGGCTCAAATACCTCAGAAACTTCTATGTCATCATCGGCGGCGTCCCCCAAGGACGACCGCCGGGACAAATGAGTTGGTGTAGCTTGAACTGTCGGGGTATTGGAAACTCCCCGACATTTTGCGAGCTTTGTGTCCTCCAACGGACAAATAGTTTCCAGCTGATTTCCTTATGTGAAACTCGGCAGGGTGATCGTGTTCGGCGGTTAAGGAGTCGTTTAGGGCTCCAAGGTTTTGCCAGCGTGGATAGCAACGGGATGAGCGGTGGCTTGGCTTTGTTTTGGCACGAGAGTTATTATGTTGATATTCAGGATGCAAATGATCGGTACATTGATGCTTTTATCCGAATTTCACCAGACGATCCCTTATTTCATGTGACCTTTGTGTATGGCGACCCGAGGGTTGAAAATCGGTTCCGCATGTGGGATAAACTGGTGGCCCTCAAGGCGTCTTCCTCCCTTCCTTGGGTTGTTCTAGGCGATTTTAATGAAGCCCTTTGGCAATATGAGCATCTTTCGGCGACACAGCGGCCGGAAACACAAATGGTGGCGTTTCGAGACTGCCTCCAACTGTGTGAGCTTAAGGATCTGGGTTTTTTTGGGAACCCTTTTACATATGACAATAAACGAGCAGGGATTCATAATGTCCAGGTACGCCTCGATTGTGCGGTGTCCGATGACTCCTGGTGCTCCAAGAGAGGAGATTAGAGCCACGGAGGATATAATGAATAATATTTTATACCGTGAGGAAATGATCTGGTTGCAAAGGTCGCAGATCAATTGGCTTAGAGAAGGAGATCGGAATACAAAAAATTTCCATCACCGGGCTGTTTGGCGTGCACGACGCAACAAAATTTCTAAACTACGTGATGATAATGGTGTAGTGCAGACAGTCCCTACGGATATGCAGCGTATGGCTGTGTCTTACTTTACATCTCTATACACTAGGGATCCTTCTCTTCAGCCTGACCCGATTATTGATTTGACCCCGGCTCAAAATCTCTCAGGATATGAATGATCGGTTATGCAGGGATTTCTCTATGGAGGAGATTTCAAATGCTGTGTTTCAGATTGGTCCGATTAAAGCGCCAGGGCCGGATGGTTTTCATGCTAGATTCTATCAGCGTAATTGGGACCTCTTGAGGGATGATATTGTCCAGGCGGTGCTGCAGTTTTTTACTACTGGAATTATGCTGGAAGGGGTTAATGACACTTCTATTGTCTTGATTCCGAAAATTGACAACCCCATGAAACTAAAGGACTATAGGTCTATTGGGTTGTATAATGTGTTGTACAAGGTGGTGTCCAAATGCCTGGTCAATAGACTCCGTCCCCTACTAGGAGATATTATTTCGAAGAGTCAGAGCGCTTTTATCCCCGGGCGGATGATCTCTGACAATGCACTTTTGGCCTTTGAGTGCATGCACTATATGGAGCAATGGTACGTCTACTGAGTCCTCTTTTTGTGCTTATAAACTGGATTTATCTAAAGCTTATGATCAAGTTGACTAGCACTTTTTGGAGAGTACATTGCATAAGATGGGGTTCTCTCACCGGTGGGTATAGTGGATTATGGCGTGTGTTACCACGGTGAAATATTCGGTTAAATTTAATGGAACTCTATTGGAAGCCTTCTCCCCAACACATGGCTTAAGGCAGGGGGATCCCTTGTCCCCCTTCCTCTTCTTATTCGTAGTTGATGGTCTTTCCACCTTATTATGTCATGAAGTTAATCAGAATCTGTTGACTCCCATTAAGGTTTGTCGGAGGGCTCCTGGCATTTCACATTTACTATTTGTTGATGATACTTTGCTGTTCTTCCGAGCCACCGAGTTGCAGGCAAGCTGTGTTAAAGAGACTATCGAGTCCTTTGCTGCATGTACAGGCCAATTAATTAATCCTTCAAAATGCTCTATACTGTTCAGCTCGTCTTGTCCTGCAGAAACACAGGAGGCCATCCGATCTATATTGCATGTGGAGCATGTTGGTTTTGAAGCCAAGTACTTGGGCCTACCCACGCCTGAAGGCAGGATGCACAAAGGCAAATTTGAGAATCTGCAGTCACGACTCATCAAGAGTTTAATCAGTTGGGGTGACAATCTTCTGGCACAAAGTGATAAGGAGGTTTTCATTAAAGGCAGTGGCTCAAGCTCTTCCCACATATATTATGAGTGTTTTTAAACTGCCGCATCTGTGTGTGATGACTTGGAAAAATTGAGAAGAAATTATTGGTGGGGTGCTGAGAATGGCAAGCGAAAAACTCATTGGGTCAGTTGGGCTCGTCTAATTAGACTGAAAGGCCAAGGTGGGCTGGGTTTTCGAGATATGAGGCTGTTTAACCAAGCTTTATTGGCACGTCAAGCATGGCGATTACTTGTGTTCCCTGACAGCCTATGTGCCCGTGTTCTGAAGGCTCGCTACTACCCTAATGGCCACCTGTATGACACGGTTTTTACAAGCAATCCTTCTTCTACTTGGACAGCTATCTCTCATGGCTTGGTACTGTTGAAGCAAGGATTGATTTGGAGGATTGGAAATGGTCAAAGTGTTTGAATTTGGAGAGATGGGTGGATCCCTCATGAATCTGGTTACAAGGTGATTACTCCAAGGAGGAACAGCCGGTTGCACAAGGTTTCGGATCTTATTAACGAAGATGGTCTCTGGGAAGAGTGATCTGGTCAGGTCTACCTTTCTCCCTTTCGAGGCCGAGGCGATTCTGAGGATTTCTCCTTCCCGAAGATTGCATGATGATGTGTTGGCATGGCATCCTAAGAAATCCGGAATTTTTTCTGTTCGTAGTGCTTACAGATTGGCTCTGAGCGAGACTCTGGTCTAGTGCAATTTTGCTACATCCAGTAGCTCTCCTGCTGGTGATCATCCATGCTGGGCTAAATTATGGAAATCCACGGTGTCACCAAAGGTAAAACTCTTCACATGGAAGTCTGCCTTGGGTGCTCTTGCTACTGAGGTCAGTAAGCAGCATCGTCATATGCAAGTTTCAGGCCTGTGTAATATTTGTTGGGCCCATCCAGGGGATGACCTGCATGCTCTCCACGGGTGTACTCATGATCAGTTACTTTGGAACGAGATGAGACGCTACTGGTCTCTACCGAATGACGAGCTTCTACACCAACACTCTGATAATTGGCTTCAAATGGTGCTGCAATGCATCCCGGATCAGCTGGTGGACTGCACCCTCCTTGTTATTTGGCGACCGTGGTATGCAAGAAATGAGATAACGCATGGGAAACCCCTCCCGTCCGTCGAGGATTCAAAGTTTCTCTTGCTAAGATATCTGAAACTGCGCGTGAGGTCAAGGTAACACCCACGAATGTCCTGATCAAAGGCAAAAGTCCAGTGATTGCCGCAATGGGTTCCCAAGAAAGCACCACTACAGGAATAGGAAGCTTCGCCGAGGGTTGGGAGCTACGCCGACGACCAAATGTCGGGGCCATCGGTGTAGCCATCGTCCAGGCCAGCTTCCCTCCGCGGTCGTCGGCGTACACCTGCCCTCGGCGTATCCTATGCTACGCCGAGGACAGCGTCGGCGTAGGCTATTTTTCCTTTTACCTCATTAAACTTTGAAAAATCATAACTAAATCATTCTAATTCGGAAAAATACAAATAATATATCAAAATTTATAAAAAAAATAAGATCTATCTATCTACACTTAAATATTACATATTTATAAAAATATATTAAGTGAAATATAAAACATTATATATAGTTTAAAACGGGCATACAAAATTCAAAAACGATCGAAACAATGCGAAACCTTCGCGTGGTGTCATATTATGTGACATAGTTACAAGGAAAAATATCAAACCTGATATATTGATTATGTCTGAAAAACACCTTCGCAAAATGACCTATCTCATTCGAGGTTTCTCGGCTTTTGCGTCAAATGACCAATGTTATGGCTAAAATCAAGGCATAGTTTATGATAATGTGCCCATATTGTGCATACGTGTGCATCATGGGATGGCGAACAATATTGCAGGAGGAAGTTTTCCTTTTCATGGCACCAAAACACCATTTTTCATTTTCTGAGCACAAAAAACGAACGGTTTTGTGAAGCAACCACCAAATAGCTAATTCAAAATTCTACCACCACATTTTACAAAAAATACTAGACCACCTTATATATACAATGTCTCAATAGGGGGATCCAAAACCTTCCCGTCCACCCCTGGTGAAAAAGATAAATTCCTGCCGAATCGGTAGGAAGTGGGTCAGATATGAACTGCATGTACATGATACGATGCTCATATTTTTTTTTCAAAAATCATTTTTAAGTTCACAATATGCTATTTTTATCAAAGATCCAATGCAAGTTTTCCTTTTCGTCGCACCAAAAAACCATTTTTCATTTTTCCGAGCGCAAAAAGGGGGATTTTCTGAAACAACCACCAAATAGCTAATTTAAAAACGGGGGTTTGTGATTAGTTGATATGGATATCATATTTGCATTCCTATCATTTTTTTGATCAATTTAGACATATTATTTGTCGAATTCGGATTTACAGATTTAAAGATATTAATTATTCCATATTAAATAGAAAAATACAAAATAAATAAAATCATTATATTTTTATTTGAATTCAATAATGTTTTTACTTATTCATTGTTGTTTACTTAAATAATTGTTTGTAATTTCAAAAAATATAAACATATGACATGATGATATAAGAGTTAATAGGATTGATATCATAGTATTGACAACAAGGTAAAAATTGCATCGCGGCAATAGATTCTGAAGGAACAAAGAAGTTAAGCGTGCTGGGGGTGGAGTAGTGCCCGGATGGGTGACCAACCGGGATGTTTGACCAAGACTGCAATTTGACCTAAGATTAAGTGCAATTAGTGTTAAAATTGTTCCAAGTGGGCGATTATCGAGTCAAACAATTCAAAAATTAAAAAAATAGAGAAAAAAATTTGAAAAAAATTAATTTTTTTTGAAAATTAATTTTACAACCGGCCGTTAGACTATGCTAACGGCCGCTATGCCGAGGGAAGCCGTCGGCGTAGCCTACGCCGACGGCTTTTTTATACACCGACGGTCTTTATGCGCTATGCCGAGGGAGACCTTTGCCGAGGACCTACGCCGAGGGCAGCCCTCGGCGTAGCATACGCCGACTAGGATCAGGGCTACGCCGACGACTTTTAGCCCTGTAGTGCACCTGATAAACCATGGGCTCGGCCAGCATCAGGATTGATGGCTCGGTGTTGATGTAGAGCTCGTTGGGGAACCCCAAGAAGAAGGTATGATGAGCACAGCAACAAGTTTCCCTCAGTTATGAAATCAAGGTTTAATCGAACCAGTAGGAGCAAGGAAACACCCCAAAGGTGTTGCTAGCTGAGCCTTGGCAGGGCGCACTACCGGTGCTAGTAGCAACGTGGAGACCTCCACAACACAACCACATAACTTTATCCCCAACATGCGCTGAGGTTGTCACTCTCACCCGTTTTGCGGAAAACAAAGGATTAAACGTATCGAATGGAAGAAAGTAATAGTTTGCAGAAAGTAAACACATAGCAGTAAACAGTTTGTAGATTATATGTAAAAGAAAGGACCGGGATCCATAGTTCACTAGAGGTGGCTCTCCTTAGATAGATAACATGCTGGGTGAACAAATTATAGCGGGGCAATTGACAAATATCGAGAAAGCAATACATGCATATACTAATCATGTTGACTCCTTTAGAACTTGATTGGGCATTACAACATTATACATAGACCGCCATCCAACTGCATCTATGACTAATAATCCACCTTCAGTTTATCATCTGAACCCCCTCCAGTATTAAGTTCCAAGCAATAGATTATTGCTTTACGAATTGCGTGTAAAGTAAACAATACGATTGTTCTATTAACAAAGGATTGTTGTTTTCTCCCTAGTAGCAATAGCACATCTAGTACCTTAGAGATTTCTATCACTTCCCCAGATTACCAGAGGCATGAACTCACTATCGAGCATAAATACTAAATCTTGGAGTTGCTAGCATCTACTTGGCCAAGATAGCTACTAACAATGGAAAGAATGCAAGATCACAAATAACAAAGACATGATAGAATCAATAATCAATCTGAAATAGCATCTCAATATCCATCGGATCCCCGCAAACACAACATGCAGAATTACAAATAGATGATCTTGATCATGAACAGAGCTCACAAGATCTAAACATGAAAGCACAAAGGATGAGAACCAGCCATCTAGCTACTACATGGATCCGTAGTCCAAAATTGAACTACTCACTCATCACACCGGAGGCTTGCATGGTGATAAGGAAGGCCTCCAGGGTGAATTCACCTCTCTGGCAGGGTGCCGAGAAGAGCTTTAGATACCTCCCGATCTAGGGATGGAGATGACGGCAGCTACATACTCTTTCGTGAATTTTTGATCGGGTACTTAGGGTTTTGGTCCGGAGGGCAATATATAGGCGGAAGGAGAGGCCGAGGGGGTGCTGGGGTCGGCCAGACCACCCCCTAGCGCAGGCCAGGCCTGGCCACGCGACCAGGTGGTGTGGTCGGCCCCCAGCCCTTCTCTGTCTTGTATTCTGGCATCTAATGACTTCCGAAAAAATAGGCACTTTGGCTTTTGTCCCGTCCAATTATGAGAATATTCATTTTCTGGCTTTCCTGGAACCAAAAACAGTGATGGCACACTTTACTTTCTTGATGGCACACTTTACTTTACTTTGACGAACTTGATGGTACCCTTTACTTTCTTGCATTTAATAAACTTGAACCATTGTGCTCACCTATGTTGCGTATATGCTTGCGCTTTGTAAGTTGTGAATTAGCAGAACCATGCTGTCATGGGGAACGCTTTCAACATTGCACCGGTACTTTGTACCAAGTTGATATCATGTTCTTTTGTCTATGGATGTCGTCGGTGTGAAATTAAAGGGGAGCTTGTAAGTCCATGGAGTTATGCATATGTGTTAGAGAAACGCCTGGGCCGCTGGTCTAATCCATGCTGACATGGTGGAAACCTGCAGCGTAACAATAACGAGTATCTATGAAGCATTCTTCATATAAAAAAAGAGTCCGATATTGAGAAAAAAGAGAAAAAGAAAAAAAAGAGATATTATGAAAAGAGGAAAGAGAGAAAAAAAAGCACCATATTCCCATGGTAAATAAGAAGATTGCTGAGATACTTGTTGTCTGCTTGCCTTGTCATTTCGATATGGGGATTCTTCCGTATCATCGGGCAAGGGGTACCCCGTTGGCGGTTCTCAATGATACACATATGCTTACGATGACAAGAATTTACCGGTGACTAAACTTGAGTAGCATGAGGAGCGGCCCTCGTATTCAAGGGACATGATATTCTCAACTTACAACTTGTCAATGCATATCCTCATTTTTGATCACTTTAACCTTAATCACCTAAAGATGCCTATGATAGGGGCAATGAGAGCTGAAAGCTAGTAAGTATCGTAATTTTTGGGAGCTCTTTACGAGACTTGCAATCCCTGCTTCCCTCTTTGAAGGGCCTTTCTTTCACTTTGTAGTTGAGTCAGTAAACCTATTCCCTTCTTTCTCAGCAAGTATTTTGAGTTGATGTGTTTCATTCATTCATATGATGATTTATTCAATCATGTCTCTTATGTTCCTTGTTTTTCACATTGCTCTTAACTTGATGTTTACTACTTTGAAAACCAGTTATTTGGAAACTCCAGCAAATTATCAACTATTCTTCGACCAAGAGCTAAGTTTGTCATTACCAATTATGATTCACTTTATGTATCTTTATTGTGTTTGCTTTACTCATTGCAAGTTGAGTTGTATAATAGTGAGTTGTCTTCTATTATGATCTATGTATTTGATGAATGTGATGCTTCCTATCCGTATTCTTTTATCGACTCTTCACTCCATAAACCCGAGGCCATGTTTATTGAGCTCAGTTTTGCTTGGGGACAAGCGAAGTCTAAGCTTGGGGGGAGTTGATACGTCCATTTTGCATCACTATTCTATGTCATAATTCACTATTATTCATTGATATATTTCGTATTGAGAGGTGATACTTATGTTATTTCATCTGTTTTTGCATGGTTGATGACTTTTGGAGCATGGACCGCTGCAGTCAGGATTCTGATGGAAAAGGTGCTGTTTGGAGGCAAAATTCGCGAAGATCAGAAAATCCGGGAAAATATACGGAAAATCCTATTTTTCCAGAAGACTAAGGATGCTAGAGGATGGACTGGAGGTGGGCCACATGGGGCCCACACTACCCCATGGCACGGGCAGGCCTAGGCCGCACCTGGAGGTGGTGTGGCCACCCTGGCCCACTCCAGCGTCTCCCCTCTGGCTTATATCATCCCCCCGAAACCCTAAGACTCGAGGAGCAACCATAGAAAGATTCCGCCGCCTCTGTGGGGCGGAAAACACCGAGAGAGAGAAAGATCTCTCCGGCAGACAGGTTTCTACCGGGGGAATTCCTTCCCGGAGAGGGGAGATCGTCGCAATCAACACCACCATATTGCTGTAACAATTGAGTTGAATCTTGCATTAGTTCATAGGGGAAACTTTCCCGGTGTTGATTACTCTTTTTAGTTGATGCTATTGAGTGAACCTTTAAATTATTGTTTATGTTTAGATTGTTATACATCATTATTCCATCTCTGATCATGCTCCATATGATGTCTTGTTAGTAGTTCATTTTGTTCTTGAGGACATGGGAGAAGTCTTGTTGTGAGTAGTGGAGTTGCGTTGAGAAATATTCAATAGATTGTTATTTAAGTTGCGGTGTACTTCTTCTAGTGGTGTCATGTGAACGTCGACTACATGACACTTCACCTATATGGGCCTAGGGGAATGCATTGTGTATTTGGCTACTAATCGTAGGGGTTGTCAGAGTGACAGAAACCTGAACCCCCGTTAGGAAACCATTGCACAAGGGACGTAAGGGTCTTAGAGTTTAAAGCTGTGGTTAGGTTTCTACCTTAATTACGTTCTTGTACTTACAGATATTTGCAAGGGGTATAATCACAAGTATGTATTAGTCTTGGATGAGGCGGTACATTAGCACAGGTTCACCCACACAACATTTAGCAAGCTAAAGAAGATTAATTGACTATATGAAGAAAAAGCACTTGACAGTCTTCCCATGTGTCCTCGAGAATGTTTGGTCATCTTAAGAAATACAACCGGCTTGTCCTTTGCTGCATAAAGGATTGGGCCACTTGCTGCATTTATTCCTACTGTCTTTTATTTACTCGTACTTTGTTTACTTGCTTTATCGAAAACCCCTAAAAATCCGTTTGCTAAGTATTTGTAGAGAATTCCTGATCCATACCACTAGCTAGCACCTTCTGCTCCTCGTTGGGTTCGACACTCTTACTTATCGAAAATACTGCGATACACCCCCTATACTTGTGGGTCATCAAGACTATTTTATGGCGCCGTTGCCGGGGAGTGAAGCGCTATTGGAGAGTGGAACTGGCAAAGGAAACTTCTACTGTGAGTATTGTTTACTTCTGCTAGTTGCTTTATTTTTGTTATGGATAATTCGCTGAGTTTCTTATTTGGTAATGCTACTACCACTGGTAAGGTAGTAGATAAGCCACCACCTGCTGAGAATGATGTTTTCAAAATACCTATAAGAATTATTGATCGTGTTATGGATAACTACTATGTTGGGGATGGAACTGTCCATCCCGGTGATCATTTACTCTTTATACACGAATTATGTGGGTTGTTCAAGTGTGCAGGTATTACTACAAATGAAGTTAAGAAGAAGTTACTCTCATTATCACTGAAAGGAAGAGCTGAGGAATGGTATAAGCTACTGAAGAATGGTCAAGCTCTGGAATGGGAGGAAATAGTGCATCTCTTTTATTCAAAGTTTTATCCTCCTAGTGAGATTCATAAAGACCGGAATCAAATATACAACTTTTGGCCTCTTGATGGAGAGAGTACAACTCAAGCTTGAGGGAGATTGAAGTTACTAATGCTCAAATGTCCCATTCATGAGCTCCCCAACAATATTATTATCAATAACTTTTATGCAAGGCTCCCTCTACATGATAAAGATTTATTGGATGCTTCTTGTGCTGGATCATTCACTCGCATGGAAGAAGAAGCTAAATGGGACCTTCTAGACCGTATTCAAGACAATGCTGAAGCTTGGGAGAATGACAAAGGTAGAAAGTCAGGTATAAATTATGATTATGAATGCATTGAATCTTTTATGGGAACTGATGACTTTCAAAATATTAAAAATGCTTATGGTCTATACTCTCAAGCTATTGCTTCTTATTTTAAGGCTTTTGCTTCCTACATTGAAGTGCCTAAAAAGAAGTGGAATAAGTATCATGAACCTTATAAAGATGTTGCTAAGAGTGTTCCTGCAAGAAATACTGAAGTTTATACTGCTAACCATGTCTTACCTAAACCTTATATTGAGAAAATACCTTTCCCAGTTAAGGTAAAGGAACATTCTATGATAGCTAGTATGGTTAATGAAAGTACAAATAAAGCTGTTGAACCTGATAGACAAATGGTTGATGAACCTATAATGGCAAATGTGAAAGACTTTGTCACTAAGTATGAGGAAGATAGACACACTATCCTTTGTAAGAATACCTCTAATATTGTTTCACATAGTAGTGTTATGAGAGCTAGTATTCCCGTATTTTTTGTTAGAATAAGTGATCATTGCTATGATGGTCCTTGTGATAGCTATATTGTCAAGTTTATGCATGATACTGAAAGTTACTATGAAAGAGGGAAAAGTGTTCTTATGAATCTTAATCATATCAAGTTTCCTCGTTTTATGCTGAAAGTTTTTATGTTGCACTTCTTTTGCCTTCTTATGCAAGTTGCCTCTAGTTTCAGTAACTTGTTTTTTTACAAAATACCCTTGCATAGGAAGTGGGTTAGACTTAAATGTGTGTATGTTTTTTCTTCTTAATTCTCTCTTTCACTTCAATCCATATCCCTATGAGAGCTTCTTCAAAATTATCATGCCCATCTTAATGGCTATAAAGAAAGAGCTTTATGGGAGACAACCCAGTTTGTTTTTGCTTTTAGTTTGTTTTTGTTTCTTTGAGTCTTGGAAGTTATTACTTCGGTAATAACCGCTCTTTATCCGTTTTTTTGGTTTTTGTGTCAAGATCAACCTCTAATGAGAGAGAAGTAAGATTTGGGGAAGTTGTTGTCCCGAAACACATTTTTGTGCTTCACCGTAAAAATTCGTGAGAGATCTCTGTATGTCAGATTGAGCTGTAATTTTTTGTGCTTCTACCCCAGGTTGTTATTTAACTTTAGTTAGTTTTGCACTTTTTGATTTGAGCAACAGAAGATTTTCGAAAAAAATGATCATTACCTGCTGTTCTGTTTTGACAGATTTTGCCACTCTTGCATTTGCTTCTTTATTCGATTTCCTTTTTGAATTCTTTTTGGGTTTTCGGAAGGAGTTGCTACAGTAGCTTATGTTTTGACGGTTTTTAGTTGAAGTTGGACTCAAAAGGTTTTATCACTTTACTTATACTAATGTTGCTAATGCGAACTGTGTGAAAGAAATTTTCAGGAAGTGGAGATAATGGTGTAATAAGGAAGAGAAGGGTTTTATGACTCAAGTAATAAGTGTATGAAGATGAAGATATTGATGATATTCAAGAGATGACTCTGAAAGAATCTACTAGATACCAAATTCAGAGACTTGCAGAGTTTGTTTTCAAATAGGTAACAGTTCTGGTAAGAAAAGTTCCGCGAAAATACAATCCAACTATATTTTTGCAGTTTTCAGTCGATAAGGAAAGCTACGAAGCGAAAAAGGGACGGAAACGGAGCCAGGGTGGCTCACACCACCTTGATGCACGGGCCCACTCCTGGCCGCGCCACCAGGTGGTGAGTCCACCCCGGACTCCGCCTCCAACTCGCTTTCTCCCAGTACCTTCCTTTTGATATGAAACTTCGTAATATATAACCCCCAGATCTTCCGAGGTCCATATATCGTGTTTTCGTTGTGTTTTTGTTTCGATCTGTTTCTGCCAGGACATACTCTTTGAAAGTTTAGAAGCACAATGGTGTCCGCCAAGGATAAAGGGAAGGAGCCCATGGAGGAAGACCTCCAAGACCCCGGGAAGGAGAAGGAGATGAAGAGTGAAGGTGAAGAGGAGCAAGGCCAACACCCGCAGGAGGGAAGCCTCCTCATCACCGTTCAGATCCCTGGTCACTTCCTCCACGCACCAAGAATCATTTCCATACCCTTATCCATGAGCATCAATACCAGAATATGCCCAAGGAGAAATTACCCTCCAATTGGGATTTGCCTCGTTCTAGCCATGCAGGAAAACAAAACTTCAAGGAGGAAGAGTGGGGAAAGAATAGCAAGAGCTGGAATTCTCAACACGACATGATCATGAGCCGCATTGAGCAAAACTCATAGCTGATTCGTAATCTCTCCTTCGAGATTGAGGACTTGGGGAAACTGATCAAAGAGCTCATCAAGAGGATACCACCACCTAAGGAGTAATTCATCATCAGGTTTGGCATCCCCTTGGTTTGTTCCAAGCTTGGGGGAGTGCCGCGGTATCACATCACTATCTTCTATCTTTTTACCTTATTAGTAGAGTCATATCATGAATAAAGGAGTTATTATGTAGTATGGTTTGCATTATGGAAGTGTCCCCTCTCTCGTTAGATATGTATCCCTTGGTGCGAGTTGCCGTTATGGTTTATTAATGAGAAGTTATATCATTCACTCTTTTGCATAGCTTATTTTAGTTTTCAATTCGTGGTTATATGATTGATATTATTGTTAGTATTGGTATCACTTTGGGATCATTGAGTTAATTTAGTTGGTTTTGGCAAACCTGGCTCGGTCAGTAGCAACACCTTTTTGACAGTTGAAAAGAAAAAGATAGAAGTACTCTAAATAAAAATAATTTCATCATCTTTCTTTCTTGATTTGCTCATAAGTCTAGATTCTCTAGTTAAGATCTTTTGTGCTTCCAAGGAAGATTGCATGTTTGTCTTTATCATTTTTATGTTTGGTTGTTTCCTTCAACTCTTATACTTGCTACCCAGCCTTCCTAGCCAAAAATCTGTACTGGGAGGGTATTCTTCTCGTGCATCTACCTCCTTTAAACCAAAACCTTTGCCATTTGTGTCCACCATACCTACCTAGTAGCATTATTGCTATTCCAAGTAAATTCTTGTTTTATCTACCTCCCAAATTAAACTTGTTATGTGAAAATTAGTGATTAAAGATCTCACAAACTTGATGGCACACTTTACTTTCTTGCATTTAATAAACTTGAACCATTGTGCTCACCTATGTTGCGTATATGCTTGTGCTTTGTAAGTTGTAAATTAGCAGAACCATGCTGTCATGGGGAACGCTTTCAACATTGCACCGGTACTTTGTACCAAGTTGATATCATGTTCTTTTGTCTATGGATGTCGTCGGTGTGAAATGAAAGGGGAGCTTGTAAGTCCATGGAGTTATGCATATGTGTTAGAGAAACGCCTGGGCCGCTAGTCTAATCCATGCTGACATGGTGGAATCCTGCAGCGTAACCATAACGAGTATCTATGAAGCATTATTCTTATAAAAAAAGAGTCCGATATTGAGAAAAAAGAGAAAAAGAAAAAAAAGAGATATTATGAAAAGAGGAAAGAGAGAAAAAAGCACCATATTCCCATGGTAAATAAGAAGATTGCTGAGATACTTGTTGTCTGCTTGCCTTGTCATTTTGATATGGGGATTCTTCCGTATCATCGGGCAAGGGGTACCCTGTTGGCGGTTCTCAATGATACACATATGCTTACGATGACAAGAACTTACCGGTAACTAAACTTGAGTAACATGAGGAGTGGCCCTCTTATTCAAGGGACATGAGATTCTCAACTTACAACTTGTCAATGCATATCCTCATTTTTGATCACTTTAACCTTAATCACCTAAAGATGCCTATGATAGGGGCAATGAGAGCTGAAAGCTAGTAAGTATCATAATTTTTGGGAGCTCTTTATGAGACTTGCAATCCCTGCTTCCCTCTTTGAAGGGCCTTTCTTTTGCTTTGTAGTTGAGTCATTAAACCTATTCCCTTCTTTCTCAGCAAGTATTTTGAGTTGATGTGTTTCATTCATTCATATGATGATTTATTCAATCATGTCTCTTATGTTCCTTGTTTTGCACATTGCTCTTATCTTGATGTTTACTACTTTGAAAGCTATCTTTGAAAACCAGTTATTTGGAAACTCTAGCAAATTATCAACTATTCTTCGACCAAGAGCTAAGTTTGCCATTACCAATTATGATTCACTTTATGTATCTTTATTGGGTTTCCTTTACTCATTGCAAGTTGAGTTGTATAATAGTGAGTTGTCTTCTATTATGATCTATGTATTTGATGAATGTGATGCTTCTTGTCCGTATTATTTTATCGACTCTTCACTCCATAAACCTGATGCCATGTTTATTGAGCTCAGTTTCGCTTAGGGACAAGCGAAGTCTAAGCGTGGGGGGAGTTGATACATCCATTTTGCATCACTATTCTATGTCATAATTCACTATTATTCATTGATATATTTCGTATTGAGAGGTGATACTTATGTTATTTCATCTGTTTTTGCATGGTTGACGACTTGTGGAGCATGGACCGCTGCAGTCAGGATTCTGTTGGAAAAGGTGATGTTTGGAGGCAAAATTCGCGAAGATCAGAAAATCTGGGAAAATATACGGAAAATCCTAATTTTCCAGAAGACTAAAGATGCCAGAAGATGGAGTGGAGGTGGACCATAGGGGGCCCACACCACCCCATGGTGCGGGCAGGCCTAGGCCGCGCCTGGAGGTGGTGTGGCCACCCTGGCCCACTCCAGCCTCTCCCCTCTGGCGTATATCATCCTCCTGAAACCCTAAGACTCAAGGAGCGACCACAGAAAGATTCTGCCGCCTCTGCGGGGAGGAAAACACCGAGAGAGAAAGATCTCTCCGGCAGACAGATTTCTGCCGGGGGAATTCCTTCCTGGAGAGGGGAGATCATCGCCATCAACACCACCATCAAGCTAGACTTCATCGGGATCATCATCATCATCATCACCACCACCATCATCACCATCAGCACCCTCATCACCATCTCCATATTACTGTAACAATTGAGTTGAATCTTGCATTAGTTCATAGGGGAAACTTTCCCGGTGTTGATTACTCTTTGTAGTTGATGCTATTGAGTGAACCTTTGAATTATTGTTTATGTTTAGATTGTTATACATCATTATTCCATCTCTGATCATGATCCATATGATGTCTTGTGAGTAGTTCGTTTTGTTCTTGAGGACCTGGGAGAAGTCCTGTTGTTAGTAGTGGAGTTGCATTGAGAAAGATTCAATAGATTGTTATTTAAGTTGTGGTGTACTTCTTCTAGTGGTGTCATGTGAACGTCGACTATATGAAACTTCACCTATATGGGCCTAGGGGAATGCATCGTGTATTTGGCTACCAATCGTAGGGGTTGCCGGAGTGACAGAAACCTGAACCCCCGTTAGGAAACCATTGCACAAGGGACGTAAGGGTCTTAGAGTTTAAAGCTATGGTTAGGTTTCTACCTTAATTACTTTCTTGTACTTACGGATGTTTGCAAGGGGTATAATCACAAGTATGAATTAGTCTTGGATGGGGCGGTACATTAGCACAGGTTCACCCACACAACACTTAGCAAGCTAAAGAAGATTAATTGACTATATGAAGCGAAAGCACTTGACAGTCTTCCCATGTGTCCTCAAGAATGTTTGGTCATCTTAAGAAATACAACTGGCTTGTCCTTTGCTGCATAAAGGATTGGGCCACTTGCTGCATTTAATCCTACTGTCTTTTATTTACTCGTACTTTGTTTACTTGCTTTATCGAAAACCCCTAAAAATCCATTTGCTAAGAATTTGCAGAGAATTCCTGATCCATATCACTAGCCAGCACCTTCTGCTCCTCGTTGGCTTCGACGCTCTTACTTATCGAAAATACTGCGATTCACCCGCTATACTTGTGGGTCATCACCGCTCCTCATTCTACTCAAGTTTAGTCACCAGTAAGTTCTTGTCATTGTAAGTACATGTGTATCATAGAGAACCGCCAATGGGGTTCCCCTTGCCCGATGATACGAAAGAATCCCCATATCAAAATGACAAGGCAAGCAGACCACGAGCATCTTGGAAATTTTCTTATTTACCATGGGAATATGGTGCTTTTTTCTCTCTTTCCTCTTTTCATAATCTTTTTTTTTCTTTTTCTCTTTTTCTCAATATAGGACTCTTTTTTATAACAAGAATGATTCATAGACAGCTCATTATGGTTACGCTGCAGGTTTCCACCATGTCAGCATGAATTAGACCAGCAGCCCAGGCGTCTCTCTAACACATATACAGAACTCCATGGACTTACAAGCTGCCCTTTCATTTCACACCGACGACATCCATAGACAAAAGAGCATGATATCAACTAGGTACAAAGTACCAAGTGCAATGTTGAAAGCGTTCCCCATGACAACATGGTTCTGCTAATCCCCAACAAATAAGTGCAAGCATATACAACATAGACGACACAATGGTTCAAGTTTATTAAGGGCAAGAAAAGTAAAGTGTGTCATCAAGTTTGTGAGAGCTTTAATCACTAGTTTTCTCATAACAAGTTTAATTTGGAAGGTAAACAAAAGCATGAATATACTTGGAATAGCTTAAGCTAATAGGTAGGTATGGTGGACTCTTTGGAATAACTTGGTTTAGGGAGTTGGATGCATGAGTGGAACTCAAACTTGGTTGTGGAGGCTAGCAAAAGACTGGGAGCGACAAACTAAGAGAGCAATAATGGCCATAATCATGCAGAGCAACAAAACATCATTGATCAAAGCATAAAGTGATACTAAAGTTGAAAACTAAAGGATCATAAAGGCTATGGTGACTTGAGATAGTCATAACATGGTGTGAGCATGCGCCAAGTCGACCCAAATAAAGCATCAAAGTAGAATACCACTATACTATGCTTTAATATGCTAAAACAACACATGATTCATCCAAGGCACATTAAGCAATCTCAATTGTTTATAACAAGTCATGCTACAACAAAGAATACTAAGCATAAATACAAAACAATATCAAGAATGGCATTAGAAAACCAAGCAAACGAAAAACCAAAACGAAAACAAAAAAGAAGACGCTCCAAGAACAACACAGTTGTGAATGAAAGAATAAAAATGAAGCGTTTGGAAGAAACCTGGGATTTTTATTGATGAAGAAGGGGATGCCTTGGGCATCCCCAAGCTTTGATGCTTGTACTTCTTGTATATTTCTTGGGGTGACACGCGTGGCATCCCCAAGCTTGAGCTTTAGTCCATCCTTCATCTCATTACTCATTCCTTCCATACACCTAAATTTTTTCCTTCATACAAAACATCACACAATCTTCATTAGCAACATTAGTGCACTCAAGATAAAAAGGTCTTAAGGTTCAGTTCCAACACCAATAAACTTCCATTAGAACACTATCTACTGAAGCACTTCCCTCAAAAAGTTCGATTCCCCAAAAGAACTCAAAAAGGAACCAACAAGAAGCAAATGCAGAAAATGGCAGAAATCTGTCAAAATAGACTAGCAGGTAAAAACGAATTTTTTCGAAGACCTTCTGTTGCTCAAATAAATTTTTTTTGAACTAACGAAAGTTAGACAACAATCTGGGGCAGAAGTACAAAAATTCACGCCTCAAAAACACGTTCAGAGATTTTACACTAATTTTTACGGTTAAGCACATAGATCTGTTTCGGGACAACAACTTTCCCAATCATTACTCCTCTCTCATTAGAGGTTACTCTTGGCACAAAAATCAAATAAAAAGAATAAAAAGTGGTTATTACTGAAGTAATAACTTCCAAGACTCATCTAAAACTTTTGGGTTATCTCCCAATAAGTACTTTTCTTTAACGCCTTTAAGTTAGGCATAAGAAGCAAGAAAAAAATCAAATGTTCTCAAATAAAGAAGCATTAAGACCAAATTTTGTTTTCATAGGAGAAGCAAAAGAAATCTTCTCTCTCTTCTTAGGGAAGTGTTCTATACCTGTCTTGAGTGGGAGTTGATATTTAATGGTGCCTTCTTTCATATCAATAATGGCACCAATAGTTCTAAGAAAAAGTCTTCCCAAAGTAATAGGGCAAAAAGCATTGCATTCAACATCCAAAACATAGAAATCAACGGGGACATAGGAATTGTTAACCACAATAAGAACATCATTAAGACTCCCCATGAGTTTCTTTTTAGCATTATCATCAAGTGGGACATTCAAATAACAATCTTCAAGTGGAGGTAAATCAAGCATATCATAAATCCTTCTAGGCATAATAGAAACACTACTATCAAGATCACATAAAGCTTTAAAATCAAAGTCATTCACTTTCATATTAATGATGGGTTCCCAACCATCTTCTTGTTTTATAGGAATAGAAGCTTTATGTTTCATCTTTTCTTCTTTAATATTTATGAGAGCATCAGTAATGTGTTTTGTAAAGGCCATGTTCATAGCACTAGCATTAGGACTTTTAGCAAGATTTTGTAGGAACTTAATAACTTCAGAGATATTGCAACCATCAGGATCAAAATCAAATTTATCATCTAAAGTAGTAGAACTATTACTAGCCTCAACACTAATGTTTCTAGCAATTTCATCTTCTCTTTCCCACTTAGCATGTAATTCAGCTAATAGTCTAACATTTTCATCAATTCTTACTTGTATGGCGTTAGTAGCTGCAAAGGGATTCTCATTAGTCTCAGGTTTAGCAGCCATTTTATTCAGAGAAGATTGAGCTTCAACCAAAGATGCTATATTTCTTTCAGCATTACAGAGTTTTTCCTCAATAGTTTTATTAAAAGTAGTTTGTTTACTAATAAAGTCTTTAAGCATAACTTCAAGTTCAGAGAGAGCACTCTTATTATTGTTGTAAGAATTTCCATAAGCATTACCATTGTTGGGAGGATATGGCTTATAATTGTCGTTACCAAAATTGTTCCTATAAGCATTATTACCATAAGCATTGTTGCCAAAATTGTTGTTTCTTATGAAGTTCACATCAACTTGCTCTTCTTGAGCAACTAAAGAAGCTAAAGGAACATTATTTGGATCAATATGGGCTTTCCCATTAACAAGCAGACATAATAATATCAATTTTATCACTCAAGGAGGAGGTTTCCTCAACAGAATTTACCTTCCTACCTTGTGGAGCTCTCTCAGTGTGCCATTCAGAATAATTAACCATCATATTGTCCAGAAGTTTTGTTGCAGCACCCAAAGTGATGGTCATAAATGTACCTCTAGCAGCAGAGTCCAATAGGTTCCTTGAAGAATAGTTCAATCCTGCATAAAAAGTTTGGATGATCATCCAAGTAGTTAGTCCATGAGTGGGACAATTCTTAACCAAAGATTTCATTCTTTTCCATGCTAGAGCAACATGTTCATTATCAGATTGTTTAAACTTCATTATTTCACTTCTCATAGATATAATCTTAGCAGGAGGATAGTATCTTCCAATGAAAGCATCTTTGCATTTACTCCAAGAATCAATACTATTCCTAGTTAAGGAATTCATCCATTCTTTAGCTTTTCCTCTAAAAGAGAAAGGAAACAATTTCAGCTTAATAATATCACCATCTACATCCCTATGCTTTTGCATCTCACAAAGTTCAACAAAGTTATTTAGATGGGCAGCATCATCTTCATTACTAATACCAGAAAATTGTTCTCTCATAACAAGATTGAGTAAAGCAGCTTTTATCTCAAAGAAAGTATCTTCAGGCACATGTGGAGCAATAGGTGTGCTCATAAAGTCATTGTTGTTGGTGCTAGTGAAGTCACACAACTTAGTGTTTTCATGAGTAGTCATTTTTTGTGTTTTTAAATAAGAAAGGAAACTAGTAAAACTATTTTTTTTTGTATTTTTTTATAAAGAAACAAGCAAACAAAGCAAAAGGAAACTAAAGTAAAGAGATTGGTTATGAGGGCTCCCCTTGTGAAGATGTCCTTGACTCCCCGGCAACGGCGCCAGAAAAATGCTTGATGGCTCGGTGTTGATGTAGAGCTCGTTGGGGAACCCTAAGAGGAAGGTATGATGAGCACAGCAGCAAGTTTCCCTCAGTTATGAAACCAAGGTTTAATCGAACCAGTAGGAGCAAGGAAACACCCCAACGGTATTGCTAGTTGAGCCTTGGCAGGGCGCACTACCGGTGCTAGTAGCAACGTGGAGACCTGCACAACACAACCATAGAACTTTGTCCCCAACTTGCGATGAGGTTGTCAATCTCACCGGTTTTGCTGAAAACAAAGGATTAAACGTATCGAATGGAAGGAAGTAATAGTTTGCAGAATGTAAACACAAAGCAGTAAACAATTTGTAGATTATATGTAAAAGAAAGGACCGGGATCCATAGTTCACTAGAGGTGGCTCTCCTTAGATAGATAACATGCTGGGTGAAAAAATTACAGCCGGGCAATTGACAAACATCAAGAAAGAAATACATGCATATACCAATCATCTTGACTCGTTTGGAACTTGATTGGGCATTACAACATTATACATAGACCGCCATCCAACTGCATCTATGACTAATAATCCACCTTCAGGTTTGAAATGGATTGTATGGGCACCTAGAGGGGGGGTGAATAGGTGCTACACCAATTTTTAATTCTTTTTAAATTTTAGGCTTAGCACAAAGGGTAAATTCTCTAGATAAACTATTGGGTGGAATTTCCCTATATGCAAACCTATCTACTAGCGAGTGGAAGAGGAACGAGTAAACCAAAGTGAAGCACGTGGAGACACAGGATTTGTTTGACCGTAGTTCCTTCCTTGTTAAGGGAAGTACGTCTGCGTTGGAGGGGTGGGCAGTACTAAGACCACCACGCCACAAAAGGCCTCACCCTGTTCTCCGATGGATCTCGCCACAACAGGCCTGATCCACCTTCCACTATAGGTACCCTTCGAGGCGGGCACCGGCGCATTTACACAACTAGCGGGGCAACAACTCCGCAACAACTTGGAGGCTCCCGAAATGACAACAAGCTGCCAGAAAAACAAACTTATCAAATACAATAAACAAGATCTAGGTATTGACAAGAATACTAGATCAAGGATTTCTCCAAGTGAATGGAGAGGAGTTGAAGCGCTTGATTCTTGATGATGATGATGAACTTCTCCTCCTTCAATTCCACCAAAGATCAAGACCTTCGGGTGGTTGAAGTGGGAGATCGAGAATTAGAGCTCTTGCACAAGGTCTGGTCAATTTCGAATGAATCAAGAGTTCTGAACGTTGGGGAAGAAGGGATATTTATACCCCCCTTCAGAAACCAGCCGTTGCAACCTTTGGGGGCCGGATTATCCGGCCCAAGTGAGGGCTGGATTATCCGGTCTAGGGAAACACCGCCCCAGACTCCGAATATCCGGAAGATAATCCGCCCCCCTCTTAGAGCGTCGCGCCGAACTTGCCCTTGATCAACTTCTGGGGGCCGGGTTATCCGGCCCTATGCAAAGGCCGGATTATCCGACCTGGGGAAGAAAAACCGCCCAGTTCGGATTTTCCGGGAGAAAATCCGACCGGATACCGTGCGACGCGCCTTGGCCTCTTTTGCTCGAAAAATGGGGGCCGTATTATCCGGCCCTTGCGACACCTGGATTATCCGGCCTAGGGAGGAAAAACCGCCCCAGTTCGGATTTTCCGGGAGAAAATCCGACTAGACCCCGAACGACGCGCCTTGGCTTCCTTGAGAGATGAGGTAGGCCGGATTATCTGGCCCTTGGTGGGACGGATTATCCGGCCCCCCTCAAAACTTCCCGCACACTTAGCACACATGAAAATTCTCCATATTATTGTTTTCTAACACGCAAAACATAGGAAAACATGAAATGTTCTTTCAATCTCCCCCTTTTTGGTGTTAGATGACAATACCAGGATTTGCAAGAGAAAGACACAAGACAGACAGAGATAACTTATGAAAGAGACTCCCCCTCAATGTGTGCATAATAGAGTTTTGCATTGGAATACAAATGCACACAAATAGGTGAATCTATTCCATAGACATATGAGCAAAAACACATACCACCGAAGTAGAGAATAGGCATCCTTGACATAAATCACAATTATTACCGGATAACCATTATGAGCGCGCCTTCCGTGGTATACCTCCAGCAATAGGATATGAATAGATAGATCCATAAGCATAATCCATGATATGAAGTCCATAGGCATAGCATAATCCAGACAACCACAAAAAGTCTCAAACAACCACAAATCACGAATTTAAAGTTCAACGCTAAATGGGCATAAGCAAGAAATAACGAATAGGAAAGTGCAAGTGCTTATGCCCGACCCATGCAAATCCACGGACAACCTAATAGAACTACTTCTCCCCCTTTGGCAGACACCAAAAAGGGAGAAGAGCGATGCTAGCGCCCCATGGGATCACTCATCGTAGTCCTCGTCCTCGTCCTCTTCTTGATTCTCTTCCTCATCCTCATTCTCTTCCTCATCCTCATCCTCATCCTCGTCCACTAGGTTACCTTATCCGTCGTCCCGAAAGTATCTTGAGCGAGGACGGCGCTTGTAGGTCTTGGGAACACCAGAACCACCTGTGAGGAGAATAAGGGTGATATCAAGGGGATAAGAATACACACAACTCCAGGAGAGAGCATGGAAAAAGTAGTCAAAAGTTCATAGGACAAAACTACTCAATGCATACTCCATAGTGAAACTGAAGCAGAATCGAATCTGTCAGGCCGGATTATCCGGCCTGGCCAGGGGCGGATAATCCGGCCCTGGCAGAAATTTTCAATTTCACCTAGATTGCATGCAAAAAAGTAGATCGGGCCTAGAAACTGCAAGACTACAATTTCTATGCGAAACCACATCCTTCTAGACAACGTTCCACCCAACAAGATACACATCTAGCCAAAGATGAGGAGAGAGGGAGTTACCCTCACTCATTGGAGGAAGAACGCGAAGGAGAAGGTATCCGGAGGCGTGGAGAAGAAGATCCGGCGAGGCCCGAAAAATCCGGTGGCCGGAGAGGCTCCGGGGAGGGTGAGGGGCGGCAGGCGGCGGCTGTGGAGGAGGAGAGGGCTGGGGGAGAAGTGCTGCTCGATATGAGCCCTTCCCCCCGAGCCCTACCCTTTAAGATGAAATCCGCCAGGGCTGGATTATCTGGCCAACACTTGGGACGGATTATCCGGCCTAAATTCTAGGATTCTGTTATACACAGAACCAGGCCCGCATGTCCCCAAACAACACCCCCACAAGTTGTACAAGGGACTTGTGTGCAAGAATAGATGGCTTAGGGGTAGGGAAGGCTTAGGATTAAGAGAGCCAAACTGAGATGGTACTAGACACTCAAAATTGCAAAATCCAAATCAAATAAAAGCCAAGATTGGGTGTGATTCCTATAAGAACATGAGAGAGAAAATAACATCCAAAAGATCCAATTCTCCTCAAGGGAGAGGGCGGTGGCCGAAGCCACCTTGTTGGAGTGTATGGTGTGACACCGCGAAGATATATCTTGGGTTCACGACCAATACTCATCAATACGCTCACATATCACAAAATGATATTAAGAGAAATGATTTATCTTGCTTTGGCATTATGGGGGAGGGGTTAGCCCAATGAGTTAGGACCACACTCCCCCTATATCCATGCCCACACCTAGACCAAACAAGGATTGAGATGTACGAGTGAGTGCATGGGTAATCAAGACAAGCTCCCGAAATCAATGATATTTAGCTCATTCCTCAAATAGCAGAATCTTGCTTCATCAAGTGGCTTTGTAAAAATATCCGCCAGTTGGTTCTTCGTGCTCACAAAGGATAGATCAATATCGCCGCGAGCAACATGGTATCGAATAAAATAATTCCGAATCTCAATATGCTTCGTCCTAGTGTGCTGAACAGGATTGTACGCAATTTTGATTGCACTTTCATTATCACATAAAAGAGGCACTTTGTCACAATTGACACCGTATTCCTTTAAAGTTTGCCTCATCCACAATAATTGAGTACAAGCGCTGGCAGCAGCAACATATTCAGGTTCGGCGGTGTAGAGAGATATACAATTCTGCTTTTTGGAGGACCAACATGCGAGAGATCTTCCCAAGAATTGACAAGCTCCAGAAGTGGATTTTCGATCATCCTTATCACCAGCCCAATTTGAGTCAGTATAACCACATAAAGAGAAATTGGAGCCCTTGGGATACCAGAGACCAAAGTTGGGGGAATGAACCAAATATCGAAAGATCCTCTTGACCACCACTAAGTGGCTTTCTTTAGGAGCTACTTGATACCTTGCACACACTCCCACACTCAACACGATATCGGGTCTAGATGCGCAGAGGTAAAGAAGAGGGCCGATCATGGACCGGTATACCTTTTGGTCCACATCTTTACCATGAGGGTTAAGTTCAAGATGACACTTTGTTTGCATCGGAGTGGCAACACCATTTAAATCCGTCATCTTGAATCTCTTGAGCATGTCTTGGATGTACTTTGCTTGATTAATAAAGGTTCCTTCTCTAAGTTGCTTGATCTCGAATCCAAGAAAGAATTGTAATTCCCCCATCATAGACATCTCAAACCTGTCAGTCATAAGCTTTGAAAATTCATCGTTAAAAGCTTTGTTAGTAGAACCAAAGATGATATCGTCTACATATAGTTGGCATACGAAGAGCTCCCCCGTAACCTTCTTAGTAAAAAGACTAGGGTCAATTTGCCCAACTTCGAAGCCACGATCTAACAAAAGCTCTTTAAGGTGCTCATACCACGCACGTGGGGCTTGTTTAAGGCCATAGAGTGCCTTATCGAGTTTGTAGACATGGTTCGGAAAGTTAGGATCCTCAAACCCCGGGGGTTGCTTTACGTATACCAACTCATGTAGAGGACCGTTAAGGAAGGCACTCTTGACGTCCATTTGTTGCAACTTAAAATTGTTATGTGCAGCATAAGCAAGAAGGATACGGATGGACTCAACACAAGCCACAGGAGAATAGGTCTCACCGAAGTCGATGCCCTCAACTTGGGAGTACCCTTGTGCCACAAGTCTTGCCTTGCTCCTCACAACAATGCCATTCTCATCTTGCTTGTTCTTGAAAATCCACTTCGTGCCGATAACATTGCGGCACTTTTTGGGTTTCTCCACTAGTTTCCAGACTTTGTTGCGCTCGAAATTATTCAATTCTTCATGCATAGCAACAACCCAGTCTGGGTCTTCAAGAGCTTCAAATTCCTTCTTAGGTTCCACCATGGAGATATGAGCTTGATGCTCACCAAAACTGGCCAACTCTTCTTGTAGAAACCCTTCGTCGAAGATCACCAACAACCTTATCGAGAGTGTGACCCCTCAACTCAAGGTTATGATTAGCCCGAGCCTTGCGACGAAGTTCAATTAGTTTGTTGTCTCTTGGAGGAGGAGATTCATCACTTGAGTCTTCATTGGAAGCATTTTCTCCGCCTTGATCAGTAACTGGAACATCAGTAGCAGGTGGTGGAGACGCATGGCCTTGAGGTGAATCCGTAGCCGTAACAGGAGGCTGCAGAACTGGAGAGTCAGGGCCGGATAATCCGGCCGATGGAGAGGCCGGATAATCCGGCCTAGGAGTACTTGCCGCAGCTTCTTTAGGAGGCCTGGGACTTCCTTGAACTGGTGAGGGGCCGGATAATCCGGGGCTAGCCGGAAAATCCGGCCTGGAGCTTGCGTTGAAATCTTCACCAGCAGGAGCAACATGGTTAGCTATAGCGGGGTGGCAGGATAATCCGTGTCAACCGGAAAATCCGGCCTGGAGCATTCTGGAACATCTTGACCTTAAGCATTTGATGGAGATGGTGTAGAAGTTGCCCCCATGGTTGGAGCATGTTGAGTATGTGTAGATGAGGGCTCTATATGAGTAGAGCATTGTCCTTTCCGGTCCACCACAAGGGGTTCCTCAATGGGGTGGAAGAATCCCACGCCCATTCTTCTTATGGCATCTTGGGATATTTCAACATCTGCATCACAAACACCGACTTGCTCCACACGGGAACCGTCATTTTCCTCGAACACCACAATACAAGATTCTACAATAGTTCTGGAGAGCTTATTGTAGACTCTATAAGTGTGGGATTCGGCACCATAACCAACAAAAATTCCTTCTAAAGCCTTAGATTCAAACTTAGATAAACGAACTCCTTTAATAAGAAAGAAACACTTACACCCAAATACCCGAAAGTATGAGATGTTTGGCTTGTTACTGGTAAGTATTTCATACGGAGTCTTGTCCAAGATCTTGCGGAGGTATAAACGGTTGGATGAATGACAAGCAGTAGAGATTGCTTCAGCCCAGAAGTTATATGGAGATTTAAATCTGGCTAACATTGATCTTGCCATGTCCATTAGAGTTCGATTCTTCCTCTCGGCTACACCATTTTGTTGAGGGGTGTACGCAGTGGAATATTGATGTCTTATCCCCTCTTCACTTAGGAACTCATTTAAGGTGTAGTTCTTGAACTCCGAGCCGTTATCACTCCTTATAGCCAGAATGGGGACGTTGTGTTGACGTTGAACCTTGTTGGCGAAGTCGATGATAGTTTGTTGAGTTTCACTCTTCAACTTGAAGAAATAAACCCAAGTGTATCTTGAGTAATCATCAACAATCACTAGACAATACTTCTTCCCACCGAGGCTTGCATGAGATGGAGGTCCGAAGAGGTCCACATGAAGGAGCTCCAAAATCCTTTT
This sequence comes from Avena eriantha, assembly GCA_910589775.1. Classification (NCBI taxonomy): domain Eukaryota; kingdom Viridiplantae; phylum Streptophyta; class Magnoliopsida; order Poales; family Poaceae; genus Avena; species Avena eriantha. Next base: position 131,994,903 of record OU342742.1, read on the forward strand.
TGAAGAGATAAGGGTTTTCCTTCGATGAGGTGAATCATGCATTTTCCCTTCAACACACGCCCTACAAACACGATCTTTGGCAAAAGAGACATTTTCTTTTAGTCCAAGAATGTGGCCACCCTTGTGGAGACTTTGCAAAGTTCTCATATTGACGTGGGCTAGTCGGCGATGCCATAGCCAACCCGCATCAGCCTTTCCAAAAAGACACATCGGGCCTGTAGTAGTTTTCCTCGAAAAGTCCACCACATACAGGTCGTTTTCGACATATCCCACGAAAGCGACTTTTAGAGACTTGCTCCACAAGAGTACCACAAAATCAGCATCAATGTAAACTACAAAACCCATCTTACCAAGGGCACGAACTGAAAGTAAGTTATACCCGAGGGTCTCAACAAGCATGACGTCCACGAGAGAGATATCGTGAGCCACCACAACTTTTCCGAGACCTAATACCTCAGATTTTGACTTGTCACCATAGGAGACGGTAATGTGATCAAGGTTTGGCCGCATCTCCGTGATGATCTCCTTGCTTCCGGTCATATGACTCGTACAACTGCTATCGAGTACCCATTTAGAACCACCAGAAGCATAGCCCTGCAAGAAAATTACTTCTTGGTTTTAGGTACCCATTTTTCAGTGGGTCCTCTCATGTTAGTAGCAAGGGTCTTGGGAACCCAAATAGACCAAGGAATGTAACAATCATAAGGCCCTACATAACTAGCATAAACATCACCATAAAAATCACAATATAGTTCAAAGTTAGGATTGTTGATTCCTGCAAAACCATCATGATTAGTCTTGTCATTGGTAGTGTTGCTAGTCTTCGATTGAGCAGTCTTGTTGTTGTTATTCTTCTTGTTTTTCTTGCTCTTTATCTTAGGTATGTAACCAAGACCTTCTTTACTATTGTTTGTCCTTTGCTTGCTCAGTATCTCATCAATAACCCCTTTACCTTTGTGTTGAGAACTTCTTGCAAGATCTTCTTTTCCAAAGGATGAAGAGGAGGTACTTGGCACATCATACCGTTTCAATTGAGTTTGGAGCTGGTCATGAGACTCATTTAGAGTAGAATGATCACTCTTCAATGCCTTGTGAGCACTTTCAAGATTATCAAACTTCTCCAAAAGTCTAGCATGAACAGCCCCAAAATCAATATTTTCTTTCTTTAGTTTCTTTACCTTGGCAAGAGCATGGTCACGTTCTTTAATGAGCTGAGCTACAGCTTCTTCTTGTGACCCCTCAAGGGATTCGAGTCTTTCTTCCAAAGAAACTCGAGCTTCCTCTTCCTCTGCCAAGGCATTCTTCAAAGAAGCTATCTCCAAGGAATCTTCTCTTTCAATTCTTCCCTTTTCTTCAAGGAGATCTTTGGCTTAAGCAAGTTGACTCATAAGAGCATCAAAATGGAGTTTGTGCTCACCTTGTAGGTTAGTGAAAAAAGTATCCAAGGCAATAACTTCTTTCATTTCAACACTGTCATGATCATCCATATCCAAAATTATGTTAGTCTTAGGAAATGAAGAGCTAGAAGTTGATACCTCGGATCCTCTTGCCATTAGGCAAGTGGAGTTGTTGTTGATGGCGTTCTCGTTCGGCGAGTCGAAGAGAGAGGAGGGAGTCGATGTGGTGGCTATAGCAGCCACTTCGCGGGAACTATCATCATCCTCTTCATCTTCACTTGCGGAGGAGTATTCCTCTTGAGCTACAAGGACAATCTTGGGTTGCTTCTTGAAAGGGTCATTCTTCTTAATAAACGGCTTCTTCTTAGGAGCTTTAGATTTCTCTTTAAGAATGAGCCTGCCACCATTGTCTTCTCTATTTTGATATGGACACTCGGATACAAAGTGCATTCTATCTCCACAGTTGAAGCAAGTTCTCAATCTTGGGCCACTTTCTCTTCTTCCATTTGACCCATTCTTGCGCTCAAGTTCAGACTTGGCTTTGGCAGGGTCCTTCCAAAAGTTCCTTGCATAGAATGCCATGTACTCACGATGAGCACGTTTGACCTCATCGGGGCAGTCCATGGATACCCCCTCAAAAGCTCCTTCATCTTCCTGTTGCTCAACAACATTGGCTTTGAGAGCCACATTGACACCCTTTTGCATTCCAATGGCCCGAGCACGGGCATCTTCAGCATTCTTTGCCGCCACTTTGAATGACGTCATTTCTTGCATGACTTCGTTGGATGTCATTTGATGATAGTTGTGTCTACCTTGCAGGCTCTTCAAATCTGTTGGCTCGAAAGGCATTAAGGCACTCACATACTTTCTTTTTATCCATGCATCATCAATGTGAGTGGCCCCATGCTTCTGAAATGTTGTTGCGATGCCCTTGAGTCTTCTATACATGTCCTCATGGTTTTCACCATCCAACATGTAGAATCCCTCAGCTTCATTACTAAGGGCATCATACTTGTTTCTTCTCATGCTTTCATTTCCAACGAAAAGGTCCGTAAGAGCATCCCATGCCTCTTTAGCTGTGTTGAGATGTTCAATGTGTCGCATGTCCTTGGCACCCACACCCAGCTGTATCATGTGGAGAGCGGTGGCATTCAACTGGCTATCCACAACTTCCCTTCTCGTTAGATTGGTTTGATCTCCAATATGAAGACCTTCTTCAATAATCCTCCACAATTCAATGGAGGAGCTGCACACATGAGATTTCATTAGGAATTGCCATTGATTAAAAGAGGATGCAGTAAGCTTGGGTGCATCACCCCTATTGTTTATATGAGGATGAGGGATAGGTGGGTCGGGGGAATATACGTGGTGAACCTCACTATATTCCTCCTTACCACTTCCCTTTTTGGAGGTGGAGCCATTTAGTTTTTCACCTTCCACATCATCATCCTTGGAGCCGGTGTTACCCTTTTCCTTAGATGATGGTGTGGGAGCCTCAGAGGAGGATGGAGATGGGGCTATGGATGATGTAAGGCGAGCAATCATTTAATTCATCTCCTCCATCTTAGCCTCAAAGGATTTCAACAAGGTTGTTTCCAACGACTTGAGATCATCCATTGTGACCTTATCCACAACCTCATTTCCATCATCCTTGGTACCCATACTACTCTTAGGCGGTTAAGCCCGAATTAAAAGCCGGGGCTCTGATACCAATTGAAATGGATCGTATGGGCACCTAGAGGGGGGGAATAGGTGCTACACCAATTTTTAATTCTTTTTCAATTTTAGGCTTAGCACAAAGGGTAAATTCTCTAGATAAACTATTGGGTGGAATTTCCCTATATGCAAACCTATCTAGTAGCGAGTAAAGAGCGAGTGGAAGAGGAACAAGTAAACCGAAGTGAAGCACGCGGAGACACATGATTTGTTTGACCGCAGTTCCTTCCTTGTTAAGAGAAGTACATCTGCGTTGGAGGGGTGGGCGGTACTAAGACCACCACGCCACAAAAGGCCTCACCCTATTCTCCGATGGATCTCGCCACAACAGGCCTGATCCACCTTCCACTATAGGTACCCTTCGAGGCGGGCACCGGTGCCTTTACACAACTAGCGGGGCAACAACTCCACAACAACTTGGAGGCTCCCGAAATGACAACAAGCTGCCACAAAAACAAACTTATCAAATACAATAAACAAGATCTAGGTATTGACAAGAATACTAGATCAAGGATTTCTCCAAGTGAATGGAGAGGAGTTGAAGCGCTTGATTCTTGATGATGATGATGATGAACTTCTCCTCCTTCAATTACACCAAAGATCAAGACCTTCGGGTGGTTGAAGTGGGAGATAGAGAATTAGAGCTCTTGCACAAGGTCTGGTCAATTTCGAATGAATCAAGAGTTCTGAACGTTGGGGAAGAAGGGATATTTATACCCCCCCTTCAGAAACCAGCCGTTGCAACCTTTGGGGGCCGGATTATCTGGTTTGGGGAAACACCGCCCCAGACTCGGAATATCCGGAAGATAATCTGCCCCTCTCTCAGAGCGTCGCGCCGAGCTTGCCCTTGATCAACTTCTGGGGGACGGATTATCCGGCCCTATGCGAAGGCCGGATTATCCGGCCTGGGGAAGAAAAACCGCCCCAGTTCGGATTTTCTGGGAGAAAATCCGACCGGATACCGTGCGACGCGCCTTGGCCTCTTTTGCTCGAAAACTGGGATCCGGCCCTTGCGACACCCGGATTATCCGGCCTGGGGAGGAAAAACCGCCCCAGTTCGGATTTTCTGGGAGAAAATCCGACTGGACCCCGAATGACGCGCCTTGGCTTCCTTGAGAGATGAGGTAGGCCAGATTATCCGTCCCTTGGTGGGGCGGATTATCCGGCCCCCCTCAAAACTTCCTACACACTTAGCACACATGAAAAGTCTCCATAGTATTGTTATCTAACACGCAAAACATAGGAAAACATGAAATGTTCTTTCAAGGTTATCATCCGAACCCTCTCCAGTATTAAGTTGCAAGCAATAGATTATTGCTTTACGAATTGCATGTAAAATAAACAATACAATTGTTCTATGAACAAAGGATTATTGTTTTCTCCCTAGTAGCAACAACACGTCTAGTACCTTAGAGATTTCTGTCACTTCCCCAGATTACTAGAGGCATGAACCCACTATCGAGCATAAATACTAACTCTTGGAGTTGCTAGCATCTACTTGGCCAAGATAGCTACTAACAATGAAAAGCATGCAAGATCACAAATAACCAAGACATGATAGAATCAATAATCGATCTGAAATAGCATCTCAATATCCATCGAATCCCTGCAAACACAACATGCAGAATTACAAATAGATGATCTCGATCATGAACGGAGCTCACACGATCTAAAAATGAAAGCACAAAGGAGGAGAACCAGCCATCTAGCTACTACATGGATCCGTAGTCCAAAGATGAACTACTCAGTCATCACACTGGAGGCTTGCATGGTGATGAAGAAGGCCTCCATGGTGAATTCCCCTCTCCGGAAGGGTGCCAGGAAGAGCTTCAGATCCCTCCCGATCTAGGGATGGAGATGATGGCGGCTACAGACTCTTTCGTGGATTTTTGATCGGGTACTTAGGGTTTTGGTCCCGAGGGAAATATATAGGCACAAGGAGAGGCCGAGGGGGTGCTGGGGTCGGCCAGACCACCCCCTGGCGTGGGCCAGGCCTGACCACGTGGCCAGGTGGTGTGGCCGGCCCCTAGCCCTTCTCCGTCTCGTATTCTGGCATCTGATGACTTCGAAAAATAGGCACTTTGGCTTTTGTCCCGTCCAATTCCGAGAATATTCATTTTCTGACTTTCCTGGAACCAAAAATAGCAGAAAACAGGCAGCTAGCACTGCGGCTCTTGTTAATAGGTTAGTCAAAGAAATCATATGAAAAGTACTCCAAAGTGTGGACAAAACAAAAGAAAGTGGATAAAACCAAGCATGGAACATCAAAAATTATAGATACATTTGCAATGTATCAGGGATGGGTCAAACTTACCGTCGATGGTTCCTTTAGTGTGGATAATCGCTCGGATGGTACTGGTATGCTATTGAGGGATGATGAGGGGAGGCCAATTTTCATGTCCTGCAGCTTCCTTGCTAATTGTAATGCTCCTTTTGAGGCAGAAATCTGGGCTTGTTTGGAAGGTCTTCGATCCGCCCTGCAGTTCAGTCAGTTACCGATCGTCGTGGAGTCAGACCGCTCCAGTCTCGTCGAGGCAATCAATTCTCCGACTCTAGACAGATCTCCTTTTTTCCACTTGCTATATGGGATTAAAATCTTGGCTTGTCAAGATAGGGCTTGTCTTTTTGTAAAAGTTGGTCGTAGCCTGGTTAGGGTTAGTGACTCTCTCGCAAACTTTGCGAGAGTGCAAGGCCGTACTATGACTTGGTTGAAGTCTGGGCCGGAGGATGCTATCCGGTTGCTAGAACTCGACCGCTCTATAACCCTTCCCGCTTAACAAAATCCTGGTTTCCCCAGCAAAAAAAGAAGAAGAGCTAAAGCTTCAGAAGTGGCTGCACTTAGAGCAACATTATCTAGACTACATGCCATACCTGCCAGAACTTGGGCCTTGAAACAATGTTCAGCTCTGCTCGCTAGAGAATTGCCAGAAGCGCAAATTCCTCCATTTATGGGTCTAAAGATCGCAAAAAATCCATCTTTTTCTAGTTTATCAGCTTTATAATGAAAAGTAGAGAGCCTTGTGACTTTGCCAAGGAACATCTCCATTAGGTAGATTTTGTTAGCGGTAGCCTTTATTTGTTGAGGGGAAACGGTCCACTTTGAAGTTGTTGATGTTTATATTGGTTAATCATAAAAAAGAAAATAATATATATCTTTACTATTAAATGGGAGTTGGTGATCGTAGGTTACCCTCAAACATCAAACATTGAAGCAATCTGGACCATACAATTTGGGTACCTGATACATCGTCTCAATGGATGGCTTAATTACCGTTCTATGCCACCGATATGTGCAACATACGTTCAGTACCCTTAGGGTTCCTCACACCCCGATTTCTATCCGCCGTCGACACCTCTGGTTCTCGTCGGATACAAAGATGTGCGTGTTCTAGGAGAATGCGAAGACGACGGTGGCACGCGGGGTGCCCCAAGTGACAAGGGCGGCCGGTTGCTTGGTGGCGGCACTGGTCGTGGAGGCAGCCTGAGCGGGCCGGACTCCCGCGTGGAGGCCATCTCTTGCCTTAACCAGTGGCGCATCACACCTCTGGCCCTTGCTAGTGTCGCTGCTCCGACCCTTCCAAGATCGGCATCTGGAAGTGGTACCTTCACCACTCACAAATTCGACCACGCATTTCCCATCCTCTATGCCCACAATTCAAGTAGAAATACTGCGTGAAATTCGATCGAAACTTTACACGATTTGATAAGAGTACCCGCGGCTGATATGATGAATCCTAAAACAGGTATACCTGTTAGTGGAGAAGAGCAGGTCGGTGTACGTGCGGCTATTCCCGGAGCTCGGCCGGCTCGACAAGGAGCAGCCATCCGCTGCACGCCTGCTTCCTGCTCCACGTCTCCTAGGCCGGTCTGCCGCGTCGCTCCACCGTCTCCCCACGTTTGCTTCTCCTGATTGTTTGTTATGCATATACAATCGGTAAAGGTTGAAGCCTTGGTGCATATGTTGTCACGCCGCCGTCAGCCGGTCACTGCATCACCAACTTCCTCGCTTGATGAGCCGATTCTATCCTCCTTCTCCTCCGGTGTGGCACCCTGCCTCTAGATCCTTCCCGCTCACCAACCTTCCTCCCCCATATTGAGATCTCTGGTGGCCTCTCCCCAATCCACACCCTCCACCTCAAATATGTCCCTAGCTCAGGACCGCCAACCGTGTCAAATCCAACCCCGCCTTCCTCCTGGAAGCTCTTATTGGAACCTAGGGTGGCAGATAAAGAGTTTGTCAGGCGCCTCGATTGGATAGAGAAGACATGGCACTCACCTTCCTGGCGCCTTTTCTACTGTAATGGCGGATCGTGCATACAGATTACAAGTTGCAGAGTGCCCTTGCTCTGAATTTCCGAAGCTACAAGGTCGACCTGCTGCTGTACTTCAGATCCCTGCTGGGGGCAGTAGTACACACCATTCAGATTCGTTTGAACACCGCACTCCCATGTCAAACTATCGAGCCAGATCGATGTGGGGAAACAGGGTAAAGCCACTGTAGGCCGGAGATGAGGCGTGCTCTACCTGGGTTTCGACGCTGAGGAGCAGGACGGTGGTGCCCGTGCAGGCTTGGTGCGCGCTTCGATCCGGATCCATCTGACCACCAGCGGCGCGCGCATCCAGACTGTCTTTTTTTTGCATAATTTGGATACTAGCTTTCAAAGGTGATAGAGTGAACCCTACTTTATTCATTGCAGATACTCTTTGCGTTCATGTGTTATACTGTTAATCTTTCTTATTTCATAACTGTGACTGGACACATATGTGTAAATCTTATTGTGGCAGCAGTAGCATATGCTCCCTTTTTTACAATCAAGATCATTCACAATTTGGAGCATATTTTCATGCAATAAATCAGTAGTAGAAAGAAACATGGAGCAATCACATATATGACAGTGCGTTAAAGTGACTTATGAAACATTAGAAGGTGATTAGGAGTGTAAAATTTCTTGGTAGAAAGAAAGTAATAGTATGACACCACACGTGACTGAAAGGGTTTAAATTCAGATTATTACTTTGAAGTGCCTGATTGATCTAAAAAACATGTCATGGTGCAGAGGGTTATTTGCTATAGGTAAGGAGAAATTTTCCAATCTATATATCTGATGAAATGATGTGAAGTAGTGAGGGGTTTGAGAGTGAAAAGCAAACTGTTAATTTCGGGGCTAAGCCTATGTATATTTACTGAATTACGGAGTATAAACTACATATTTTTTGGACCCATGTGTGCACGTAAATACAGATAATGGTGTCATTATCATCTGCAGGTATAAGCTTTGCTCTAGCACAGGACATGTATCGATTCCAATGATGAAGACAAGATGACAATGGGTGAGCTTATGTTCTTTGATTCCCAATATAACTGTCTACAGGAAAAATAAGAACTTAGGACCAGCTGCTACTGCATCGCGGCCAAAAACAGGTATATTTCTGCATCAAGTATATACTTGCAAGATCAGCTGAACATATATTCATTGTGTGCAGCGCAACTCATGAGACGAAATATTAACCATGAAACTCAATGTAAATCACAAGTACTCACTCCGTCTCCTAATATAAGATGTTATTACCCCCAATTTACTCATGTAATGTGTGTAATAACATCTTATATTAAGTGAAAAAGGGAGTAGATAATAGTCAGGCTATAACATGATATAAAAAGGCAGTAAATTGATCCTTTCTTATCATGGTTGCCTGCCAATGTAAATTTTCTTCATGTATATTATTTTCAACTCTTTTGAGATGATTTTTTGGACGAGTATATGGTTCTAAAAAATTGGAAGTAATTGATTTATATTCTGTGGCTTTCAGCTTCAAGCCATGAGTTTTGATTTTGTTAGCTAACTATCCCTGGGAGGTCAAACATAATGGTTTCCAAATATCTGAATAGGTGAGCTTATATGATGGTAAGTAAATCCTCGGAACTTTGAGATTTGTTACTACTAATTAGGACCCGAGGAAAATCATTGAATATCTCAAATCCCCATGTCTTATTTCTCTACCTATATATATTCTGAAGGTTTAATCTATTTAGGACTCACATGTAGTTATTTTCTGCTTTGTAGTGGTAACTGAAGCGCATTTGCACCCGGCCCAATTTATTTCTGAGGAGGTAGTTATAGTGAAGTTTTAATTCTCGGTTAACATACAATTCAAACAGAACATTTATCTCCAACGTATTGCATCATTCATCAACGACATTATCTATGTCCAATTGATTATCTGCCACATGTGCACTCTGGTTTTAACATTCAGAATCTTTATTAAGAGATGGGCAAATTCTTATAACAATCTGGTGTTAGGTGGAAGTTTCATATGGAGGGGCACCTATTACTATAAGCATGGCTGGTTCTGTCCTTTTTTGGAGCTTGAAATCCAGCTTAGTTATAGTCCAAGTTCAGAACATATCATCTTCAAATTGTGCAGCAGTTGTCAGATTGAGTACACCGATTGTGAAGCTATTGATATTTTCTACTTTATCACACTACCCACACCACTTTCACATTAGCAAATAATGATTGCACATGCGTCTTCCATTATTTCTTGCTTCACAACAACTATTTGGCATTCCTTGGCACAGACATGTACATATTTTCAGAAAGTTTAGGTCCGGAGCATTGGTCTCTTAACTTGTGTACTATTGCAATTGCACCGAAATGAGATAAAATGCAACAGAGTATCGATTTATTAAGATCTCAAGACTACTAAGATTGGGTAAGCACTCCATCTTTATGTCTCTTAGTTCTCATTACGACAATTGGATGCTTTAGGTGAATAGAATTTGGAGAGTTGGATAATTACTATTGGCCGAGCCATCAAGGCATAATAGGCTGACACATACAGACTAAGAAAGAATAATTGGTGATGGAAATCTTATTAAGCTATTTGTGTTTTGTAGGGTTGTGCGAGTTATTTCTAAATTGTGTATGGATGAAATGAGTAGTTCCAATCTCCTTGATATGATGGTGAAAGGCCATGACCCAAACAAAGGTGACCATATAGCTTGAGCCTGTTCTTATGCACATAATATGGCTACTGAATCTTGCTAGATCGTATGCAAGGCGCGGAATAAATAAATAATGACTATTGTAGCAGAAGTTTCTACCAAATATGAGATCGGTTTATGAACTGCACAATGGAGGAGAGAGATTTTCTACTCAGTATATGATTCTAGAGAAATCTCTTGCATTGAGTTGCAGCTGCAACAGCTGCATAGATCAAGGAGAGCAAGCTTCATATCGGTGGACTGGGGTGCAGAACTTTGTCTAGATTTGCTTGTATCTACCACTAAAACATGTTTAATATATATTTATCTAGACAAAATTGAGATACTTATTATAGAATGGATGTAGTAATTCACAAGGTTGATCTGGTAGTAATTCTAAACATATGCTATATAAGTTATATGCTATGTCTCTCTCGCTTGAAACTATTGATTTTGTGTTTTTTCATGCAATGATTAGTACTTTAACTTTTGCATGTTGCATTCATTTTTGTTGCATGTTGAATGGCTGTTTAATTTACCTAATGATTGTTTATGAATCAGTTACCGATTCATATATGAAGTATGCGCCAGTAAACTCGACATTGCATGTGTGGATATTAGCTCAGTGTACCAAGTTTTTAGAGACTGGTGCATCATACACCTTTGCTAGGTGAACAGATAAAGTGGAGGTGGGGGATTCCCTCAAATGATTAACAAATAGACATGGGTCTATCCGTCCGTGTTAAAAACATTGCTTCATACACTTGTTAAAAACACTATTTCTTACACTGTTGGTGAAAAAGAACATCATCAATGTTCAGATATACCTACTATTTATTTTGTAGCGGCGTACATAAAGGGCATGTTTTGTAGCCTGCATGGGTTTGTTGGCCCAGTCCGGCAGTGCTGAGATGGGCAGTGAGACACCCTCTAGGCCAGCTTTTGCAGTCCGTTTGGCCCATCACAATCACAACACACAGAGGCAGTTCACCCTATATGATGACACAAGCAGTTAAGCAGAAGCAAATAACACAGAAATAGTTTATCATAAGCAGTTCATCATTGAAGGGGCTACTATGTACCACCCCTGGCCACAGTTCCATAAACCCTAGCTAATGGAGGGGATGTTTCACAACCTCCAAAAATATACGCAGTTCTTGTTCAATCAGATCATCATCCGCATCATCATCATAGAGCTAATATATGTATGTAGTACGAGTAACAAATAAGCATAGGAAGACCCTCCTCTCAAACGTAGTTCCTGTGAAGCCAGCACCTCAGCCATTCCCTCCTGCCACATATTAGAGCTTGCAGAGGAAAGGGACGATTAGAGTGTTGTCCCCTGGACTAGCTGAGGGGTGCTTTAAGATTCAGACTCATGCGGGATAAAAGGGCATGCAGGCAACCAATCGGTCCATTTCCGTCGCTCACATGCCTGGCTAGACCATCTGCAGACTACCAAACGTGTCCAAAGACGTAGACTAAGTTTTTGTATATGATACAAGTTGAGACAAGTGTCTAGACTCATATTCAATTGGGTAATCAACCCAAGGATAGATGACGGCACAATCTAACGGCAAGACCAAGCCGAAGCATAACAAACCTACTCCTAGACATAACAACATCACACAAGTTTCGGAATAAGATGACTATGTACCTTTTTTATGCACTCGAGTTTTTATGGGAGACACGAGAAAAATTGAAGAGACCGTAGCAACGCACGGGCATTCAACTAGTATATATATATATTCTCATCAAATCAAAGTTCCTCCCTATTAACCTAGAAGTTCTTCTCGGATACAAGGTATTTAGTAGGGCATCGGGTCTGAAAGCTTCATTAATTATTATGGCCCAGGGGAAGTACATCGTACAAGAAGGGTCTCAAGAAACAGAAAATTACATACAAGCTCTTACGTTTTGCACTAAGGATCTCATAAGTGGAAAACGCAATCAAGTCCTGGTAATTATCCACCAAGATATCTCTGCAACTCAGCGTAGCCAACCTTTAAATTGTGTCAGTGCCTTACTCCGATTTTGAGAATGAGTAATGCGAATTTAAATAGTGTTTAAATCGGGCTTAAATTTGAAATTCCCAAATCGGCATGAACCATAATCCTAGACAGAGGAGATTGTAAGAGCAGAATGACACCAAAGGAGGTTGTTGTGTCCGTTGATTCTTCGTCGTCGCCCTAGGATACCATGCCGCCGGTGAGCCTCCACGGGAGATATATGGCAAAGAGAGAGCGGATGAGCAGTAGAGACCCCAAATTTGGTGGTTTTGCACCATTTACTCCACCCGGACATTTCCGTCTTATCTAGAAATTTCGTTTGGCGGGCAAAGCTTGGATGCTTCTACTTGTTTTCCTCCCACCCCATTCAATTCAACCCACTCACCCCTTCGCCGCCACACACTCCATGCTCCGTGCTCCCCACTCCCCTCCCTCCTCCCCATCCCCCGTGGCGCACCTTCTCCCATCAGCGTGCCCATCTGCTAACTCAGGCTGGGCCATCTCCCACCGGTGCCGCCCTCCTCTCCCCCGCCTCGCCGGCCGCACCATTTCACCGGCGCCGCCCTCAACCCTAGCCTGCTCCCACGTGTGTGATACATCGTAAACGTATCTATAATTTTTGATGCTCCATGCTTATTTTGTATCAACTATCTTATGTTTTGTCTACACTTTGAGGCATTTTTATACATTTTCTAGAACTAAGCTATTGACAATATGCCGTAGTGCCAGTTGTCTGTTTTCTGCTATTTTTGGTTTCAGAAAAGCTAGTAAAGAAATATTCTCGAAATTGGACAAAACAAAAGGCAAAGTTCCTATTTTTCCGACACGACACAGAAATCCAAAGCAGAGACGGAGGAGAGCCATGAGGCGGCCACACCATAGGGTGGCGTGCCCCCCTAGGCGCGCCAGGTCCTAGTGTGCGCCCCTCTGGCGGCCACCGACCTCGCCTCTTCGCCTATATAAACCCCTCGAGACGAAAACCCTAGGTAGAGGATCAGAATTCCACGAAAAGTTCCGTAGCACCGCTGCCACCGAAGAGGAGATTTGGGGGACAGAAGTCTCTGTTCCGGCACCGGAGCCATCTCCATCGACTCCACCGCCATCTCCATCGTCGTTGCTGACTCCCATGATAAAGAGGGAGTAGTTATCTCGAGGCTAAGGGCTCTACCGGTAGCTATGTGTTCATATCTCTCTCTATGCGTGATCTTATTGAGATCATGAGCTTTGTAATCTAGTTGAATAAGTAGATCTATTCTGCTACTCAAGTGCTTTAATTAATCTCTGCTTATCCCCACGTGTGTGAAGTTGACAGTGTGCACACCGTGTGGCACTTAGGCTAAGGTTACCGAAATACTTATCATGAGTATAATTTGAGTCGGATGTCTCTATGAGATTGTGGTGTTTGTTGGAACCATCTAGCGCTCACGGTGACAGTGAGGGGTTATCTAGATGGGGAATGCGAACTTTAAGGTGTGCTGTTATAGTCCTACATTGTCCAACCGGAGAGTAGTTCAGGGTAGCATAATGAAGAGAATATATTTATATGAGAGTGTCCACTAGTAAAAGTATGATCCCTAGGCCTCGTTTCTAAGCATTGAAACACTGTTTAAAATCAGTCATGTTACATGTTTGCTTGTTGCCACTCTTATTTCAGATTGCAATTACCACTTATAACCATCCATATTACTTGTATTTCACTATCTCTTTGCCGAACTAGTGCACATATACACCTGACAAGTGTATTGGGTGTGTTAGGGACATAAGAGACTTCTTGTATCTTGATTGCAGGGTTACTTGAGAGGGACACCTTTTACCACTTCCTCCCTGAGTTCAATAAACCTTGGGTGATCCACTTAAGAGAAACTTGATGTTGTTCTACAAACCTCTGCACTTGGAGGCCCAACACTGTCAACAAGAGTAGAAGCGTGCGTAGACATCAAGCTATTTTCTGGCGCCATTGCTGGGGAGGTAAGGTAAAAGGTACTCACATCCTATAGCTACTAAGCTATCTTCTACAACTGTTGCTAGTATATGAGTGCTCGAAGTTATTTCCTTTAGATTCTGCAGTTATATCTTTTTGTTTCTTGTTTTTATTTTCACTAGTTAGGCTTAATGGAAAATAACAACAAAATTAGAGAGCTTTATAGTATTTATATTGAGTTAGGACATGAAGTGTTTGAAGAGGAAATTAAAAAACATATGGAACTTTATTTGCGTGCTAATAGCAATGTTATTGGTAGGAATTCTTTGAACACTATTATTTCTAATGCTATGGAAAAGTATAAGTTTGGGGAAGCTAGTTTTTATGAAAATGATCTTTTTAGTCCCCCAAGCACGAAGGAGAAAATTTACTTTGATGATACTATGCCTCCAATATATGATGATTACAATGATGAATATGATATTTTCAGTCCACCTACTATTGAGGAGAAAATTAATTATGATCACAACATGCCTCCTATATTTGATGATTATGGTGATGAGAATAAGAATTTGTTGAATTTGCACCCACTATGATTAATAAGAATGACTATGTTTATGTGGAGAGTATTAATTCTTTTATACATGTGGCTCATGATAAGAATGTTTTATGTGATAGTTATATTGTTAATTTTATTCATGATTCTACTGAAAGTTATTATGAGAGAGGGAAATATGGTTTTATGTATCCCAACAATATTAAGTTTCCCCTCTTTATGTTAATTTTTTTGAAGTTGCACTTGTTTTGCATTCCTATGCTTGTTGCTTTGTGCTTTCATGACTTGTTTCTTTACAAGATTATTTTTCATAGGAAGTGGGTTAGACTTAAATATGTTCCATATTTGCTTCTTAATGCTCTCTTTTACATCAATTCTTATTTCTTATATGAGCATCATCGAAATTATCATGCCTATCTTAATGGCTATAAAGAAAGAGCTTTTGGGAGACAACCCATTATATTTTTGCTTTCAGTTTATTTTTGTTTTGTTGAGTCTTGGAAGTTATTGCCTCTGTAATAACCTCTCCTTATCCTTCTTGTTTGGTTTTTGTGCCAAGAATAACCTCTAATGAGAGAGATGTAAGATATGGGGAAGTTGCTATCCCGAAACACATTTCTGTGCGTCATTGTAAACAATCGTGAAAAATCTCAGTACGTCGGATTGAGCTATAATTGTTTGTGCTTATGCCCCAGGTTATTACCCAACTTTCGTTAGTTTTGTACTTTTCTATTTGAGCAAAACAGAAGATTTTCAAAAAAAATCGTTATTTACCTGCTGGTCTGTTTTGATAGATTTTTGCCATTATTTTCATTTGCCTCTTAATCGGTTTCTTTTTGAGTTCTCTTGGATCACTTGAGCTTTTAAAAGAAATTTCTACAGCAGCTTATGTTTTAATGGATGATTTACTTGAGTTTAAACTGAACCCAAAGGATTATTATTTTGAATACACTAGTATTGCTAATGAAGATTGTGTGAAGTTTTGTATGAAGGAAATCTTCAAGTGTAGGGAGAGAATGATGTGATGAGATGAAGTATGGACAAAAGCTCAAGCTTGGGGATGCCACTTGTGTCACCCCAAGAAATATTTAAGAAGTACAAGCGTCAAAGCTTGGGGATGCCCAAGGCATCCCCTTCTTCATCAATAATCTCAGGTATTCTTTCAAGATACTTTATTTTTATTACCTTATGCACTATGTGCTGTTCTTGGAGCGTCTTAGTTTTTAGTTTTCTTTTGCTTTCTTTGCCACAATAAGTTGGTTGGATCCCAACACACTTCTTTTGGAGAGAGACACATCCCATTATTCATTGCCTAGAACACTCTACTTTTCACTCTTATTGTTCTGTGAGTGTTCTCTTTTTGCTAGCACTGCGTTTAGCTTTAGTTTTCTTATTCGTTGGCTTAGAACATTTTAGATCTTCTTTGTAGATGGGTGAGGCATGCTCTTTGGTCTTTATTAATTATTATCTTTGAGAGTTGTTTCAAATAAGTTGATTGGTGTTGGAAAAGAGTAGGAAGTTTCATGCTTATAGTGGTACAAAAGGAAGCTTATTTTGACTGTGACTTAGACTTTATCATGTCATGCTAGATGTTGCTTTGACCATATGCTTAGTGATTATTGTTGTAGCATGACTTGTTTCAAACAATTGAGATTGCTTAATGTGCCTTGAAAGAATCATGCGTTGTTTTAGCATACAAAGCATAATATTGTGGTATTCTCCTTTGATGCTTTTTTGGGTTGACTTGGCACATGCTTACACCATGTTAAGACTATGAACCAATCACCATAGCCTCTATGATCATTTAGTGGGAGCGCTGAGACATATTTCTAATACCTTATGTAGAGGACATATTGTTGATTGGAAATGATGTATCTTGAATTGACACAAGTTAAGGATTTCATTAAAATAAGATTTCGATGAAAGACTTGGGCAAACCCAGAATATTAGGCATCAATATCTATATGGATAGATTAAGGTGCTAATATGGCTGTGCCAGAAATACATATATGAGATATTGAAAGGATTCAATATGGAAACAACAAGAAAGGTTCTTGCTGCATGGAAAGGATTGTATCAAAATTCAAGTGTTTCAACACTTGGTGAGTAAAATCACATGAAGATTTTGATCGATTATACCATGATATGTATATATCCATAATGTCCTATGCTCTAAATGTTATGAGCATATACCAGAATGATTCATTAGATGATCATTGGACAATAGTAAAGATATTCTTATGAGCTTTGGAAGAACTAAGAATATACCATGTATAAGTGACAAATAGTTAAAGGTAGTTCATTGTAAAGTGTTACATTGATACTAGTTTTGTCACAAGATACAAATTAAATTTATCTGAATTTAGACTATGGGTAGCACAATGTAATGGAAAGGATGTTCCATGATGGATTTGGATGAGTTCCAAAGTTGAGACATTGTGACGGATACTACAACAAAAGGCTAAGTATATAACTGTTATAGTAGCAGCAAAGGAGGGCATTTGTGTTAAGTAGTTTGTTATCAAACTAGGTGTGGTTCAAAGTGGGATAATACTATGAAGATATATTGTGTGACAATAATATCAACATATTTTAACCCGAACGAACTAAAGGTCTACCAAAGGACCAAATTTATACAATGCCATCTCATTTGAGAATGAGTGATGCGTAGAGACGCAAAGACATGCAAATATACACGGAACTAAAACTGTCAGAGCCGGAGATTATGTTAACCACTAGCAATCGCGTATATGCAACACCAGAAAGCCATAGGTGTTCAATACGCAAAGTTTTTCAAACTAGATTATTGACTCTAGTGCAAGTGGGAGACTGAAGGGAATATGCCCGAGAGGCAATAATTAAAGTGGTTATTATCTTATTCCTTGTTTATGATAAATGTTTATTTTGCATTCTATAATTGTATTAATTTGGAAACGTTAATACATGTGTGTTTAATAAACAAAAGGAAAGTTCCTAGTTATGCCTCTCTTATAAACTAGCTCATTGATTAACAAGATGATCAAGGTTTCCTGATCATGGACATTGGATGTCGTTAATAACGAGGTCACAACATTGGTGGAATGATGTGATGAACATTCATCTGAAGTATAGCATTACAATCAGAGTCATTATGTTTATATTGCTATAACATCATACGAAGTAATCTTAGTCCTTAGACCATGAGATCATGTTAATTGCTAACACCGGAAGAGTATCTTGATAACATCAAACGTCACACCGTAACAGGGTGACTATAAAGGTGGGTTCAGTGCTACGAAGGTGTTATGTTGAGGCTCATGGATCAAGAGTGGGATTTGTCCATCCCGATGACGGATAGATATACTCTGGGCCCTCTCGGTGATATCACATTGAAATAGCTTGCAAGCAAGTGATGTGATCCCTAGAATGTTATATCACGGGAACGAGAAAAGAGTGCATGTCGGTAATGAGATCAAACTAGGTATTTGGATGCCAATGATCGAATCTCGGACATGTAATCTATCGCGAGACAAAGGGATTTAGTTACGACGTTAAAGGTTCACACGATCACAAGAGTCATCGTTGAATATGTGGGAGTTAGTACGGATCTCCAGGTCCCGCTGCTGATTATTGATCGGAGAGGGGTCTCGATCATGTCTGCATTATTCACGAACTGTAGGGTGACACACTTAAGGGATACCGACACCATTTAGGAGCAAATATGTTTCAGATAAAGATTTAAGAAAGCGCTGGAATCATTTCGATGGAAACCGGAATTGTTTCGGGTGAAATTGCAGAAACTGGTTCTGCATGTGATATTGAAATGTTGCAGGGGGTTTTATGTGAATGTTTGTTAATTAATGTAATTGACAAAATTCTGAATAAAATAAATAAAAGTGTTTTATTTAATGAGAACTTGCATTAAATTTGGTGGAAATTTAATAGAGGTGAGTGGAATTTTGAGTGGGTGGCTAATTATGTGAGTGGGAGCTCCACCCACATGAATGTGGAAGAAGTGGGGGCACCTCCCTTGGCCACCGGCCATGGTGTGGGGCTGCCCCCCCTCTCCCTATAAAAGTCCCCCCACTCCCTCCTCTCATCTCACACCACCTCCTCGTGAAGGTTCTCTTCTCCCTCTAGTTATTCCCCATGGTCTCGGATTAGCGAGATACATGTTCCCGGTAGCTTTATCTGGAAAGGAGTTGCTGCTTCCGCTGCATCGCTGGAGCGAGGAGGCGGAGGTTGTTCGGTGGACCGAACGTGTGTGCGATCACGGATGCACCGCTACTTTGCGGTGCTGGACTTGATGGTGCTGGACCTGATGGTGCTGGAGCTGCTGGACCTGTCGGACTTCCACACGATCTTGAGATCGGCAAGCGTACGACTACATCAACCACGAGTTCCTACTCGTTAACAAAGCTCGTTGTCTATGAGGGTAAGTTCTCGTTGGATGTATGTTCACCAGTTGCTTTGTACCTAGTAGATAGATCTTGGCGTGTAGTTCACACCGTAGGAAATTTTTTGTTTTCTATGCTGCGGACCCAACAGTGGTATCAAAGCCTGATCTATGCGTAGGTGCATTGCACGGGTAGTACACATATGTTGATATGTGGGCGATGATGATCATGTTATTGCATCTTCTATGTATTTTGGATATTGGTGGCGTAGTGGGATGAAGCGGCCCGGACCAACCTTACATGTCATCGTACATGAGACCGGTTCCACGACTGACATGCAACTAGTTTTGCATAAGTGGCTGGCGGGTGTCTGTCTCTCCTACTATAGTCAATATCTGATTTACAACGAGTTGCTAATAACTTGGTTATCCTCGTTGTGGTTCATGTTCGTAGGTAAGACCGGTTCTATCTCCGAAAGCCCTAAGCCACGTAAAACTTGCAATTGATATATTAGAGGCGTCTAGTTTGGATCGTTGCTGGGCTAGTGTCTTGATATGGTATTGTTGTAAGTAGATGTATGATAGATACTCTTACAACTCACTTGACGTGTAAGTTCCATAGACCTTGGCCTTACACATAAAGGAATGACAGAGATCATACCACGATGCAAATGATAGAGATCAAATGCATGGACCATATCACCTCACTTCACACATTAGATGTTAGCATCTTATATTGCTAGTTTGGCGCTTTTGATAGCATTATAAGATGATCCCTCATTTAGATATCAAGATAAAATGTGTTCTTCCTTAAGTATGCACCGTTCTATAGATCGTGTTTTGAGGCATCACGTGGTGATCGGGTGTTCTCGACTCTGCGCTTTCATACAACGGGTGTAAGACAGTTTTACACACGCGAATACTAAGGTTCTTACTTGACGAGCCTAGCATGTACAGACATGGCCTCAGAACACGGACCGAAAGGTTAAGCATGAGTCATATAGTTGATATGATGCCCATATAGATGCTCGCCTTTGAAGCTACACCGACTCACGTGATGATCGGACTTGGTGTAGTGGATTTGGTTCATGTAATCACCAAAAAGGCACGAGGGATGTCGTTTTTGAGTGGGAGTTCATTTCTAATTTGGATTAGTCGAACTCTATTTGTCATAAACTAAACCGAAGTGAATTTGCATAATTTGTTGTAGTCATTGGCATCTGTTCACTCCCTTATACTTAGTTTTATTTGATATAATAGAACTATAGAATTCTGGATATTTACTTTATTAACTGGTATCGTATTGTTTTGTATGTCAATTTAAAGTTTATAAGTCCTATTGCAAACTTACAGCAAACTCTATTTACTCCATGAAGTTTAATAAGTAGTATTAAATAAAGAGTAAGAATTCCAATATTAGTATCTAAAGTATCATGTTTGCCTCCATGATTATTGATATTCAAAAATTGTTTTAATATCAAGGTTATCTAGGCGCTAAAAGAATTGTTTCAGGAACCATCATGTGTGGAAGATATTGTGATATCTGAAACAATGTTTTTGGTTGCATTATGATAGAGTATAATTTAGCAAAATACATGTTCTCGTATTGTATGAGAATTTGTGAAGGATGGAGATGCTAGGCATCTGGATCTCCCAAAAGGTGTTGGGAACTAACATTATACTCGCGATTCTTCCTTATAGGCTATAGTAGCTTGATCATGAAAGTTGTCATGATAAAGATGAATAGAAGATGTAAGTAAAATGTTTACTACACTACTAGATTACTAAAGAATGGATTTTTGAAAGAACACCAAACATTTGATGATGGTGATCCACTTCAAAGTGCAAGTCCAAAGGTATTAGTATTTGACTATATACGCTTTGTACTATGTGTCATGTGAATGACACCACTATTGATGTTGATAGATTCTTTTAAAAGAAAATGAATTGTTGAAAGAGAATCTATAAAATATTTGGCAGAAAAGAAAAGGTTGGAGATGTCCAACTTAGGTATATAGAAGATGTACATGTTATGGTTGTATTCCTTGCTTGTTAAACAATGTGGTTCTGAGGTATTGGATACCGGTATTGGATACCGAATTGGTTGGTGTCAAGTGTCATACACAACAACACAATTCATGAACTGCAACGGCCTAAGTAACTAGCAAAAGAATAAGTGATGATGTTCATCGAAAACAAATAAAGTGTTATTGTGTTTTTCGTTGTCGTCAAACCTAGCCTTCAAGATTTGTTTTAATAATTGTTATTTTGTTCCGGTATTATGAGAACAATGGTTGTTCAAATAATTACTGTGTTCCATAAAGGATGGATGAACTTTTACAAGTCTAGTTGGAGAAATCACATCCATAAATATTATTGCTAAAATGTCGTAAGACAAATGATTGGAAGATCACTTATGAAGTGACATCGCTGTTTGAATTATAATGGAAAGTAAACATGAAGAAACTCCATCTTGATGGATTTTTGGGGTCTTTTGATTTTGATCAGTTGATGCTTGTGAAACTTCCCTCGACATAATGGAAACTCTGTCCATAGGCCAAAGAGGAACGGATGACTAACTTAATGGATATTATGCATGTTGATGTATATAGTCCATTATGTGTAGCCATATGCGATGGATCTTTTTGCTTCATATGCTTTCTCCGGAAATTTGAGTGAATATATTTATATATTTACTTAAAAAGGAAGAAGTATGAAACATTTGAAAATTGTTCAAAGACTTTCAAGATGAAGTGAAAAATCATTGTAACAAGAAAATAAAAGAGTTTATGATTTGATCATAAAGGAAGATATTTGAGTTACAGGTTTAGTAAAACACCTAAGATTTCAGGAATTGTTCCATGAATTTGCATTTCCCGATAAACCACAGGAGTATGGTATGTTCGAGAGATCAAATCAAACCTTGTTTGACATGGTAAGATCAAATGTGTCATTTATAAAACTGCCATTATGTTTTAAAGATTAAAGCTTTAGAGATTTCCGCTTTTACACTGAAAAGAGCACCATCGTGATCCGTTGAAATGACACCATATGAGTTATGGTTTGGGATAAAACCCGAATTGTCTTTTCTTAAATTTTGGTATGCTATGCATAAGTAAAATGTTTACAACCAAAGTCGGATAAGCACGTCTTTGTAGGTTATCCCAAAGAATTTGTTGGGAATTCCTCCATAACACCGAGGACAAAAGAGTTTGTCGCTTAGAACGTCAAGTTTCTTGAGAAGGAATTTTTCATGAAAAGTTAAGTGGGAGGACAATAGAACTTTGATAAGGTTATTGAACCTTAGCTATATGTGCTGAGTAGCACAGCGCCGGAAAGTGTCCTGGTGGTGGCCACAATGCTCATGGCTCTCGTTACAAAGGGTGTGATCTTGGAGATTAGAGTTCCTATTGAACCATGTGGGTCGGTAAGAATCAAATAGTAAGATTTGAAACAGAAGTCGTTATTGTTTTGACAATGATGAACCGACTGCATGCAAAGAAGCGATGATGGGCCCTGACTCCATAAAATGACTACAAGTCATAGAATCCGTGATAGTATGCATACACGAGAAATCAAGTTTCTGAACTTGGAAGACCCTCCAAAAAGGCGTGAAGCCCATCGGTCGTGTTTGGATCTATAAAGAAATAAGACATGGATGTTTAACATCTATGAAATAGTCGACATGTCGGAAAGAAGTTTACGGCAATGTTCAAGGAGTTGACTATGACAAGATTTGATCTTTCATAGCGATATTTAGTCTTGATGGATTAATGTAGCAACCACTACATATAATTTGGTATATGGTAGATGAATAAACAAAATAAGGTTCTTCTAATAGAATGGTTACCTAGGACATGTACATGACATGGTCCGAAGGGTTTTGTTAATTCAAAGGGTGCTAAAAGGGTATGTAAACTTCAATAGTTGAAGTAAGCATAGCGGAGTTGGAATCTTCACCATGATGAAACTATTAAAAGAGTTTAAATTCATCCGAGATGATGAAGATGCTTGCATTTGCAAGAAATTAAGTGGGAGCGCTGAGACATATTTCTAATACATTATGTAGAGGACATATTTTTGATTGGAAATGATGTATCTTGAATTGACACAAGTTAAGGATTTCATTAAAATAAGATTTCGATGAAAGACTTGGGCAAACCCAGAATATTAGGCATCAATATCTATATGGATAGATTAAGGTGCTAATATGGCTGTGCCAGAACTACATATATGAGATATTGAAAGGATTCAATATGGAAACAACAAGAAAGGTTCTTGCTACATGGAAAGGATTGTATCAAAATTCAAGTGTTTCAACACTTGGTGAGTAAAATCACATGAAGATTTTGATCGATTATACCATGATATGTATATATCCATAATGTCCTATGCTCTAAATTTTATGAGCATATACCCGAATGATTCATTAGATGATCATTGGACAATAGTAAAGATATTCTTATGAGCTTTGGAAGAACTAAGAATATACCGTGTATAAGTGACAAATAGTTAAAGGTAGTTCATTGTAAAGTGTTACATTGATACTAGTTTTGTCACAAGATACAAATTAAATTTATCTCAATTTAGACTATGGGTAGCACAATGTAATGGAAAGGATGTTCCATGATGGATTTGGATGAGTTCCAAAGTTGAGACATTGTGACGGATACTACAACAAAAGGCTAAGTATATAACTGCTATAGTAGCAGCAAAGGAGGGCATTTGTGTTAAGTAGTTTGTTATCAAACTAGGTGTGGTTCAAAGTGGGCTAATACTATGAAGATATATTGTGTGACAATAGTATCAACATATTTTAACCCGAACGAACTAAAGGTCTACCAAAGGACCAAATTTATACAATGCCATCTCATTTGAGAATGAGTGATGCGTAGAGACGCAAAGACATGCAAATACACACGGAACTGAAACTGTCAGAGCTGGAGATTATGTTAACCACTAGCAATCGCGTATATGCAACACCAGAAAGCCATAGGTGTTCAATACGCAAAGTTTTTCAAACTAGATTATTGACTCTAGTGCAAGTGGGAGACTGAAGGGAATATGCCCGAGAGGCAATAATTAAAGTGGTTATTATCTTATTCCTTGTTTATGATAAATGTTTATTTTGCATGCTATAATTGTATTAATTTGGAAACGTTAATACATGTGTGTTTAATAAACAAAAGGAAAGTTCCTAGTTATGCCTCTCTTATAAACTAGCTCGTTGATTAACAAGATGATCAAGGTTTCCTGATCATGGACATTGGATGTCGTTAATAACGAGGTCACAACATTGGTGGTATGATGTGATGAACATTCATCCGAAGTATAGCATTACGATCAGAGTCATTATGTTTATATTGCTATAACATCATACGAAGTAATCTTAGTCCTTAGACCATGAGATCATGTTAATTGCTAACACCGGAAGAGTATCTTGATAACATCAAACGTCACACCGTAACAGGGTGACTATAAAGGTGGGTTCAGTGCTACAAAGGTGTTATGTTGAGGCTCATGGATCAAGAGTGGGATTTGTCCATCCCGATGACGGATAGATATACTCTGGGCCCTCTCGGTGATATCACATTGAAATAGCTTGCAAGCAAGTGATGTGATCACTAGAATGTTATATCACGGGAACGAGAAAAGAGTGCATGTCGGTAACGAGATCAAACTAGGTATTTGGATGCCAATGATCGAATCTCGGACATGTAATCTATCGCGAGACAAAGGGATTTAGTTACGACGTTAAAGGTTCACACGATCACAAGAGTCATCGTTGAATATGTGGGAGTTAGTACGGATCTCCAGGTCCCGCTGCTGATTATTGATCGGAGAGGGGTCTCGATCATGTCTGCATTATTCACGAACCGTAGGGTGACACACTTAAGGGATACCGACACCATTTAGGAGCAAATATGTTTCAGATAAAGATTTAAGAAAGCGCTGGAATCATTTCGATGGAAACCGGAATTGTTTCGGGTGAAATTGCAGAAAATGGTTCTGCATGTGATATTGAAATGTTGCAGGGGGTTTTATGTGAATGTTTGTTAATTAATGTAATTGACAAAATTCTGAATAAAATAAATAAAATTGTTTTATTTAATGAGAACTTGCATTAAATTTGGTGGAAATTTAATGGAGGTGAGTGGAATTTTGAGTGGGTGGCTAATTATGTGAGTGGGAGCTCCACCCACATGAATGTGGAAGAAGTGGGGGCACCTCCCTTGGCCGCCGGCCATGGTGAGGGGCTGCCCCCCCTCTCCCTATAAAAGGCCCCCCACTCCCTCCTCTCATCTCACACCACCTCCTCGTGAAGGTTCTCTTCTCCCTCTAGTTATTCCCCATGGTCTCGGATTAGCGAGATACATGTTCCCGGTAGCTTTATCTGGAAAGGAGTTGCTGCTTCCGCTGCATCGCTGGAGCGAGGAGGCGGAGGTTGTTCGGTGGACCGAACGTGTGTGCGATCACGGATGCCCCGCTACTTTGCGGTGTTGGACTTGATGGTGCTGGACCTGATGGTGCTGGAGCTGCTGGACCTGTCGGACTTCCACACGATCTTGAGATCGGCAATCGTACGACTACATCAACCACGAGTTCCTACTCGTTAACAAAGCTCGTTGTCTACGAGGGTAAGTTCTCGTTGGATGTATGTTCGCCCGTTGCTTTGTACCTATTAGATAGATCTTGGCGTATAGTTCACACCATAGGAAAATTTTTGTTTTCTATGCTGCGGACCCAACAAGTGAAAAGCCTAGGCGGCTAGCCTAAGCCATGCCTAATCATGATAGAAACTTCTAGCATAACCATAGTGAGCATTCTGTGAAGCATCCTCAATAAAAACCTATGCAAATAACAAATAAAAAGATCGCTGCGATGCTCATTGTCTGTTGCCTTGTTATTTTGATATGGGAAAGCTCCTATGTCATGGGGCAAGGGGTACCCCGTTGGAGGTTCTCCATGATACACATGTACTTACAATGAAAAGAACTTACTTGTGACTAAAGTTGAGTAGCATGAGGTCCGGTACTCGTAAGCAAGGGGCATGAGATTTTCAACTTATAACTTGTCAAGCATATCCTCATATTTGTGTCACTTTAACCTTAATCACCTCAAGATGCTTATGATAGGGGCAATGAGACTTCTTGTATCTTGATTTTAGGGTTGCTTGAGAGGGATACCTTTGACCACTTCCTCCCTGAGTTCGATAAACCTTGGGTGATCCACTTAAGGGAAACTTGCTGCTATTCTACAACCCTCTGCACTTGGAGGCCCAACACTGTCTACAAGAATAGAAGCGTGCGTAGACATCAGTGTGTTGTACTCTCCCACCGTCGTCACCTTGTCCACTCCCGAGAGCTGCGACATCTACCACCGGCGCCTCCCCTGTGATGCGTCGCCGCCCTCTCCCTGAAAATGGTTCCACTTCAGATCTTCCTTTGTTTTCCACTTACTAATTACTTAAATTACTCGGTATTTAGTTCTTTCCTTTATTAGTTTGCACTTAAATTTAGTTTCCATGCTATTTGATCTGTAATTTTAGGCTAAACGTTCTATTAGTTCATATAAATCCGTCCAAAATGTAAGCTTGCATTTTGTTGAACTGCCACAAAGGTTTACAATTTTGGAAGTTAGGTAATATAGTTTATTTCCCAAGTTGATATAATATTTTGTAGGTTCTTTGCCTAGTATGCATCATCAATTATGGACCTTGCAAAATGAGGAACACACCAAGCTCATTATTAGTACTAACTATGCATAAGCAGAAAAAAAGATTCCATGGTATGGTTTTTTGGCATAGTAAAGAATATTTGAGTATAAGTAAAATAACACACAAATTAAACATCTCCAATTCGTTCTTATATATGTTACTAAAAATTAATGTTGTATTTTGTAGTATGCTCCTTGATATATCAGGCAACATTTTAATGAATTGACTGGTTGCAAGATGAAAATCATCACTCCAAATGGCTATATATATCACCTTTAGCTCGAAAAACTAGAGCAAACTACACTGATATCTCGTGAACACAGGGACGATCTTATCCTGCACTATGGAGTAGAATATGGCGACATAATTGTTATGCATTTGGATGGTGACAAGGAATTCTTCAGGACTATTGTATGTGACAAAGGCACACACGAAAAGAAGCTTATCAATGGGCCAAGTTATATTTGTATGCCCTAAATCTAATAGTTTGTATGTTGACATGAATGCTGACATATATATTATGTTGTTCTAACCTTGTCTCCGTGATGTAGAGGTTCAAGTCAATGGGTTTGTAAATCTGCTTACCAAATAAGGTAATTGATCGGTATACAACCCTTAACATTTCCAATGATTTAGTATTTGTAGTCTTACTTGCATCTACCTGTAAAGAGCAAAATTTAAATCACATTGTTGCTGTCAAATTTATTATCCATGTAGTTGTGAAATCAGATTGTACATGGATACCAAACTACATCTCTGATACACATGCACATACTTTCCAGATTCAAGTCCATAGAGCTACAAAATTACTGTTGTTTCTTCTTTCCCGCCTTCTAAGATTTTATCCACACAAACAACATTCAGTTACTGAACATATGCACAGATAAGATAATATTATATTATATTCTGCTCTCAACTGAAAATGCAGTGGCATGGTTTCATGCCAAATTGTAGCTAACTGTTAAAATAATCAAAATGCTGGTGTCTCTATAAAACCTCCTTTTATATATTTCTTGAACTGGCAGGCGCCCCTTCTTCCTCCCCCCCCCCACACACACCCTCCCTCGACTCTCTCCCACCCCCGAGGCGGCGCCACCGCCGCCCCCGGAGTGCCCCTCCTCGCCAACTCTAGGTCATCCTCGCGCCCCCTCCCCCTGGCGCCGCCGCCGCCATAGGCGTCGTCGGGCAAAGGCCCACAGGCGCGACGGCGGCGGCGGCGGTTTCCCTCCGGCCAACAGCTGGTAGAGGTGGCGGTGGCTCCTCCTCTCCATCCCAACAGCGGGTGGAGTCGACCATGACATCCACGGTCGACGACAGGGCTGGTAGGGGCGGCGTGGATCCGAACCAGATCTGGGTCCGTTGGACCTAGATCGGCCATGGCATGTGCACAACTTCTATTGCTCGTCGACGATGTGGATGGACCCCCTGGGCTACTTTCGCATGACTGAGGGCGTCCTGGGCAGCAGCTCCGGGCATGGTGGCGGCGGTCGTCTTCTTCCCCGGAGATGGTCGGCCAGTTTGTGGCTGGGGTTCATGCATACCACATCTCAGCCCCGACAGCGAGTTGGGGCGGCGTGGTTGCCGGTGAAAACCGGGCTGCGAATCCGGTCAAGACGGGCGATGGCGGCACTCTCACGGCGTAACCTTGTTGAGGGCATTGTCCTACAATTATCGTCTACCCACTCATGCCGCTTCGGGGGAAACCCTAAGATCTTCGGATCGGACAATGGCGGTGCTGCGGTGTCGCGATCCCTCTTGGGGGCATCGTTTGTGGAGCGGCGCCGGATGGCAAAGGTGGGAGGTGGATCGACTTCATCTTGCACGGGGTCTTCGGCGGAGATGTCAAGTCATGCTTAGCCGCCAGGTGCTACGCTATGTCATGCCTGGTTCGGTAGGTGCTACGCACGACGGATCTTCGGGGGGTTTCTAGCTGTGTCGGTTGACGGGACTCGGTGGCATGGTGACGAGGGGTCTCGGCGGCGACCACGCATGTATCTGATGGATGCGTGCAGGGTGGTGGCGCTGTTTGGCGTCTTGGTGGCGTTGACGGCAGGCCTGATAAAGGAATTATTTTGATCCTTCTGAAGATGGGTTGACAGAAGATGGCGGCAGCAGAAGATTGAGCGTGCACGATGGTGTGCGTTACGGATCAGCTGGACCGGTTTGTGCCCCTGACCCGCCGTGGGGCGGCTTTGCGACCTCTGGTATGTTGATGATGTGCGTTGATGTGTGGTTAGAGTGTTCTGATATGGCCACCCTCTTCATCAAGTTGGTTTAGAGAGGTGGCTTCAATTTCTCTTTGTATTCTCTTTGTAAGGTTTCGTTGCATAATAAATAAAGCAGGCTGTGTGCATCTTTTTGATGCAGAGGCCGGGGGTAACACCTCCATTTCGAAAAAAGGAAAAAAAGATGAGAAAATGACAAGGAACGATCATGTTTGGAGCAGTCTTGTCACGTAACTACCGACAAGTATGTCCCAAATATGTCAGTTTCTTGTCATTTTTTCATACTCTCTTCGGTACAGTTTAATGTTCTCAAATATGTTTAGATTCCTATACATCTAGTTAAGAATTTAAACTAGATATGTATGAATTTAGATAAAGTTGAGGCCATTAGTATGTACCGGAGGGAGTAATATATAGACAATACTTGCTCCAATCCATATTGCTTCTTGCGGTGGTATTAGTTTAAATTCGAACTAAAACCACGACAAATATTATGAAGATAAATAGTTTGCCTAGAATACACAGGGTGTGAAGCAGTACCGTTGTAGAAAATGGTCGCATATTCCCTACATTTAGAGACTGGGTGTGTTTTTAAGTTGTCTCTATGTACTATTTGTTTTCCGTCCGTAAATATAAGACATTTAGCTTTGTGAAATAAATGTATCTAGCCATCTTTTAGTGTATAGGTTTACTCTAAATTTATAAAAAAATAGTCTACATACATCCGTTTTACAAATTTAAAAACGTCTTATATATATTTCATTTCTAGAGGGAGGGAGTAGAATCAAACGACGTGCACCCCACTTTGCATGTCGGCCAGTACTACGTGCACCCCACTTTCAATTATGTCGGCACAGACAGACAGACCCTAACTAACTGGGGATCTCAGCAGTGTCGCTGTCTCTCCCACGAGCCTTTAATATGTGTGGCTGTGCGAGCCTCCACTCCGTGAGCACGTATGGCACCGCTGCTCTTCTTTCTCTTGGGCCTCCGGCTAGCCGCCCTGCCGGTAGACGTCGCGGCGCTCACCCGCCATGACTTCCCCAACGGCTTCATCTTCGGCGCCGGCACCTCGGCCTACCAGGTATTATTCCTTACTCCCCTCCATCTATGCCGTCGTAAGTAGTGCTGCCGATCGACGAGAGGTAGTAATTCTAGCAGAGATGCCTCACAGGTAGAAGGCGCGGTTGCAGAGGATGGAAGAAAGCCCAGCATTTGGGACACCTACACTCAGCAAGGTTACTCTGTGAACAAAGCTACTGGGGATGTTGCAGCAGATCAGTACCATCATTACAAGGTCAGCGATTAGTACTATTGTTACCACGGTAAGTTATAGCAGACGCTAACTTGTCT
The DNA here is from genome assembly GCA_910589775.1 of Avena eriantha. Taxonomy (NCBI): domain Eukaryota; kingdom Viridiplantae; phylum Streptophyta; class Magnoliopsida; order Poales; family Poaceae; genus Avena; species Avena eriantha. The sequence continues at coordinate 132,025,157 of OU342742.1, forward strand.
TGTGACGATACTATAGGATGATGTAAAGATTATGCATGAAATGGGCCTGGACGCCTCCAGATTCTCCATTTCATGGTCACGGCTTATCCCAGGTATTCATGCTTCTTCTGTGTATTTATGTATGTACCTTCACATGTATCCATCAATCTATGGGGGTATAGTCAGTCCATGGAGTATACTAGTCAGGGCCGGTTCATACTTATTCGGGGGCCAGGTGCAAGTGGCAGAGTGGACCCTTATCTACAGACAAAATACAAAAATACTATATTTCAGAAACTTCAGTTGCCAAAGGGATTCTGGTCTCTCCCTCAGCCCAATAAGGCAATAACCCCCACCTCCCGCAGCTACCCACCCACCCAACTCGAGGCCAGCTTTTGGCTGGATCGATCAGCAGACATAACTAGTGCTGCACACCACTTATGTGATACTTCCTCCAACCCGAAATAAGTGACTTGGCTTTGTTGGTCCAAGGGACAGCCTAGTGAGGTTTCCCAAGAGAAAAGATGCAGTTTATTCCCAAATCGGTTCTATTTCAGACCGAGAGGAAAATCCCCTCGTTGGAGATTGAAATCACTGCTGCAAAAACAGATCTGGTGCCAGCCGTGCTGTTTCTGTATGAGTAGATGCGCCAGCGGTGGCTATTTATTTTCACCGCGGCAAGGGGCGTTATGTCTAGTTCCGTAGCGAGGGTGGATCTGAGTGAGGATTAGGTAGTTACATCAGTGCTTGTTACATTTTATTTTTCCAATTCGGAAAGGCACTAGAATTAAAATTTACTTTCATGCTGACATACCATTCAAGCAACGAACACCTAAATATATAGTCTTATTTGCATCTATCGATTCGGACATCTTGGGAATCTGAGCTCTCACCGTAAGTATGGAAGCGGGTGGTACCCTCTACCCTATTTAGTAAAAAAATGAAAATAAACTATATTTTCATAAATTGTCACTTTTTTGATAAAACTACTTCATTTATTTGAACTAGACTAAAATAGAGGGTAAACTGTCATCTCTATCTCACCGTGTGTGCTAATTGACAAAACTAGGATGTAGAAGCAATGTACTAAGACAGGAAAGTAGCAACAACAAAATGGAAATTCTCTGGCAGCTATGCGTGCAGGGACTTGTTGTCCGGCGGCCGAGCACTATCGAGGCATGGCGACTTCAGCGCATTTGCAATGACACCATCCATTTACGACCCCAATCTGATCTGACTCAGGTCGGTTTCTGGGTCCCCTGGCAGACTGAGAATGGGTCGTGGTCCGGTCTGCCAGGCAAGTACCTAGCGGTTTGACCCGCTCGTTTCTAATTTTTTCTCAACATTTTCATTAAAACTAAAACATAATTTACATAGACCAAAAAAAAGAAAAAACTATAAAACCCTTAGCTACGGGCGCTGCCTAGGCCAATGGCGGTGCCGGAGGCACCTAGTCATCATCATCTGCGGAGTGGTCATCGGTGGTGGCATCCATTGGCCCTGCTGCAGCAGAGGTGGCAGAGGTAGCCGCTGCCTAGGCCACGCATCCCGTGGCGGAAACTGCTGGTCTGGCCATGCGGTGGTGGAGGTGACAGGTTCACAGAGAGCTGGAGGATGTCATCTATCCCCTGCCAGGTCAAGAGCGCATCCTCATCCTGCCTAGAGAGCTCCAGGGCATGGCGGGTGGCTTCCTCGTCGTCGTAGCCGGGAGGTAGGGCCCCCTGCTTCACAATGACGCATGTGTCGTCACCTCCCTTAACGTCATTGGCATCCTCGTCGTTGTCAGAGTCCTTGTCGTCGAAGGCCTCGGGGAGATTGTCGTAATCGACCTAGGTTGGAACTCGCCGCTAAATGAGCACACGCGTCACGCATTGTGCTCCCAGGCGAGGAACTCCCACCTGTGGTACACGCGGTCGTACAACATTGCTGGCGGGAGATGCGCTATGCAGCAGCGCATCTCCTCATCTACGCAGGCGACACCGGCACCCTGCCGGCGTTGAGGTGTCAACGGCTTGGGAGAGAAATGTTGTGGTCCACACCATCCCTTGAGGCCAGTTTATCAATGATTGAGGGAAAATCCAACTCCAAACTTGAATCGGCCACCAAAAACTGGTGACTTTGATCCAATCAAAGCACCAGGCTGCACAAACTTGTGCACCGATCTGCGCCAAAAACCAGAACCTATGATCTAATACCACTATTGGACGGGGGAAAATAAAATATTTACTCGCCCTACCACAACAACATCATGAACACCATAAGATCTATATCCAACGAGTAGGCGACAAGATCTTACATCTCCGACTTGTGGTTGCGGAAGTTGATACACGTCGCTCGCAGCTATGCCACTGTTAGGAATAAGCAACTTGTGCAACTTGTATTATCTGGGGGCCAAAGGCCACAATATATAGTACATCTGACTTGAGGTACAAGAAGATAAATCTAGACAAATACGGACTCCTAGACCAATACTAATACGGACTCCTAGACCAATACTAATACACCTTAACACCCCCCCTCAAATGCAAAGCGTATGCAATAGCATTGCATTTGAAGAAGTGAAAACAAAACCAAAAAAAAAAAAATGATAATCCAAAATCCGCGTCTTCAAAGTGTCGCCATAGCATGAATAGTCTTCAAAACCTATAGAGTCAAGCCACAGTCGATCGAAGAAGAGATCGACACAGACCAAGAGGCGGTCAGAAGAATAGCACCGAAGAGTGAGGAAGAGAGAGCGGCGGCGGCCGGAGAGAAGAACTAGAGGAACTAGACGGAGGAGAGGATGGCGCCAAAAACAAAGGAGACGCATCAGAAGGAGAAGGTGGAGGAGTAGAGATAGCGAGAGATGTATCAGGAAAAAGAGAAAGAGGAAGTAGAGAGGGTGCCTCGACTGGAAACAGGAAGAGATGTACCATCAGCCGTGATAACACGGACAAGAGAAATAAGAGAGCGAAGAGCAGAAAGAATAGAAGACGCAGAAGTCGAAGTAGAGCGGCGTGCCAACAAAGAAAAAGTCGGCGAAAGGCGGTCATAACCGCATGAAGAAGCCGCGAGAGTCGAAGTAGAGAGGCGTGCCAACAAAGACAAAGTGGACGAAAGGCGGTCATAGCCGCGTGAAGAAACCGCGAGTGTCGACGTAGAGCGGTGCGCCGACAAAGACAAAGTCGGCAAAAGGCGGTCATAACCGCGTGAAGAAAGCCACGAGAGTCGACATAGAGCGACGAAGTAAGGAAGGAAGGCTCGGAGAATTTAACGGAAGAAACACCGGCATGAATTACCGGAAAGGAAGAAACACCGGCATGAATTACCGGAAAGGAGCCAGCGACCGGAAGTTGCTAACGGCGGAGGCGGAGGCGGCGGCCGGGCGCGGCGGCGGGGTGCCGGGGCGAGCGGCGGCGGCGGCTACGAGGGAGAAAAAAAAGGCCTCACGGCTACTAGCTACGAGATGCGATGCCCCCGATGGAGATCATGGAGATCGACCTCGCCGGGGGCGGCGCGGCGGAGGCGGTGGCTAAAACGTAGGCCAAGGAGCGACACGCTCTGATACCATGTTAGGAATAAGCAACTTGTGCAACTTGTATTATCTGGGGGCCAAAGGCCACAATATATAGTACATCTGACTTGAGGTACAAGAAGATAAATCTAGACAAATACGGACTCCTAGACCAATACTAATACGGACTCCTAGACCAATACTAATACACCTTAACACTTCTGCGTCTCCACACTCCGTTCCGGCTCCGATCCTTACCTGTGTCGAGCTCTAACGTTTGGCTAGACGAAGTAGCGAGTTGCCATCACTCTCTCTCTCTCTCTCTCTCTCACGAATAGCTCAGGTGAATGGCATCAGTTGTTGCACACACACATATGGGTGGGCAGCGACACCGGCGATACACTATCTCGGCAACACGCCATGAGGACGAAGAAGAGAGGTGGTGCCTTGAGTTCACTTGATTTTCCTTGCACCGCCAGTACGCTCCTCTATTTATAGGGTGATCGGAATGGGACACTCTACTGGCCCAGTCCAATCCTAAAGTCGTTAACCATAGGTCTCCATTGAGTCCCCTAACTCTCGGAATATTCCTATTACGTCAGTTGCTAGAGGCGAGGTGAACTCGTCTAGATCCCACCCTTAAGTGTATGACACCACAAGCTACCAACGACCTAGAAACAGTTTGAGTCGCCACTCGTTCTGAGTCCTCTCCGAACTAATAATCAGCAACGGCCTCTAGAAAGACATGTCTATTCCCTAACAATATGTAGTCATTGTGACTTGCCTTATTCAATGTGGTGATTGGCTAACAATACAACACGGAGGTCGAGCCCTAGCTCATATAGAGGATGAGGTACATGCCTAATCGCCGTGCTCTCATTGGCGTAAAAAAGTTACGAGGGATAACTATGTCGAGAAAAGTGCATTCACGACACTTTTTTCGCTCGGCGCATCAACAGGAGATGATTAAAAAACAGATACATAGCCATATAAAGTAAAGGGATGTATATATTATCTCTCTGTATATCATCCATCTATGAAAAAAGTAAACAAAGTTCGTTTTTGGGTCTCTGCCAAGCTAGCACTTTCACGACACCACAGAGATGTGCCTCGATACATTACTTAAGATGGCAGAACTTTAGTGTCATCTAACCGCATATTATTTGCCATGTTACACCTTACCAGTCATAGAAAGTTAATTACATTAACAATAATTAATTTATGTTGCTAATTCCTTTGCAATTCATAAAGTTTCTGTTTATTGATTTAGAAAATATTCATTACATCATCTTACACTGGATTTGAGCCCCTCTCTATTTATTACATGAGATGTAGTAGTTGCTGACACCATTGAAGGTCTTGAGCCCCTCTTTACTCAGTAGATCTACCTCTAAAATTTAACACTATGCCTAATTAGGATAAAAATGTCCTATCTAATGCTAGATTTCTTGAGCACCTCTCTATTCCATTTGACATCAATATCATTCAGCACTGAAGAATCTATGTGCGCAAACATCATCAAAGCGGATCTGCCTTTGAGCACACGACAAATGATAATAACTTCGCTTGGAACTGAAAGACAAATAACGAAGATGATTAAGAGAAGAAGGAACAGAGCAACGGATATAAAAGAACAAGCCGACCCAAGATGTGTACAGAATATGAGGAACAAACCTGCGGATTAGACAAGCTAATGGAGGAGAACGGCGGGGCCGCACAAGATACGGACAGCCAACGTCCGAGCAATATCCGGTGCAGCGGGGATGCGCAAGATCATGCATAGCTAGGACATGCAAGATTCAGAGAGCCAACAGCTGCGCAAGATCCAGCGCGGTAGGGCCATGCAAGATCATGGGTGCCTAGGGAGCCCGAGATTCTACCCGTCTAAGATGTTGCGCGTGGAGTTCGGTCCGTTCTATATATGTTCTCTCTATGGAGAGTTGGAGACGCCGGGGTGAGGTGGGAACTGAAAATAGGATTAGTGGCTAGGGTTTCTCTATTATATAGAGAGTAGGGAGTAAAGAGTGGCAAGTCTGGACATTTGAGCAAGTGCGGTCCACACATTAGCTTTTTGGCTCACATTTGCTCAAAGGACCCATAAAGCAATTACTTAACACTTTCATTCTCTATATTCATTCTCTACATAATCACACACGAGAATGATGGGGGGAGGCGTACGGTCGTGCTTTAATTGGAGAAGGGGAAAAAGAAAACAATCTGAATGGTTGAGATTTACCATGAGGCTTAGCAACATGATTATGACACATTAACTACCACTGGTTAAATATTGCGCTCTGGGTCTATGATTAAAAAAAGACCTCTCTAAAATATAAACAACCCAGTGCATCAACTTGGCAGTGATTTATCTCACTACTCAGTGTGATGCGTTTGACCGACGCTTACCTACCACGACGCAATGTTAACTGCCTCCATCGATCTACTTCGGCATTAGTTGGTGTCGGGATTGGCGTATATGTGCCCTTCACGACAAATGGTGCATGAATGCATATTCCCCGGGTAACCAACTTTTGTTGGTATTTTTCGCTTATGCTGCCCCAAAAAAGTACCGGGCACGTGGGGGGGGGGGGGGGCTATTTTTGTAGTGTAATTCCCTTTGCTTCAATATATTAGTGCTAATCTAGGGGTGAGTTGGTGCCATACCCTGTGTAGAAAATCATATCTTCTCATCCTACTGATGTGTAGTTCCCGTGCGATTAATTCTTAGTCTCACTGATTCGGCTAACAATTAGCCGAGTAGTGCATGGTCATATTGTTCAAACCACATCACCCAGAGAGAGGCCAAAGAGTATCTCTCTGAGTCGGGGGATAAAATTCCATCTTGACAAAACATGTCACACAACTTGTTTCCAAGTCGACCCAACATTTTCTTTGTAGAAGCTAATTACGGACAACATTTGGCAAAGTCAAAGTTAGCACTTCCACAACTCGGAGCGTGTGAGTACCTTAGGTCTAAGGATTCCATTATCCGAGGCGTTACAAATAACGAGCAACTCGTGTCGACTCGACCTTGGGTCATTCCAACTCGCCTAGTGCTTTGGTCGAGTTTGTGGTTGGCGGATTGGCATCTCTATACCCATTACAAGTGAAACCTGGTCATTTCCCGGCCCACAGGGCGGGGCAGAGGGGCGCTTGCTCAGGACCCCCATGATGTAGGGGCCATGATCTAAGACTTTTGTGATTCTATATTAGCCTACTTTTGAGCTTTAGTAGTGTAGAATTATTTTAGAAAATATAGTTGATTCAAGCTGTAGCTTACCATGGCTCTACTTTGACTCAAGTTTCCCGAAAAATTAACTCAACATTTTCTTTATATTTTTCTTGATGCCACGATTTCTTTGGCCTCTCCAATTTTGCAGAACAAAACTGACATCACATGCATTTACATGGTTGTGAATATATTCATTACTATAGAATAACGACGCAATTACAGTTATATGTACACAAAAAACAATTGGTAGAAATAAGTATCATTGTATATATAATTTTCTCGATCAATAAAGAATAGGTAGTTTTTGTCTTCACCACGATTTTAAAGATAGTTGAGCTATCAAATGTATAGTCATTTAGTTTGCTATTGCATTGTAATAATATTTTTCAGAATACTAATATTTTTTATGTCTTCCGTGTGTTCACAAGAGAGTTGACTGACAGGTCCAAGAACGCTAAGCATGCATAATATTTGATTAATCTTTAATTTTATCCATAAATATTATATATATATCTTTAAGGTGTTTTCTTAAAAAGGGCAAATATTTTGAACATAAATATTAAAGATATATATCTTTAAAGTATTTTCTAAAGTATGGGACAATTTTTTATCATAAATATTAAAGATATACCCCCTACCTGAAACGGCAGGAAAGCTGTGCCATTTTAAATAAGGGTCCATTGGCGTTGTTTTGCTCTAGGGCACCCGAAATCCATGGACCGGCCCTGTACATCAGTTTAGGTTAAATGTCCGGATTAGCATGCTGCAGAGGACCAAACAGTAAATGACTACTTAGAGCAAATGATCCCACAACTGAATCATGTATTCGGTGTCACTCGCCGGTCACAAGGTACAAGACAACTTATGTCTACATGAATGTATGTTCGCCTCTAGGGCACATAGTTCCTACAATAATGAGATGGCCGAGCGCCAGTTTTGTGCAACCTTACAGCTTATCTTCTGAATGGTCTATCCTTCACTCATGGTTGGCCTACCCGTGTCAAGACGTAGGCCCCTTCCAAAAATTGATTCTTGCTTTATTTGCGGTCTACAACACGCTTTGGACCTCTGATTAACAGCTAAGATGGGACGACCACATCAGCCCATATGCTAGCTCTGCAAGTGTGACCTTGAGACGACGAGGCATATAATTTTGAATCTTGCTACTGCTAGAGAGTTTGGACGACTATGCTACTTGGCTTTCATGACCTGATAAAATACTCAGACCTTGTTTCGGCCACCCCAAGGGGCTTCAAGCTTACTCCTAACCAGATGGGATTAAGACTACAGTCATGATTATCTCATGGGAAATCTGGAAAAGGAGGAATGACAGGGTTGTCATCAAGAAATCTTTGATCCCATCAGTGCTCATGCGAAGAATCAAAAAAGGAAGGGAAGAGTTGGATCTTAGCCAGTGCGAAACACCTTGCGGAAATTATCGGTTAATGCGGTGTCTTGTCCTCTATATGGTTCCAGTTGGCTTAGGTCTCCTTGTTTGCGCCTACTCTATCAATATAGTAGGGAAGGATTTTTCCTCGTTTTCAAAAAATTACATCAATGAAATATTATGGTACTCAGTTAATAAATGAAATGCTGAGTTGCTTACATGTAGATGGAAGAGGAGATATCAATCCCAAGGGCTTGGAGTATTACAACAACTTAATAGATGAACTGCTACAGCATGGTAAAGGCCTCTCTCTCTCTAGCTATCTCAAAATGCAAGGCCTTGACACCATCTTGAAATTTGCACGGGTTAATTGCAGGCATACAACCTCATGTCACAATCTACCATTGCGATCTACCTCAATCCTTCCAGGATGAATACAACGGACTGCTGAGCCCCAAATTCGTGTAATATATGTGCTCCTCGCTGAAAAAAAATAAAGATTACAGATTGATGCTCTTGGTTCTTAAATAGTTATAATTGGGTTGCAGAGATGATTACACCATGTACGCGGACACCTGTTTCAAGAGCTTTGGGGACAGGGTGAAGCACTGGGTCACCCTCAACGAGCCCAACGTCGAGATTTTAGGTGGCTACGACACTGGCGAGCTGCCTCCGCAGCGCTGCTCCTACCCCTTCGGCACCAATTGCACTGCTGGAAACTCCACGACGGAGCCATACATAGCCGCTTACCATCTCCTGCTTGCACACGCCTCGGCGGTGTCCCTCTACAGAGAGAAGTACCAGGTAGTCATATATGTCATATATATATATATATATATAAAATACTTCTTACTCCCGGGTGTAACTACACCCACGTCTCATATATTGTCTTACGGAAGTATTTGTAATACTTTATCTATTTAAGTATGTTCATATACTATATCTATATATATATATATATTTGCTACCTAATAAAAACTTACAAATAACCATTCTCTGTCTTGTAGGTTACTCAGAAGGGAGAAATAGGAATCACTCTCTATGCCCCATGGTACGAGCCTGCTACTAACGCATCGCAGGATGCAGCTGCTGCAATGAGGATGAATGAGTTCACACTTGGATGGTTAGTATGATCTTGGAAGGTGTTGAATAAACTCATGCACTATAAGATGGTTAGAAACAACCCCGGAAGCATCACTTATACCATTAAGGCAGCTCACGCATATGACTTCTCTGGCTAGGTTTATGCATCCTTTGGTGCATGGGGACTACCCTCCGCTGATGAGGAGCCGGGTAGGTGCACGGTTGCCGGTCATATCCATGGAGCTGTCCAAGAAATTGTCCGGATCATTCGACTTCATCGGCGTCAACCACTACCTCATGCTTCGCACACGCGCCAACGACACTGCCTTCAATATGAGGCAAAGGAACTACTGGGCCGACGCAGGCGTCGTAGGTAATTAAGCTGCTGCTGCAAGTTACAAGGAAACTCAATCTTTCTTACATTATTAACAATTTCCTACCTGAATTCAGATCCATATAAATACATGCAAGAGGTACGGTACGGTTTATATAAGGCAAACTATCTCTTGGGAAATCAGAGTGCACACACATCGACCAGCTCTGTGATGTGACGGGGACAATTTTCTTCTAGTTATATATATGACGTATAAATATATTACTCCTTTTTCATTGGTGTAACACGTGCAGGGCCATGCCGAATACGGTCCTTGGGCTCTCGGGAAGCTACTGGACCACCTGCGAGTCGAGTACGGAAATCCTCCTGTCTTCATCCATGAAAACGGTAGGTACTTGCTCCAGATGATTTTAAACATGAGTAGACTCTGAAATTAATACTCAGTTTCTGGTGAACACCCATCTGTAAAATAAAATCTACGGTATTGTTTGATGATCCAGGATGGCCTCGCATCGTCAAAAACCTGAGCGAGATTGAAACTGACGACGACCCTAGATCAATGGTCCTGCAGGACTTCTTGCTAGTTCTCTATCTATCCATACGGTGATTTCCTCTTCATATATATACATGTACTCCGTATTTGTTTATCCTCATCAAAATGTATTCTGACCATAGAATTCAGTTGCCCATCAGGTGATTAATTTTTTATCTTCTTGAGTAGTTTCTGAGCAAGAGATATGCTTGTATTCTTGTTGTAGGAACGGATCCGACACGCGGGGATACTTTGTGTGGTCGCTTCTTGATGTTTTCGAGTTCTTGAATGGCTATGGCCTGCGCTATGGCCTGTGTGGTGTCGACATGACCGTAGAGGGGAGGACGCGTTACCTCAGGAAATCCGCCGGGTGGTACTCTGCCTTCCTCAATGGCGGCGAGCTGCGCCCGCCTGCATCACCCAAGATACCATTTTACGACTCTGCATGATAATGCACCTGAGGATTCTTTTTTGGTGAACCAAAGTTAGACTGCACGATTGATTCCTGATCGATCTAGTTTGATACATTATCGATACATCACGACATGTTTCGCATTGAGTACAAACTCTCTCTTTTTATTTCCAGTGATGTTGATACTGATATTGTCTTCGTTCAGTATTTCTGGTATCAATATTGGTATTCTCCTGGACTTCTAGCTTATATTATCCATAATGATTATTTTTTTACAATTTGGTTGGTTAACGCATCATCTATAGTCACATCATAGCACATGTCCAAAGTTATCTTTCGGTTCCAGATTTCTGGCCCCTTTTAGATTACAGATAACCTTGCACATGCACCATAATTGTAGATAGCCTGCTATATCACGGAAATTCACTTCGGCTCGCGGGTGTAAATGCATCCATTGTGAGAAAACATTTATCGAAATGTCAAAAAACTTGAAAAAAACATCTGCATATATATTCGAACATTTTATGTTGATTCACAAGTTTTCGGGGTGAAAGAATATTTTATGTGTCGTGTATAAAAAAGACAAAATATGACACAGGAATACAACTATTCACGTGATATTTTTGGCTTTTTATACACGACACATAAAATGTCCTTTCATCCCGAAAACTTGTGAACCAACATAAAATGTTCGAATATATATGTAGAATTGTTTTTCGAATTTTTTGATATTTCAAAAAATATTTTCCCATAATAGGTGCATTTGGAGAACTATTTGGAGAACCACCTATGGATTAAAGATGTATGTATAGACGGGAGCTGGCTCGGTCCATGCACGATGCGAGCCAAGCTTTAGCTCACCCTTATTGAGCTCGGCTGGCTCGGGTCGGCTCGGTCTGGCTCGTTTGGCCGACGAGTTGGAATAGTAGGCTCGGATCGAGCACTGCACTGGCTCGGTGTAGCTCGTGAGCCTGGCGTGCCAGGTCACTAACGAGTGTGCCCTGTCTTCCCTAGCAATGGTGTACTGCGGGGGTCCAGGCGGATACAACACTGGCAGTCCAGGGCCACGTGGGTAAGTCCCTGCATGGCGCAAGATGAGGTCGTGGAGCAGGAGGAAAGCATTGGTGGCATGGACAGAGATTAGAGGCAACATGGTGAGACAGCATGAGGCCATGGGCGAGCATGGAGGGGCTCCATGGACAAACTGAGTCGTATGAGTAGATGTTGACATTTCTAACTTGATCATGGCATGAGCATTTGTCATGGAAAGCTCTCAGTTACCGAGAACGCGAGCAGCATGAAGTCACTAGTGGAGACGGCCTCTAGTCCCGGCTCGTAAGGGGCTTTTGTCCCGGTTGGCAAACCGGGATTGGACAAGCGGGACTAAAGGCCACTTATTAGTCCTGGTCCGGTTATCAGCCGGGACAAATGGTCCTCCACGTGGCTACCGCGGCGCACGCGGGGTGCAACCCCATTAGTCCCGATTGCTGTTACGGACCGCGATAAATGGTTCTCTACCGTGGCACTATTTTGGGCATTTTCTCTACCGCGATAGAGAATTCATTTTGTATTCTTTTATTTATTTTAAAATAGTTTTCGAATATTTCTATGCTACCAATATACCATACACGCTTCGTGCATATATAAGATAACTTGTTTATCTTTCACTCTTTCTATTGAATCATTCAACACTTTATTGAATCACATGATACACCAACTCTGGGGTACCAGGGTTACACCCCCGACATTAGTCCCCGAGGCTATGTGGGACTCGTAGAGTCGCGCATAGGTTTCATAATAAAATATTCCCAGACCTGTTTCACTGGTTGATAATCCTTTTTCTCTATTGTAAATAGATGATTGGCATGAATTGCCCTGGTATCATTTATCTGCCTGAATTGGCTTATTTGACATATAGTATACATTCTCATCTGACCCATAATCTGAGTTATCTGGTTCAAATCCGAGGTATATGATCCAAATCCAAGTCAAGTGACTCATAATCTGAGTCAGGTGACCCAAATTCGAGTTATCTTGGTTCAAATCCGAGGTATATGATTCTAATCCGAGTCAAGTGACTCATGCTCTGAGTCATGTGATCCAAATACGACTTTTCTTGGTTCAAATCCGAGGTATATGAACCAAATCCGAGTCATCTGACTCAAATCCGAGTGTTCTGTTCCAAATCCGAGTCATATGACTCTCAATCTGAGCCATCTGACTCTCAATCCGAGTCAGATGCTCCAAATCCGAGTCATTGGACATATAGCCTTCATTTGGCAAGTTTTCACATCTGGCCTTCATGGGCTCTGGCCATTTAACCTCTTTGGGCAAGTTTAGACTTTTGGCCGTCATGGGCACTGGTCATATAACCCTTTAGAGTAAGTTTAGACTTCTGGACATTTCTCATATAACCCTTTTTGCGCATGTAGCCTTCATGGGCATTTCTTATAAGACCCTTTTGGGCATGTAGACTTTATGGGCATTTCTCATATAACCCTTTTTGGGCATGTAGGCTTCATGGGCATTTCTTATATAACCCTTTTTGGGCATGTAGCCTTCATGGGCATTTCTTATATAACCCTTTTTGGGCATTTCTCATATAACCTTTTTTGACATGTAGCCTTCATGGACATTTCTCATATAACCCTTTTTGGGCATGTAGCCTTCATGGGCATTTAGCCTATGGACATTTCTTATATAACCCTTTTTGGGCATGTAGCCTTCATGGACATTTCATATATAACCCTTTTTGGGCTTGTAGTCTTCATGGGCATTTCTCATATAACCCTTTTTGGTCATGTAGCCTTCATGGTCATTTCTTATGTAACCCTTTTTGGGCATGTAGCCTTCATGGCCGTTTCTTACATAACCCTTTTTGGCATGTAGCCTTCATGGGCATTTCTTAAGTAACCCTTTTTAGGTATGTAGCCTTCATGGGCATGTAGCCTTCGCGGGCATGTAGCCTTCATGGGTGTTTCTTATATAACCCTTGTGGGCATGTAGCCTTCATGGGCATTTCTCATTTAACCCTTTTTGAGCATGTAGCCTTCATGGGCATTTCTCATATAGCCTTTTTTGGGCATGTATTCTTCATGGACATGTAGCCTCCATGGGCATTTCTTATATAACCCTTTTTGGGCATGTAGCCTTCATGGGCATTTATTATATAACCCTTTTTGGGCATGTAGCCTTTATGGGAATGTAGCCTTCATGGGCATTTCTTATATAACCCTTTCTGGTCATGTAGCCTTCATGGGCATTTCTCATATAACCCTTTTTGGGCATGTAGCCTTCATGGGCATTTCTTATATAACACTTTTTGGGCATGTTTTGACTTCTATCCTTCATGGGCTCTAGTCATATAAGTTCCAATCTGAGTTATCCCCTCTTTGTTATATGTTGATCTCACGATATTTGATGATTGAGATATAAGGAGTTTGATATAGATTTCGATGATATTCGGTCGTGCCGAGATAAATGATGATTTGAGATAGAGTTTAATGATAACCCTCTGATATGTTGATCAATTGACAATTGATTGTGATCATGATTTGGGATAAAATATGATGCCATGATACCCTAGCAAACTGATAGAGATGGTAATTTGAGTTATAAGATAACCAGGCAAGATGAGTTAAACAGTAATCCAAGGTATGAGATAACCTGGCAAGCTGAGTTAAACAGTAATTCGAGGTATGGGATAACCTGGCAAGCTGAGTTAAATAGTAATCTGAGGTATAATATAACCTGGCAAGCTAAAGTAAAGAATAATCCGAGGTATAATATAACCTAGCAAGCTGAAGTAAAGAGTAATATGAGGTATAATATAACCTAGCAAGCTGAAGTAAAGAGTAATCCGAGGTATAGATACCCTGGTAGGTTGAATTAAATGGTAATCTGAGGTAAGGATAACCTGGTAAGCTGGTAGCTAAGGTAGAATAGTAATCTGAGTTAAAGATATCCTGGCAAGCTACAACAAATACCAATCCAAGTTAAGGATAACCTAGAAAGCTGGCAAGCTGAACTAACGAGTAATCCGAGATATAGATAACCTGACAAGCTAAAGCAAATACCAATCCGAGTTAAAGATAACCTAGCAAACTGGCAAGCTGAGGTAAAATAGTAATTTGAGGTATGGATTGTTGGGTTCGCAGCATAGAAAACAATTTTTTTCCTACAATGGGAACTATTATACGCCAAGATCTATCTACTAGATACAAGCAACTGGTGGATATACATCCATAGAGAACATACCCTCGAAGAACAACAAAGCTTTATTAACGAGATGGAACTTATGGATGATGTATTCGAATGCTTGCAAATCTTAATATCGTGTGGAAGTCCTAGCGTCGCGAATTAGTAGAGCATCTGTCCTCGCACACATTTTCAGGCCATCGAACAACCTCCACCTCCTCGCTCCAGCGATGCAGTGGAAGCAGCAACTCCTTCTAGACGAAATGCCACCGGGAACATGTATCTCGCTAATTCGAGACCATGGGGGAATAATTCTAGAGGGGGAGAGGGATCCTTCACGAGGAGGTGTGAGGAAGGAGTGAGAGGGGGGCCTTTTATAGGAGGAGGAGGGGTACCCCCTCCCCATGGCCGGTGCCCCATGTGGGGGTGACCCCTCACCTCCCCATTCATGTGGTGGTAACCCCTCCACATAAATTTGCCCCTTCACATTCTCTTTTAAAGTCTCCACTTTAAATGCATTGAATTTCTCCAAATTTAATGATCTCTCATTTAATAAAACTCTTTTATTAATTTTATTCGGATTTTTTCTAATTACTTTAATTAACAAACATTCACATAAAATCCCCTCCAACATTTCAATATCACATGCAGAACCAATTTTAGCAATTTCACCCGAAACAATTTCAGTGTCGATTGAAATAATTCCAGCGCTTTGCAATTCTTCCGTCTAGAACATATTTTCTCCAAATAGTGTTTGGCAACCCTTAAGTGTGTCACCCTATGGTTCGCGAATAATGCAGACATGATCGAGACCCCTCTTAGATCAATAATCAGAAGCGCGACCTGGAGATCCATATTGACTCCAACACGTTCAATGATGACTTCTGTGATTGATAGAACCTTTAACGATAGTAAGTAAATCCCTTTGTCTTGCAATATATTACATGTCCGAGATTCGATCATCAGTATCTCAATAATTAGTTTGTGCCCATTACCAACATGCATTCTTTTCTCGTTCCCATGATATAACATTCTAGTGATCACATCACTTTCTTACAAGCTATCTTAATGTGATATCACCGTCAGGGCCTAGAGTATATCTATCCATCATAAGGATTGAGAAATTCCACTCTTGATCCATGAGCCTCAACATAACATGTTCGGAATACCCGAACCCATCTTTATAGTCACCCTGTTACGGTGTGACATTTGATGTTATCAAAGTATTCTTCTAGTGTTAGCAATTAACATGATCTCATTGTCTAAAGATAAAGATTACTTTGTATGATGCTATAGCAATATAAACATAATGATATTGATCGTAATGCTATACTTCAGATGAATGTTCATCCCATCATTCACCAATGATGTGACGTTGTTATTAAGAACACCAATGTCCATGATCAGGAAACCTTGATCATCTTGTTAATCAACAAGCTAGTTTATATAGAGGCATAACTAGGAACTTTCTATTTGTTTATTAAACACACATGTATTAAGGTTTCCGTATTAATACAATTATAGCATGTAAAATAAACATCTATCATATACTTGGAATACATATAATAACAACTTTATTATTGCTTCTCATGACATATTCCGTCCAGTCTCCCACTTGTAGTAGAGACAATAATCCAGTTTACATAGTGATAAATCTAACAACCATGGAGTTCTGGTATTGATAATGTTTTTCCCTAGGGAGAACTTTAGTCAACGGATCTGCTACATTTAGGTCCGTGTGTACTTTACAAATCTTTATATCTCCATCCTTGACATGCTCGCGGATGAAGTGAAACTGGAGCTTAATATGCTTGGAATTCTTGTGAGACCTTGGTTCCTTGGCATTGGCTATGGCTCCATTGTTGTCACAATAGATCACCATTGGGTCCAAAGCACTAGGAACCACACTTAGTTCTGTTATGAACTCCTTCATCCAAACCACTTCCTGCGCCGCTTCTGAAGCAGCAACATATTCCTCCTCCGTCATTGATCCAGCTACCACAGGTTGTTTGGAACTCCTCCAACTAACTGCTGCTCCGTTCAAGAGAAATATGTATCCTGATTGAGATTTAGAGTCATCTGAATTGGTGTTAAAGCTAGTGTCAACATAAAACTTAGCGACCAGCTCTTCTTCACCCCTCGTATACAAGAAACATATCCTTAGTTCTTCTCAAGTACTTAAGGATATTCTTGACCGCTATCTAGTGTTCCGAACCTGGATCAGATGGGTACCTACTAGTCAAACTAATAACATGTTCCACATCCGGTCTTGTACATAGCATGGCATACATTATAGAGCCTATGGCTGAAGCATAGGGGATCTTATCCATTATCTCTCTTTCTTCCGCTGTAGTCGGACTTTGAGTCTTACTCAATGTCTTGCCTGGCAACATAGGTAAGAACCCCTTCTTACTTCCGTCCATATTAAACTTCTTTAATATCTTATCAAGGTATGTACTTTGCGATAGCCCAATTAGGTGCCTTGATCTATCTCTATAGATCTTAATGCCTAATATATATGATGCTTCACCAAGGTCGTTCACCGAAAATTTGCTGTTTAGATAACTTTTAACAGTGTTTAAAAGATATACATCATTTCCAATCAATAATATGTCATCCACATATAATATCAGAAATGTCACATTGCTCCCACTCACTTTCTTGTAAATACAAGCCTCTCCATAAGTTTGGACAAATCTAAACTCTTTGATCTCCTCATCAAAGCAGAGATTCCAACTCCGGGATGCTTGCTTCAGTCCATAGATGGATCGCTGAAGCTTGCATACCTTATTAGCATCATTAGGATCGGCAAAACCCTTAGGTTGTATCATATACAACTCTTCTTCAATATTACCATTGAGGAACATAGTTTTGACATCCATCTACCATATTTCATAATCAAAATATGCAGCAATTGCTAACATAATCCTAACCAACTTTAGCATCGCTACAGGATAGAATGACTCATCGTAGTGAACTCCTTGAATTTGTCGAAGCGCCTTCGCGACAAGCCGAGCTTTATGGATGGTCACATTACCATCAGCATCAGTTTTTCTTTTGAAAATCCATTTATTCTCAATAGCCTTTCGGTCGTGAGGTAAGTCCACCAAGGTCCAAACTTGGTTCTCTTACATGGATTCCATCTCGGATTTCATGGCTTCTAGCCATTTGTTGGAATCCGGGCTCATCATCGCTTCTTCATACGTCATAGGGTCATCTATTTCATCTACCATGAAATTCATAACATGATTTCCATACAGTTCAGGAGCTGCACATGTCCTACTTGACCTACGAGGTTCGGTTATGTCCTCTTTCGGAGTTTCATGATCATTATCATTAGTTCCGTCTTCATTCGGTGAAGTCAACTCTGGAGAAATTTTTGGCGCTGCGCCACTCGCCGTTTGATGACCCACAAGTATAGGGGGTGTATCGCAGTATTTTCGAGGGAAGTGAAACCCAATTTATTGATTCGACACAAGGGGAGCCAAAGAATATTTATAAGCCTTAACAACTGAGTTGTCAATTTAGCTGCACCTGGAAACAATCTTGCTCACAACAGTTTATCAGTAGCAACAGTTTTGTAGTAGGAGTAGTAAAGCAAAGACAGTAGTGACAATAGCAGTAAATAGTATGATTCGAGTGCGGCAGGCATAGGGATGGATGGACGGGCATTGCATGGACAAGACAATTCACATAGCCATCAGAACATAGGGCAATTGTAGATAAATAAGATAAAGCATCCAAGTACTAGATAATCCTAGGCATGTGTTCCATATATAGTCATACGTGCTCGCAATGAGAACTTGCACAACATCTTTTGTCTTGCCAGCCCGTTTGTAGCGGGGCCTCAAGGGAACTACTGGCAATTAAGGTGCTCCTTTTAATAGAGCACCAGAGCAAAGCATTAACACTCCGTGAACACATGTGATCCTCACATCAAAGCAATTCCCTCCGGTTATCCCGATTTCTGTCACTTCAGGGCCATTGGTTCCGGACAACAACGTGTGTATACAACTTGCAGGTAAGACCATAAACAATACTATCGTAATGAATCAATAACATGTTCAGATCTGAAATCATGGCACTCGGGCCCTAGTGACAAGCATTAAGCATAACAAGTTGCAACAAAGTCAAAAAGCACTAATAGAAGATACTATGCACCATGCCCTAACAATCCGATGCCATTACATGAACGATCTCATCCAATCCCTACCATCCCCATATCCTACAGCGGGGGATTACTCACTCATAGATGGGGGAAACATGGATGGTCGATGGAGGAGCGATGGTGATGATGATGGCGATGATCTCCTCCAATTCCCCGCCCCGGCAGGGTGCCAGAATGCAGTTTCTGGTGCTGTTTTGTGGAATCTGGTGGTGGCAGCGGAGCGGAACTCCTTCTAGAAAAGCGTTAAACCCCCCGAGTTTTTAGGTCAGAAGGCAACTTATAGGCGAAGAGGGAGACCGAGGGGGTGTCTGGGGCGGCCAGACCACCCCCTGGCGCGGCCAGGCCTAGCCCGTGCGACCAGGTGGTCTGGCGAGGCCCCAGTCCCACTCCGTCTCGTATTCTGGCTCCGTGAGTCTTCTAGTGAAATAAGATTTTTGGCATATTTTCCGGGATTTTTCCTGATAGTTGATTTTCTACACAAAAACTAGACACCAAGGTAATTCTGCTAAAAACAGCGTCAGTCCGTGTTAGTTGCATCGAAATCACACAAGTTTAGAGGAGAAACAATAGCAAAAGTGTTCAGGAAAGTAGATACGATTTGGACATATCAACTCCCCTAAGCTTAGCTTATTGCTTGTCCTCAAGCAATTCAGTTGAAAACTGAGTGCGATAAAAGAACTTTCACGAACACATTTGCTTCATATGATGTATATATTCTTAGCATGCGATCAACTACTTAGACAATTCATACTAAGGAATATGCAACTAAGTTTATTTAATAGGCATTGCAAACTATGAAGAGATTCCAACTCAAAAATAATAAGTATCATGAAACATAAACATAAGCAACATTACAATGCTCATAACAAGGTATGAAAGAGTGGTATCTCGCTTGCCTTTGATTATGAATGCCAAGGCACCTCTAAAGTTCAGGTGAAGACTAGAACTAAAGATATCAAAGATACAAGCATCAAAGTCATAACACAAATAATCAAGTTTTGAGACAAGCACATTACACTAAGAATGACAACCATGCTCTCAAGAAGGTGCTCATAGAATAGGTGGAGACTCAATAAAGAAATGAAAAGATTTTGAATAGTTTGAAAGGCTTCCAAATGCTGAAAGTATGGTACTCGTTAGCTTTGAGCTCTCATTGCCCCTATCATAAGCATCTTCAATATGGTTAAGGTGAAAGTGACACAACTAAGAGGATATGCTTGACGGGTTATAGATCGAAGTCTCATGCCCCTTACTTACGAAGACCAAACCTCATGCTACTCAACTTCAGTCACGAATGAGCTCTTGTCATTATAAGTATATACGTATCATAGAGAACCGCCAACGAGGTACCCCTTGAACATGATACATGAGCTATCCCATAATCAAAATGATAAGGCAAGCAGACAATGAGCATCTCAGCGATCTTTTTATTTCCTATGTGCATAGATTTTTATTGAGGATACTTCATAGAATGCTCATTATGGTTATGCTGCAAGTTTTGACCATGATTAGGCATGACTTAGGCTAGCGGCCCAGGTGTTTCTCTAACATACATACAAACTCCATGATCTTAAAAGTTCCACTTTTAATTCACACCGTCGGGATCCATAAGCAAAAGAACATGATATCAACGAGGTACTAAGTACCGGTGCAATGTTGAAAGCGTTCCCCATGATACATGGTTCTGCTAACTTCAACTTATAAAGCGCAAGCATATACGCAACAAAGAAGGACGCAATGGTTCAGGTTTATTAAGTGCAAGAAAGTAAAGTGTGCCATCAAGTTCGTGAGAGCTTTACTAACTAACTTTCTCATAACAAACAAACATTTTATTCGGAAGGAAATAGGGCATAGTTAATATGCACAGAATAGCGAATGATGCTAATAGGAAGATTTGGTGGACACTTTGGCAAAATTGGTTTTGGGGAGTTGGATGCATGAGTAATGGTTATACTCAGCACAAGTGAAGGCTAGCAATAGAGAGGGAGCGACAAACGAGAGAGCAATAACAGTCATAATCATGCTTGCAACAAAACATGACTAATCATGGCATTAAAGTGATTCAAGACCCTCAAGGCAAAATAATTCATCGAGGCTTAACTGATTATTTCAGTCATATGCATGTGTGAGCATGTGCCAAGTCAATTCAAATGAAATATTCATAGGAGGATACCATGGTGTCATACCAAGTTATGAATAGAGTAATGCAAGCAAACATTCATAAGACATGCTACAAAATATTAGCAAGCTAGAACTAATCATATGAAAGCAAGAACTACTAAGCATCCATAAATAACATACACCCTACACGAACAGACTAAGTATGCCCACAATGATGAGTATATGTACAAAAATGAAAACAAATAGAGTTCGTTACCAGCCTCTTACAACACTTCAAGTTGTCATTAATCCTCATTATTGCCCTTCACTTGTGTGGCTTGAATAATAATATGAAACCAAATCCCAATGAGGACTGCTGAACCCTGCAACAAAACTCACAAAACCAAACAAGAACAACAAATATTTTTGGTGTTTTTGATTTTTTTTAAAACAAGAACCAAAAAGGAAGAACAAGCAAAGCAAAATCTTTTTGGGTTTTTCAAATAGTTCAAGCAAATCAAAAAGAGCAAACCATGGCCAAAAGAAGAAGCAAACAAAAAAGAAACAACAGAAATATTTTTGGTCTTTTTGTGATTTAGAAAGCAAAAACAAAGAAAGAGGAAAAACTAAAAAGAGAACGAAACATGAATATACAAAGTACTGACGCAAAACGATATGGAGATGAGTGTGATGTCGGCGTACCTCCCCCCAAGCTTAGGCTTTTGGCATAAGTGGGTATCAATCCAAAGCTGGCCAAGATGAAGTGTCTCCGTGGTACGACGAGAAGGTACCCTCGTCCTGGTGCGAGCTCGAGTACGTCCCTGCATAGTGTGTGGAGTAATCGTAGGAGGGCACATCCTCCTGGTGCTGCCCGTGGAACCCCAGCAAGCAAAGCTTCTCGTCCACCTCCTCCTTGGAGCGCGACCACGGTCTCCTCTGAACACTAAACAAAGTAGATTGCGGCAAAGGGATCTCCCTGTCATCCCCGTCAGTAAATAGCATCCTATATACTAGACTGTCCAAATCAGAATCAGCAGTGACAAAGTGATGTGTTTTCATAGCAGCAAGGTCAAGCCTTTGTGGCGCCAATATAGTATCATTGGGGTCTACTGAAAGCTCTAATGCATTGACCATACGTGAAGCAATGATGCCAAGGCGCTAATTTTAGAATATCAAACATGAACAACCGTACCTTTGGAGAAATATTTGAGAGGGATGCACCTAGGAGGTCAAGGCCCTCAAGATCAGCCTCTCGGTTTAGGCCATCATACAACGAAGATCTCATTGCACCTCGTATTGGTAATGAAGGAGATGATGGGGATGCTCACCCATCTACTTTTCCTTGTTTTACTTTCTTACAAGCTGCAGGGATTCTTGATGATTTCTTGCTGTTTTACTTTCTTACAAGCTGCAGGGATTCTTGATGATTTCTTGGTAGCAAGAAATCATCAAGAATCCCTACAGCTTGTAAGAAAGTAAAACAAGGAAAAGCAGATGGGTGAGCATCCCCATCATCTCCTTCATTACCAATACGAGGTGCAATGAGATCTTCGTTGTATGATGGCCTAAACCGAGAGGCTGATCTTGAGGGCCTTGACCTCCTAGGTGCATCCCTCTCAAATATTTCTCCAAAGTTATGGTTGTTCATGTTTGATATTCTAAAATTTAAACATCTATTAAACAAGTGATTGTAAAGTGAATAAATAATGAAGGGCACTACTCATAGGGACTTGTAAGAGGCCTAAACATGCATCAAAACTATATCTCTAAGCATTGAACAAGCTTACAAGCACTCAAAACCTGTCACCTACAGCAGCAAAATACTCAAGATATAAACCACTAAACACAAATCTACTTGGACAAGCGGAGGAGTCACATACCGGAGAACAAATTCTCCAAATTTCAGCAGCAAAGATGGCCTGAGCAAGGAGATCGAAAAAATCTAGGGCAAGCACAGCAAGAACGCGATTTTGAGCAATGGACTAGTGTTTGCTCGGGAGAGAGAAGAAAGTGGCAAGTGAGAGAGTGAGTGGAGGGCCAGGGTGGCCCACATCATAGGCAAGCGCGCCCCAGGGCTGGTCGCGCCACCAGGTTGTGTGCCTGCCTAGTGGCCCCCTGGTACGTTCCAGGCACTCATCTGCCCCTTTTTCACGTAAAAATTTAACATGAATTTTCTGAAATTTTTTGAGACACTTTATTTTTGGGAAATTTTCAGGTATAGACGAATGATTTTCTGACAGAAAAAGATTTTCTGGAATGATGCAATGACAAAACAAGGCTAGAACTACAGAAGTTCTAAGACACTCTAATATGCAAGCAACTAACAACATAAAAGAGAACTAAACGAAAGCAAAAACTAAAATGGATAGAATAAAAGTAAGCGGAGATAATCACGGTGAAACCATTGTTTTGTTCGATGAAATACTTTTGTTAACAAGGTTGATCAGGTCTTCTTACCAAAACAATTCCATATGAGACAAAACTTGTATTCCACTAATGATTATGTTACCTCGATTTTGATAGCAATGGTCCCAATAATAATGGTTTCAAATTTTTCTCATGGTATGGGACAATATATTTCTCCAACTTGAATGCCCTCAACATGTTCAATTGAATTCAAACCATAAGTCCTATCAATCTTCTTGGGGAAATAGATAGTATGTTCCTTGTCATTAACATTGAAAGTCACCTTTCCTTGATTACAATTAATAACAGCTCCTGCAGTATTAAGAAAAGGTTTCCCAGGAATAATAGACATATTATCATCTTCAGGCATTTCAAGCACAACAAAATCAGTTAATATCAAGAAATTATGAGCCAGTTGAACAGGTACATCCTCACATATACCAACAGGAATAGTGGTGGATTTATCAGCCATTTGCAAAGATATATCAGTTGGTATTAATTTTTCTAGTTGAAGCCTCTTATAGAGACAGAAAGGCATAACACTAACTCCAGCTCCCAAATCACACAAAGCAGTTCTAACATAACTATTCTTAATAGAGCAAGGGATAGTTGGAATCCCTGGGTCTCCAAGTTTCTTTGGAACCTTACCATTAAAGGAATAATTAGCAATCAAAGTAGAGATTTCTTCATTAGGGATCTTCCTTTTATTCGAGACAATATCCTTCATATACTTTGAGTAAGGAGGCAATTTAATAGCATCAGTTAAAGGAATTTGTAGGAATAAAGGTTTCATCCACTCACAAAACTTAATATAGTGTTCATCTTCCTTTGACTTGTGTTTCTTATCAGGGAAAGGCATAGGTTTTTGGATCCAAGGCTCTCTTTCACTACCATGTTTCTTAGGAATAAAATCTTCTTTAGTGTATTTAGTATTCTTAGTGTGCTTTTCAGGTTCTTCTTCAACTTTTTCTTTATCAGGAACATCATTTTCCTCATTACCACTTTCAGTTTCAAAATTAGAGATAGATATACTATTAGGATCATTAGCAGGTTCAGAGGGTTGTACAATAGTTTTATGTTTATTTTTTCTTTTCTTATGAGTAGAACCACTATTTTCAGCTTGTTGAGAATCCTGCTCAATTCTTTTCGGATGCCCCTCAAGATATAGAGGATCCTGGGTAGCAACACCACTTCTAGTTCTAATTTCATAAGCGTGTTTTTCTTTAGCAGCGTTAACTAGCAAGTCTTTTTGCACTTTAATAAGTTGATCTATTTGAGTTTGAACCATTTGAAAATGTTTAAAAATCATTTTAACATCATTAGAGGTTCTTTCCACAATATCTTTTAACATTTTGCACCCTTTTGTTAAAATTATGTTGTTTAACAATGAAAATTTCGAATTCGTCTAAGCATTGATCAGGAGGTTTAGAGTAAGGGATATCACCTTCATCAAAATGTTGGAGAGAGTGTACCTCAATAGTGGATGAGTGGGGAATTGGCTTACATAATTCTTCTATAGGAGGTAAATTATTGACGTCAGCGGCTTTAATTCCCTTCTCCTTAAGACATTTCTTAGCTTCCTTCATCACTTCATCATGCAATTCAATAACTCCCCTCTTCTTAGATAATGGTATAGGTGCCGGTATAGCTGGTTCAGGTATAATTACTTCAGGTATAGCTGGTCCAGGAGGAGTCCAATCTTCATAATTCTTGCTTATTTTAGCCATTAATTCCTTAGCTTCTTTGGGAGTTCTATTCCTGAAAACACAATCAACACAACTATCTAGGTATGTCCTAGATTCTTCAGTTAGTCCATTATAAAATATATTAAGAAGCTCATTCTTAGGTAATGGACTTCCAGCCCGTGCATGAATCAAAGCACAAAACCTTGCCCATGATTCAGGCAATATCTCTTTTTCTCCCTGTTTAAAATCAAAAATTTCCTGCAAAATAGCATGTCTAGCACTAGGAGGAAAATATTTTTGCAGGAAAGTACTAATCAAGCAATCAGGGCTATCAATAGATCCAGGAGGTAAATTACTAAACCAAGTTTTAGCTTCTCCTTTCAGTGAAAAGGGGAAAATCTGAGCAACAAAGTAAGTACGCATCTTAATATCATCAGAAAACAAGCCACTCATGGTAGAAAGCTCATTCATATGTGCTACCACACTTTCATTCTTAGCCCCACAAAAAGGTTCTTTCTCAACAATAGCTATGTAAGATAGATCGAGAGAGAAATCATAATCTTTATCTTTAATGTTTATGGGAGAAGCAGCAAACTTAGCAATGGGAGACAATTTGGGTCTAATAGTACGCCTCTCAAGGAGACTCTTAGCAGCGCTCCTATCATGGATGTTTTTCCATTCTTTAGTAAATTCATCGGTCATCTCAACATAACCATCTTCAATATCATAACTCTCACTAGACTCAGGTGAACTAACAGGTGTAGTAGTGTCTTCATTAGGAGTTTCAGTATTTCCAGCTATAGTTCTAGCAATCGTAGCATCTAGGAAAGGACCTAATGGACCACTCTTATCAAGAACAGTAGAAGCAGCATCATAAGTATCAGAAGTTTCAGATTCAGCAGTAGTAGCAGTGTGTGTAGCATGTGAATGTGGTGGTGTAACGAGCTTACTCATAACGGATGGTGAATCAAGAGCAGCAGAGGTGTTCAGAACCGTACCTCTTCTTGTAGTGGATGGTAAAATAGGAACCATGCCATCGCGAGACTTACCCATGATGGATGGATGGCAGCGAACAATAATGAATCCAAGTGAACTTGATAAATAAATCTATGCTCCTCGGCAACGACGCTAGAAAATAGTCTTGATGACCCACAAGTATAGGGGGTGTACCGCAGTATTTTTGAGGGAAGTGAAACCCAATTTATTGATTCGACACAAGTGGAGCCAAAGAATATTTATAAGCCTTAACAACTGAGTTGTCAATTCAGCTGCACCTGGAAACAATTTTTCTCACAACAGTTTATCAGTAGCAACAATTTTGTAGTAGGAGTAGTAAAGTAACAATAGTAGTAAAGTAAAGGCAGTAGTGACAATAGCGGTAAACAGTAGGATTCGAGTGGGGTAGGCATAGGGATGGATGGACGGGCGTTGCATGGACAAGACAATTCACATAGCAATCAGAACATAGGGAATTGTAGATAAATAAGAGAAAGCATCCAAGTACTAGATAATCCTAGGCATGTGTTCTATATATAGTCATACGTGCTCGCAATGAGAACTTGCACAACATCTTTTGTCCTGCCAGCCCGTTTGCAGCGGGGCCTCAAGGGAACTACTGGAAATTAAGGTGCTCCTTAATAGAGCACCGGAGCAAAGCATTAACACTCCGTGAACACATGTGATCCTCACATCAAAGCCATTCCCTCCGGTTATCCTGATTTCTGTCACTTCGGGGCCATTGGTTCTGGACAACAACGTTTGTATACAACTTGCATGTAAGACCATAAACAATACTATCATAATGAATCAATTGCATGTTCAGATCTGAAATCATGGCACTCGGGCCCTAGTGACAAGCATTAAGCATAACAAGTTGCAACAAAGTAAAAAAGCACTAATAGAAGATACTAGGCACCATGCCCTAACAATCCGATGCCATTACATGAACGATCTCATCGTATCCCTACCATCCCCATAGCCTACAGCGGGGGATTACTCACTCATATATGGGGGAAACATGGATGGTCGATGGAGGAGTGATGGTGATGATGACGATGATCTCCTCCAATTCCCCATCTCGGCAGGGCGCTAGAACGGAGTTTCTGGTGCTGTTTCGTGCAATCTGGTGGTAGCAGTGGAGCGGAACTCTTTCTGGAAAAGCGTCGACCCCCCCCCCGAGTTTTTAGGTCAGAAGGCAACTTATAGGCGAAGAGGGAGACCAAGGGGGTGTCTGGGGCGGCCGGACCACCCCCCTGGCACGACCAGGCCTGGCCCGCGCGGCCAGGTGGTGTGGCCAGCCCGTCTCGTATTCTGGCTCCGTGAGTTTTCTGGTGAAATAGGATTTTTGGCATATTTTCCGGGATTTTTCCTGATAGTTGATTTTCTGCACAAAAACTAGACACCAAGGTAATTATGCTAAAAACAACGTCAGTCCGTGTTAGTTACATCCAAATCACACAAGTTTAGAGGAGAAACAATAGCAAAAGTGTTCGGGAAATTAGATACGTTTTGGACGTATCACCGTTTCATGAAGAGAAGGTTCAATAACCTCTTCGAGTTCTATCTTCCGACTACACACACCTTTCGCGAGAAACTCTTTCTCTAGAAAGGATCCATTCTTGGAAACGAAAACCTTGCCCTCGGATCTGTGATAGAAGGAATACCCAATTGTTTCTTTAGGGTATCCTATGAACACGCAGTTTTGCTCTTTGGGTTTGAGTTTATCAAGTTGAAGTTTCGTCACATAAACATCACAACCCCAAACTTTAAGAAATGATAGCTTAGGTTTGTTTCCAAACCATAATTCATACGGTGTCGTTTCAACGGATTTAGACGGTGCCCAATTTAAAGTGAATGTAGCGGTTTCTAGTGCATAACCCCAAAATGACAGTGGCAAGTCAGTCAGAGACATCATAGATCGAATCATAAGCAATAAAGTACGATTACGACGTTCTAACGCACCATTACGTTGTGGTGTTCTGGCAGGTATGAGTTGTGAAACTATTCCACAATCTCTCATGTGTGTGCTAAAGTCGTAACTAAGACACTCACCTACACGGTCAGACCGCAGAAATTTAATATTTCTATTATGATGATTTTCCACTTCATTCTGAAATTCCTTGAACTTTCCAAATGTTTTAGACTTGTGTTTCATCAAATAGATATACCCCTATCTACTCAAATCATCCGTGAAAGTAACAAAATAACGATATCCACCTCGTGAAGACACACTCATTTGACCACATACATCTATATGTATGATTTCCAATAAATCTGTCGCCTGTTCCATTGAACAGGA
Organism: Avena eriantha; assembly: GCA_910589775.1. Classification (NCBI taxonomy): domain Eukaryota; kingdom Viridiplantae; phylum Streptophyta; class Magnoliopsida; order Poales; family Poaceae; genus Avena; species Avena eriantha. The sequence goes on from OU342742.1 coordinate 132,053,460, forward strand.
AAACGGTGTTCTAGTCATCTTGCCCATAAGGCATGGCTCACATGTATCAAATGATTCAAAATCAAGTTGTCAACACCCGTATTTTTAATCCTAGATGCCTGTTATGCAATACATCGCAATCCCAGGATTACCATTTTTGCGAGACATAACAAATTGGATATCATAGTACATTATACATTACAAACGATAATAAGGTCTTACATAAATAAAGGATCTCATGATCCAGTCTTAATACAAACAAGTAGTGGAATAATAAGCGTAGGGGTGGGCTCCATCTTCAGTGTCACATGCAATGCTGACGATGGGAGATATTCCTAGTTGTCGTAGCCATCCTGCTGCCCTTCTTCTAGATAGGCTTCTTCATAGTCTGGCCACGGGAATAGCCAGGAACAAAGCCATGAGTACTCTTTAAGTACTCACAAACTATCACTAACAAGTAAGATAGTTCTAGTAGGAATGCTAAACTCTAAGTTTATTTGTAAAGTTAAGTTTGAAACCTAAGCTGAGTTCAGAAACAAAGAAAGATAAAATAAAGTTCTAAATCACCTAAGTGGGAACTTAGTTGTCATAGTCACAACCCTGTTGTGGTCAAGTCATGTCACAATTCATTTTGAAAACATCTGACAACAGAACAGTATGGCCACTATAACTGTCCATAACCGCGGACGGTACTATTCGAATAGTTTGACACTCTGCAGAGGTTGTACACTTTCACCACAAAATTCGATACATCTGTCAGGGATAACCCTGAATCATCATACTTAGTATATGGATAATAAATCATAACCTTTCAATTACACACCCTAGTATAAGCACCTCTCCTATGAGCTTGGCCTCCCAGCCATGGCCATCTGCCATCCTAGGCACTGCATAGGTGTACAACATCAAGAGGTAGCCTCAGCTCAAACCTCTCCCGCGAGGGAACTCATACTAATGCATATAAACTTTTGGCTAAGCCTTACCCAATTCAGGTATTGTGGTTGTACGGTAAAATTGGAATGGTATCACATCCGAACCCAACCATCAGTTTTTGTAAAGGGCTAAGGCTCATGCCTCAACATTTTCATCATCATAAACCAGTTGTGTTTTCTCAACACATGTCAAAACATCTCAATAGAATGACTCATCATTCCAATGTTTTCATAAGCATTTTCGCCAAGTATTCCCATCTAGAGTGATCAAGTTTTTGGTTTAGCTCTAAACACTAAGTTAAGAGTGTTCACTAAGGTGGGATGCTAATCTCAATCTCATGCCATAGAATGACATCTAAGTCTAACTAGATAGGCCAAGTTTTATACTCTTTATGCTATATATAAATAAAATAAAGAACTTTGGTAAAGTAAAAGAAAGTAAAGCTTGCAAGTAAAACTTGGGATAGGTATAAATCAAAGATGTATAACCAAAGCATGCCTAATGCATCTTGCTTAGGTTAACTTGCTTAATTCTAGCTTGCTAACAATAGCTTGCATTGTTAATGATGGCTTGCCTTGGTTGGTGTAGTGGTTGAAATTTTCCTCGTCTTCCTCGGGGTAGAACTCCTCCTCTTCGTAGACTTTGTCGGTATTATCGTCTATAAATACATACGGAATACACAATCACCAAACAATACTTAACTAGTCTATTTAGTACACTAATGCACACACTTGATGACCTAGCATCATCACATTCATCACAAGATTTAATGAACTAGTTTCATTTATTTTATTTGAGAAAAGTAATTTCTACTCATTGAAATTAACTAAGATTTAATATTCTCCAACTAAAATATGGGATCATGTTTGTCATCACCACATATTCTAATGGATGGGAATGTGATTTAAATGTTTGCTCACATTTCAATAAGTTTAGCTTTATTATTTAAATGATTTAAAGTTACTAGAAATGCCTATATAGCATTATTTTGGTACTAGTCCAAAGCCACTGCATGAAAACCTAAATATTATTACATATTCAGATAGATATTATCAAATGTGATTTTTGAGAGTTGGAATCAACTCAAAAGCTATTATTGTTGATTTTTGAAAAATGTTTCAATGTAGAAAAGTCTTAGTCTTGTTATTTTTGTTATGTGAGATCTCTAACTCCTATTGATTTAAATCCGACGGGCTTGGATAGATATTTTAATTATCTTTCTAACAAAATTTAAATCATTCATTTTGGTTTAGTAGAACTCTCTGAATTGATTTTCAAACTAGTGGACAAAATCTAGTTTAAATTTAATTAAAAAATCTTTATTTGAATCTACTGGCTAAGGCGGGAAGCTAAATTGGCCGAACCAGTGGCGCTTAGCAGCGCAGCAGGAAACTCACAAGAGGGTCCCGCATTTCAGCGACTGATCATAACGCGAAGCGGTACGGGGCGATGTGGACCGTGCAATTAGAACTACGATTGACGGTTGTGGTTCATCATCGACGACGAACAGGTCGCCAGCGAGACTGAACCCTAGCACCTCGGTGGGGGTCGATTGGGGGCTTACCAGGGCTCAAGCTAATGTTGCGATGGGGCCGATCGAACCTGTGGACGACAAGAGACTCAGGCGTGGTCGCGGCGGCTCCTAGGGTGGTCGCAATCGACGGGCTCCTTTCTTCTCTGCTGTGGCGAGCTCCAGCACAATTCCGACGAACGGCTGCTCGAGTGGCTCTAGCGAGAGGTGGGGAAGGCTCAGTGGTGTGGAAATGGAGGCTGAGGGAGGCCTCCTTTTATAGGTCAACGAGGGGACCGTGAGGTGCGACGGTGAGCTCGTCGGTGACGATGGTATAGGGGCTAGAGGCATGGGCGAGGTAGGCTGATGGTGCTCTGCCTCCTGGCGGTCTGAGCAGCAGAGGCGGTGTTTGAGGTGACTCATGGCGGGTGCTGGTCGCGCGGCGGGAAATGGGCATGTCTGGTGGCGTGCTGGGGTTAAGGCGGAGCGGTGCATGCAAGCTGTGGGCACGGCGTGGCTTGTGCGAGGCTGTCGGGGACGGCGCTCTAGCGTGGTCTGTGCATGGTGCAGAGGCGGAGAGCACGAGCTATCTACGATGGTCCAGGGCTTGGCACTGCTCGGGGAAGGGACCGTTGGCGGCGGTGTTATCACGCCTACCTCCCAGGTGCGGCGGAAGAGGGCGGGGAGGTCTCCTGCGACGTGGGAATGGTCGGTCGATGATCATGGCGTCGGGGTGGCGCGGCACTACTGCTAAAGGCTAAAGGGTAGCTTCTTGATGGCATGGTTGGGACCAGGGGAGACCAAGGAGTGAATTGAGGTAAAATCGCTCGACAAAATATTGATCAAAACAGTGTTAGTTTGGCAGGTTTATCTATGATCACAAGGTGTTCGACAGAATGGCTGTAAGAAACTTTTATTTGAATTTTGCAAAGATTTTTGGTGGGTGTGTTAGTCATATGCTTGAGCATCTGTGGTTGCTTGGGATTTTCAAGGTGAACTCATTTGAGTGGTTTTTGACAAAGTGGGATCTATGCACATACACTTGATTGCATTTTCAAATGCCATTTAAATTTTGGGTTTAAATGTTTTTTTAAGATTTCAAAGTGGACCTTGGTACATCTTTACTTGTACTAGCAAGGGGTGCAAAGATCCAGAATTGCTTCTGTTTGAATTTGACTTCTAAGAACACCTCAAGTGGCCTAGTGGATTAAAATGGTCAAAATGACCATTTGTATTTATTAATCTTATTTGATTTCTTTTTCTTTGGATTTTGTTTTTGAATGATCTAGATGATGTGGCATTCACCTTTGAATCATTTTACAACCATTAGAACAATCAAACATGGCAATTCCAAACAATTCTATATTAATCCAACACACATATGCATTCCTAATTATTTTAATGATAAAAAGTTTTTGTTAACCCTAAATTGGTGATTTGGATCTTGAGAACATTGATTAAAGATTTGGGATGTTACAAACCTTCCCCCCTTAAACAAAATCTCGTCCTGAGATTTAAGAAAGAAAACTAGGAACTAAAGAGATCTGGAAACTCAGTCCTAATGTAATCTTCTCGCTCCCAAGTGGCTTCCTCTTCGGTATGGTTGCTCCATTGGATCTTGAGAAACTTGATACTCCGGGTCCTGGTGGTTCTGTAAGCTTCCTGCAAGATACGGGTGGGCATTTCACGATACGTCAGATCCTTGTTGATATCAACGACTCGGTGATCGATGTTCTTGAACACTTCAATCTTTTCTGGCACTTCTAAGCATTTGCGAAGTAACGAGATGTGGAACACATCATGAATGGCTGACATCTCCTCTGGCAGTTCCAGTTGATATGATACTTCTCCTCGACGACTCAGAATCTTGAAGGGTCCGATATATCTTGGGGTTAACTTTCCTTTTAGACTAAAATGTTGCATTCCCTTCAACGGCGACACTTTGAGATACACAAATTTCCGACATTGAAGGTCAGGTCTCTACGCCTCTTGTCAGCATAACTCTTCTGTCTGGATTGGGCGGTCTTGAGGTGCTCACGGACTTTGGGAACCTTCTCTTCGGCTTCTCATAGGATGTCGGGTCCGAAAATCTGACTCTCTCCTAGTTGCGACCAATTCAAAGGGACACGACACTTTCTTCCATATAAGAATACAAATGGCTCCATTTGCAAACTAGCTTGATAAGTGTTGTTGTATGAGAATTTTGAGAAAGGCAGACAATCTTCCCATTTTGATCCATACTCTAGCACACAAGCTTGATGTCTACGCACTTCTATTCTTGTAGACAGTTGTTGGGCCTCCAAGTGAAGAGGTTTGTAGAACAGCAGCAAGTTTTCCCTTAAGTGGATCACCCAAGGTTTATCGAACTCAGGGAGGAAGTGGTCAAAGGTATCCCCTCTCAAGCAACCCTGTAATCAAGATACAAGAGGTCTTTTGTGTCCCCAACACACCCAATACACTTGTCAGGTGTATAGGTGCACTAGTTCGGCGAAGAGATAGTAAAATACAAGTGGTATGGATATAAGATGACGGTGATAGAAAATAACTTGATGGCGTGAAAGAGACTAAAGGCAAACTGAAATAAAGATAGAAGCAAGCTAACATGTAACAGATCTAATAGCAAATGGTGTTTCAATGCTAAGAAACAAGGCCTAGGGATCATACTTTCACTAGTGAACACTCTCTCATAAATATATTATCTTCATGATACTACTCTTAACTACTCTCCGGTTGGACACTCTAATCAACGGTAGGGCTATAACAGCACACCTCAAAGTAAGCCTTTCCCATCTAGAAAACCCCACACTGTCACCTTGAGTACTATATGAGTCCAACAAACACCACAATTTCATAAAGACATCCAACTCCAAATATAACTCATAACAAGTATTTGTAATCTCTAGCCTAAGTGCCACCATGGTGTGCACGCTGTCACTTTCACACACATGGGGAGAGCAGAGATCTATTAAAGCACTTGAGTAGCAAGGTAGATCTACTTGATTACAAATCTCATGATCTCAATAAGATCATGCATAGAGAGAGAGATGGACACATAGCTACCGGTAGAACCCTTAGCCTCGAGGAAGAACTACTCCCTCCTCATCATGGAAATCAGCAATGGTGACGGAGATGGCAGTGGAGATCTATGGAGATAGCTCCGGGGGCACTTCCCGTCCCGGCAGGGTGCCAGAACAGAGACTGTCTGTCCCCCGAATCTCCCCTTCGGTGGCGGCGGCGTTGCGGAACTTTTTGTATCTGGAGGCTTGATGACTTAGGGTTTATGCATCAGGAGGCTTCTTATAGGAGAAGAGGCAAGGTTAGTGGAGGCCGAAGGGGGGCTTGTTCGTCTGTGGTACCAAAGTTGGCAGGCCAGCGCATGGCGGTACCTAAGTTCCCTGAAATTACCGCGTTTCAAAAAGTTGGGCCGCCAACTACTGAGAGGGGCCATTTCGAGGCAAACGCATCTCACCCCTGCCAAATACAAACATTCCGTTAAACCGCCCCGTGAAGTAGACGGTCGAGACCCACATGTCGGTTATCTGTCCGTGAGGCGGGCGCCAACATGGCAACCTCTTAGGAAAATCGAGCAGCTAAGTGGATTGGATGCGTTGAGTAATTTCACAAATCCATTCCTAGGTTTCCCCTAGCACCGGCGGCGTCGGAATCCACCCTCTAGGCAGGACAATCCCTTCGGACATTTGACTTCTGGGGCCAAGTTGCTGCGCCGAGTTGCTACGCCCAGTCGCTGATACTAACCTCCAATGGCGCATGCCGTAGCCGCTGTTGCGAGGCTCTAGCCTGCCTCCGCCGCCGACGAGCCGAGCAGTTCGGAGGATGGCAGATCCTACTATCAAGGAAGAAGAAGTTCTGCCTATAAGCGGGTGAGCTACCCTTCTCTTTGCTATTCGCACTAATTACAACTGCTAGCTGGCTACTGAACCTCAGATTTTTCGTTAGCCCAACGCTGACAAACATATTTTGTCCATAGTTTTCTGTCAAGTGGGATCTGCACGGACCCCCCTTACCTGGTTACGGTAGTCCTCTACAGGTACGACTCCAAGGGCAAGTGGTATGGAAGCCATTGTTTCACGATGGAAGAAGCGCCTGTGCAGATCTGCACTATATCTGGTATGGTTGCTGATCTGCGTAATCATGTTGAAGTATGGCTGAAGCAGACTGCAAAGTTCAGCTTCATGGATGAACGTGGCATCCATGTTCCTATATCGTGTGACAGTCAGCTGATTGGGTTGATGAAAAGGTATGCTTCGGATTGCATGTTTGAGCTGAATTGTGATGTATTGGATGTGGAAGCTGCTGCAACTGGGAGTCGCCCTTCTATTCTTGGACAGGGTGGTTACTCGAACGCAATTAGCTCCTGGTAAGCAAAGGTCGCTTGGGGTTCGGATGTTTGTGCTGAATTGTAATTTTTGTTTTATTTACTCTATAGATATTGGGCAGTTATGCAACAGTCTTGTTTCTTTGTCAGGAAGCGCCGCAAGGTTAGAAACATGACTGCCGGGTCAGTCATTTTGCTGCCCGAAGAAATTAAAAATGAGTGGAAAGATGATGTTGGACACGATTCTGGTGCCCATTGTCCCGGCGATGCAAGTACGTGAAGCTAAGAAAATTGGCACCGAGGAAGAGGAAGAAGGCAGGAAATGAAGAAACCATTGGACGTGAAGGCTTGGCACCCAGGCTGCGGAAGAAGGCTGCTGGCAATGAAGATGCATAGTAATATGTTGAACTTGAACCTATATATGTAATTATGTTAAATTCTGATCGCTCTGTGTGTGGCACGTTGCTGGGCGAAACAATCTACCCACGTTCTCTGAGTAAAATGTACCGCGACTTAGGGTTTGGAAACGCCCGAGTCGGTAGTTGAATCCGAAATTGTGATTGTGCCACTGCTATCTGAAAACAATGATCCACCGGTTCCACGATTGTTGAGGGGCAGGCGGTCTTCAAATACGACGGAATGTAAGTGGCACATAAATAAATTATTTAAGCTGCCACACTCCACGAAGCACCAACTTATCTCAGATGCTGCACAACGACGTGGCAACATAAACATCAATGCTCTCACCGATAATGCCCAGATGAGGAGGAAATGGGTACCACTTTCTGGCCTAATCTTGAGCCCGTCTATCTCACTGCCTCTCTGCTCCTGCATCCCCTGCATCTGGCGAAGCTCCCGGACTCCAGTAACCGGGTGTACGTGCTTCCACTTTATAAATTGTGGTTGTGCCATTTGCATGCGGCACAACCCACGTAGATTACATTTAAAGAAACCACCAGTGTCAGAATACACTAGTAGAAAAGGTGTCTTTGGTCCACGGTTACGTTCCCAATCCGGGACAGAGATCTAAATCAAGGCAGAAATTGATCTAAATCACAAATTCTTCCACAAATTAATGCGGGGTCAGAGCAATTTTTTTCCTCCCTGGAATCCGGGACCAATAGTTCAGACCGCTAGGTCAACAAGTACAAATATTACAACTTAAAAAGGCACGGAGCTTATGCTAAATAGAACTAGTTATCACACATCTCCTTGATCTTCCTAAACTTGGCCCGATGCGCATCTTCCTGCGAGAGCAAGGATCGAATTGTCTGCTCCTTCCTTTTAGCATCTTCCTTGCACAACTTCAATTGTTTCTCTGCATTTTTCCTCATGCACTTGTCAATACTCGTAGTTGTGTACTGCAGGACTTTGGCCTGGTGGAGATCGTTCCTTGCTTGAGTCAGTTCTTGCTTTGCTTTAGCCTTCAGGGCCAACGCCACATCCCTCTCCTTCTCGACTTTGATAACCTTGTCTTGCACCCACCTAAGATCTCGCTTATGCTTGGTCGTGTCAACTGGTTCCCATAGATTCATCTCAACATTGTCAAGAAGTGAGCTGAATACGGATTCTTTCAACTCGACAGTCATTTCCCATAGTTTGTCTAGCGTTTTCTGCATCGATTTGGGCCACTCTGGATGTACCCATTTGACAACACCGCAACTTTCGCCTTGCATCATTGCACGATGTCCTTGACACCGTAGAAACCTCCTGCCTACGTTTCGTCCTTCGAAGGCTACAAATTTAGCCGGCACATATCCATGTTTACATACCAGAGGACTGTCTTCATCCTCTAAACTGTGATAGTCGGAGTCAAACATCGTCTGGTTCGCCTAACACATCAGACGCACATGAGTAAACAGATTAGATCTAGCTCAAAAAATAGATAACTGGCCAAAGATGATAGAAATAGAGATGAGACGACTCACATCGAAATTACCATCCCTGTCGTCACGACGCGTTTCCTCGCCGTCTCCCCTTGAACCCATGGCGAGAGGGGTGGGGGGGGGGGGGGGTGGCTGCCGGAGAGGGGATTGGGATGGAGGCGCCATCGGCTAGCGGCTATGGTAGGATGGGAGTGAAGTGGGGAAAGTGTCTTCGAGGGTAAGGAAGAGAAGTACGAGGAGGAAGAGAAATAATGGGGACGTGACACTAGGATATTGCCCACTGAACTCGTGAGACGTGACACTCAAAACAGGGGAGCGCCCGGTGTTGCCAGTTTGTCCAAAGCAAGCGTGGCCAATCATGCCGTAGAACAGTCTACTCGCGGATCGCTCTCACGAAGACCATCCCAATCGTCCAAGCGCCCCAATCGAACGGTATGTAACAATCGTCAAGCAGAACAACTGTGTTAGGGCGTGCCTTCTAGAAGACTCGGTCTAACGGCTACCCATGCAATGACACTGGGTGTGGTTCATGAAAAGAACAGACATGCAATGACACTAGCTGTGATTCATGAAAAGAACAGACATGCAATGACACTGGTGGATCCTTATGTGGTTCATGAAAAGAACAGACATGCAATGACACTGGTGGATCCTTATGTGGTTTGTTTAGAATAACACACATGCAATGACACTGGGTGTGGTTCATGAGAAGAACACACGCAATGACACTCGTGGATACTTATGTGGTTTGTTTAGAAGAACACACATGCAATGACACCGGTGGATCCACATGTGGTTTATGGAAGTAAAAGACATGCAATGACACGGGTGGATCCTTATGTGGTTCATGAAAAGAACAGACATGTAGTGAAACTGGGTGTGGTTCATGAATAGAACAGACATGCACTAACACTGGGTGTGGTTCATGAAAAGAACAGACATGCAATGACACTGGTGGGCCCATCCTTATGTGGTTCATGAAAAGAACAGACACACAATGACACTGGTGGATCCTTATGTGGTTTGTTTAGAAGAACACACATGCAATAACACCGGTGTATCCACATGTGGTTTATGGAAGTAAAAGACGTGCAATGACACTGGTAGATCCTTATGTGGTTCATGAAAAGAATAGATATACAGTGAAACTGGGTGTGGTTCATGAGTACAACACACATACACTGACACTAGGTGTGGTTCATGAAAAGAACAGACATGCAAGGACACTGGTGGGCCCATCCTTATGTGGTTCATGAAAAGAACAGACATGCAATGACACTGGTGGATCCTTATGTGGTTTGTTTAGAAGAACACACATGCAATGACACTGGGTGTGGTTCATGAAAAGAACACACACGCAATGACAATGGTGGATTCTTATGTGCTTTGTTTAGAGGAACATACATGCAATGACACCGGTGGATCCACGTGTGGTTCATGAGAAGAACACGCATCCAATGACTCTGGTAGATCCTTATGTGGTTCATGAAAAGAACTGACATGCAGTGACACTTGGTGTGGTTCATGAAAAGAATAGACATGCAATGACACTAGTTGTGATTCATGAAAAGAACAGACATGCAATGACACTGGTGGATCCTTATGTGGTTCATGAAAAGAACAGACATGCAATGACACTGGTGGATCCTTATGTGGTTTGTTTAGAATAACACACATGCAATGACACTGGGTGTGGTTCTTGAGAAGAACACACGCAATGACACTAGTGGATACTTATGTGGTTTGTTTAGAGGAACAGACATGAAATTACACCGGTGGATCCACATGTGGTTTATGGAAGTAAAAGACATGCAATGACACTGGTAGATCCTTATGTGGTGCATGAAAAGAACAGACATGCAGTGAAACTGGGTGTGGTTCGTGAATAGAAAAGACATGCACTGACACTAGGTGTGGTTCATGAAAAAGAACAGACATGCAATGACACTGGTGGGCCCATCCTTATGTGGTTCATGAAAAGAACAGACATGCAATGACACTGGTGGATCCTTATGTGGTTTGTTTAGAAGAACACACATGCAATGACACCGGTGGATCCACATGTGGTTTATGGAAGTAAAAGACATGCAATGACACGGGTGGATCCTTAAGTGGTTCATGAAAAGAACAGACATGTAGTGAAACTGGGTGTGGTTCATGAATAGAACAGACATGCACTGACACTGGGTGTGGTTCATGAAAAGAACAGACATGCAATGACACTGGTGGGCCCATCCTTATGTGGTTCATGAAAAGAACAGACACGCAATGACACTGGTGGATCCTTATGTGGTTTGTTTAGAAGAACACACATGCAATAACACCGGTGTATCCACATGTGGTTTATGGAAGTAAAAGACATGCAATGACACTGGTAGATCCTTATGTGGTTCATGAAAAGAATAGACATACAGTGAAACTGGGTGTGGTTTATGAGTAGAACAGACATACACTGACACTAGGTGTGGTTCATGAAAAGAACAGACATGCAAGGACACTGGTGGGCCCATCCTTATGTGGTTCATGAAAAGAACAGACATGCAATGACACTGGTGGATCCTTATGTGGTTTGTTTAGAAGAACACACATGCAATGACACTGGGTGTGGTTCATGAAAAGAACACACACGCAATGACACTGGTGGATCCTTATGTGGTTTGTTTAGAGGAACAGACATGCAATGACACCGGTGTTTCCACGTGTGGTTCATGAGAAGAACACACATCCAATGACTCTAGTAGATCCTTACGTGGTTCATGAAAAGAACTGACATGCAGTGACACTGGGTGCGGTTCATGAAAAGAACAGACATGCACTGACACTAGGAGTGGTTCATGAAAAGAACAGACAGGCAATGACACTGGTGGATCCTTATGTGGTTTATGGAAGGAACAGACATGCAATCACACCGGTGGATCCACATGTGGTTTATGGAAGTAACACACATGCAATGACACTAGGTGTGGTTCAAAAAAGAACAGACATGCAATGACACTGGTAGATCCTTATGTGGTTCATGAGAAGAACAGACATGCAATTAAACTGGTGGATCCTTATGTGTGTTTTGTTTAGAGGAACAGACATGCAATGACTATAGCCGTGGTTCATGAAAAGAACAAACATGCAATGACTCTAGCCGTGGTTCATGAAAAGAACAGACATGCAATGACACTGGTGGATCCTTATGTGGTTTACGGAAGGAACAGACATGCAATCACACCGGTGGATCCATATGTGGTTTATGGAAGTAACACACATGCAATGACACTGGGTGTGGTTCATGAAAAGAACAGACATGCAATGACACATGTAGATCCTTATGTGGTTCATAAGAAGAACACACACGCAATGACACTAGTGGATCCTTATGTGGTTTATTTAGAGCAACAAACATGCAATGACACCGATTGATCCACATGTGGTTTATGGAAGTAAAAGACATGCAATGACACTTGTACATCTTCTGTGGTTCATGAAAAGAATAGACATGCAGTGAAACTGGGTGTGGTTCATGAATAGAACATACATGCACTGACACTGGGTGTGGTTCATGAAAAGAACAGATATGCAATGACACTGGCGGTGATTCATGAAAAGAACAGACATGCAATGACACTGGTGGATCCTTATGTGGTTCATGAAAAGAATAGATAGGCAATGACACTTGTGGATCCTTATGTGGTTTGTTTAGAAGAACACACATGCAATGACACTCGGTGTGGTTCATGAGAAGAACACACACGCAATGACACTGGTGGATCCGAAAGTTGGGGTGTTTAGAGGAACAGACTTGCAATGACACCGGTGGATCCACATGTGGTTTATGGAAGTAAAAGACATGCAATGACACTAGTAGATCCTTATGTGGTTCATGAGAAGAACATACATGCAGTGAAACTAGGTGTGGTTCGTGAATATAACAGACATGCACTGACACTAGGTGTGGTTCATGAAAAGAACAGACATGCAATCACACTGGTGGGCCCATCCTTATGTGGTTCATGAAAGAACAGACAGGCAGTGACACTGGTGGATCCTTATGTGGTTTGTTTAGAAGAACACACATGCAATGACACCGGTGGATCCACATGTGGTTTATGGAAGTAAAAGACATGCAATGACACTTGTAGATCCTTATGTGGTTCATGAAAAGAACAGACATGTAGTGAAACTGGGTGTGGTTCATGAATAGAATAGACATGCACTGACACTGGGTGTGGTTCATGAAAAGAACAGACATGCAATGACACCGGTGGACCCATCCTTATGTGGTTCATGAAAAGAACAGACAGGCAATGCCACTGGTGGATCCTTATATGGTTTGTTTAGAATAACACACATGCAATGACACCGGTTGATCCACATGTGGTTTATGGAAGTAAAAGACATGCAATGACACTGGTAGATCCTTATGTGGTTCATGAAATGAATAGAGATACAGTGAAACTGGGTGTGGTTCATGAATAGAACAGACATACACTGACACTAGGTGTGGTTCATGAAAAGAATAGACATGCAATGACACTGGTGGGCCCATCCTTATGTGGTTCATGAAAAGAACAGACATGCAATGACACTGGTGGATCCTTATGTGGTTTGTTTAGAAGAACACACATGCAATGACACTAGGTGTGGTTCATGAAAAGAACACACACGCAATGACACTGGTGGATCCTTATGTGGCTTGTTTAGAGGAACAAACATGCAATGACACCGGTGGATCCACGTGTGGTTCATGAGAAGATCACACATCCAATGACTCTGGTAGATCCTTATGTGGTTCATGAAAAGAACTGACATGCAGTGACACTGGGTGCGGTTCATGAAAAGAACAGACATGCACTAACACTAGGAGTGGTTCATGAAAAGAACAGACAGGCAATGACACTGGTGGATCCTTATGTGGTTTATGGAAGAA